>OY979709.1:50623696-51199613 GCA_963855925.1 Inga laurina | reverse complement strand
TTACTATCATTTGTATTAATTTATAATTTCAGGTGATGAAAAAATATCAAGTATCTTATTGATCGAACAAACATGATTGCACATATTACTATTGTTTAGTGGAGGCTCCTTAATTCAAACCAGTTGGATTGTATCATCATTTTTAAAATGATTTTTTCTGGACAGCTGATTTTTAAAGTAATAAAAATTAGGACAAGTCCCTTGAAAATAACTTTAAAAAATTTCAAAAGACAAAAAGATTATCCGAATATTCAGAATGTTAAAGAAATGTTAGAGTCTGATTTTTTTTTTTTCAAAATAAAAAGGAAATGATAAAATTATCCCTCAGAGTTTAATTTTTACTTTGACATAATTAATTATGAAAACATTATCCGAATTTATGAAACATTTATCAAAATTTGTGAAACCTTTATCAGATCGTGAATTTTGATTTGCAACTTGTGAAATTCTTTAAAAATGTTGTGAAATTCTTTTGAGAACTTATGAAAACCTTACCAGAATTTGTGAAACATTTATTAGAATTTGCAAACCCTTATCAAATATTGTGAATCAAAATTTGCAACTTGTTAAATTCTTTAAAGAAGTTATAAAATTATTTTGAGAACTTATGAAAAATATTATTTGAACTTGTGAAATCTTTATCAGATCTTGTGAATTCAAATTTGCGACTTGTAAAATTTTTCAAGGATATTATGAAATTCTTTTAAAAATTTGTAAAAACTTTATTCGAACTTATGAAATCTTCATAAAATCTTATAAACTTTGATTTGTGACTTGTGAAATTCTTATAAAAAATTATAAAAACCTTATCTAGACTTATGAAAACTTTATTAGAAATTGTGAAAATTGCCTTCCTCTCTATTCTTAATTTCAAACCTAGAGAAACATTTCTGTTATTTCTTTTTAATTTTGAAAAGGGCAAATGAGACTCTAACACCTTTTTAATATTATGAATATTTGGAATACCTTTTTATCTTTTGACATTTTTAAAGTTATTTTTATGGGATTTTTCCTAAAAAATTAAAATAAAAATATTTTTTAGAAAATTGATTAAAAAGTAGTACTTCCTCTGGTCCTAAATATAGATAGAATTGACTTTTTTTAGAGAGATTAAGGAAGTTAAATAAATTGTTTAATCATATCATATATTATATATCCTTATACTCCGTATTATATATCAATTTATTACTCAAACTAATTAATTTAAAAAAAATAAAAATAAAAATGTTATCAAATAATTTAATTAACTTCTTTAATCTATATAAAAACTCAATTTTATCTTTTATTGAAGACAACTAGACTACTACTAGTACAACTGTATCTATTATTTGATCCAGCTAATGAGGTTGGTGAACCTTCAATAAGTGACCCAACAATAAAATAGAGAAAACATCCAAACCTTCCAGAATGTTTTAGCCGCCGCTGTACGCAATATGTTTTTTCATATTAAATTTTAGTCACGAAACTTAATACAAAATCCTTTGTTAGGGACATTAATCTCATTTACTCGATTTCAATGGCGATTGTTATATGTTACTCCTCCGGTATTAATTATAAGATAAAGTTAACTTTTTTAAATAAATTAAGGAAGTCAATTAAATTATTTTAAAGTGTTCATATTTTTAGTATCCTTAGATTATATATTAGTTTATTAATCAAATTAATTAGTTTGGAGAAAAAAATAAAAATATAAATAATCTAAAGTAATTTAATTGATTTTCTTAATTTCTCCAAAAAAGTTAACTTTATCTTATAATTAGGACAGGAGAGAGTACTACCTCTTATTATTACTTATTAATATGGGAGTTAGATAACTCATTTATGAATATTAAAAAACTAGTTATTTATAATAAATATGTGTCTTTTTTTTAAAATATTATATTTAATTATATGTATTGGAATTACTTCTTAATGAAAATCCTCTATTATGTACTATTAAAGAGATACTTTGATGAAAAATTTGAAAGATAAGGTGGATTAAAATATCAAATTTAGGATCAAAATAAACTCTTTGTCTAGCTCATATATATAGGGACGGCAGGGTTATTTTTTATTTTTTGTAGTCATATATGTATTGCTAATTTACTGTTGACATTATTTTAAAGTTTCATACAAAGTTAAAAAATATAGACTAATTAAATAATAAAGATTGATTTAGTTAGTAATAAGTTGGCTCATAAGTAGGTACTTAAAAATGGACTAGTCAATAAATCAGTTGAGACAGTGATTTAAGGGTTAATTAATGGGTCAACCCTACAACATATGGTTATAATTAAAATAGAAATAGTTAAATAAAATTTCATTAATAAACAAGTATATAGAATATTCATGTATAAATCACGTAAAATTCAACAAAAAAGAGTTGATATAAGAACCTAAAAGCTATGCCATTTTAGACTCAATAAGAAAGGGAAAATATGTAAAATCCAACATGGTCGATTCCATCCAAAACTCTTGATCAGATTGGTCAATGGTTCATTGGTCTAACTAGCCAACTCAAGTTGGGTTTTTATACTATATTTATTATCCACAAAACTGTGAATTCAAATTCTACGGTTGATATAAGAACTTTATTGGTATGCAATTTGTATATACTTATGCAAGTGTTCTTTAAACCTAAAAGCATGTCTTAATCCTCTCAAGTCTCCCGGAGCTACCCATCAAAACTTTGTCTCTATTGAAATAAAAAAGAAGAGACTAATTAACATGAGTTAATTAACCTAAAATCATGGTCTACAGATTTTAGGTCCGGTTGCTGTGCAAGATTTGATGCAGCAAGAGGATCCTGATTAGTTTCCTTTCGTTTTTTTTTTGGTTGTGTTTGTATTTTTCCCGCATATCAAAAAAAAAAAGGAGTTATCCGCACGATCCCATTTTGAACCAAAGTTAGTGTGTGTTTGGATTAGCCTTTTTTAATAGCTTTTACGATTTATAAGGTAAGTGTGTGAGAGGAGTTTTGTCTTGGGATGCGCAAACCATGGTTTGGGATGTAGCCAAACATATATTAAGATCAAATCTGAATTCCCAATCTCATATTTTAAAGAGTTCACTATTATTAGACTGAGTTAAAACGTGACTCAACTATACTCCTGAAAAGATAACACCATTGCAGGCCAGGTTCAGATGATCATGAATTTCAGGCTCATGTTTTCAGATTTTTTCTAAAATTGAGTTGGATCAAAATATGGTGCACATCTTAAAAAATAATATCATGCTTTCGTTTCTGATAATAAAATCGTTGAAATTTTACGTCCTGTAAATAGCTAACTAATTAACTCTGATTAAAAAAAATACAATTCACAAATATCAAGATGGTACAACCATATCCAGGGGAAAACTAGTTTGACTTTTGCTTTTCTTTTTCCCTTTTCATAAATCTCCACGTAAACTGAAATTAAATCGTTCACATTTCCGTTTAAAATGTCAATAACTTGCGAGGCCGTCTTATATGGTCCCTCTGACATGGACACAGCTTGGAATCATCGATCAACCAATGGCCAAGTTTTCAAGTGCCACATTAAAAAATTACAGAAGAAAACTTATAAGCCTATCCACAATCAGCCAAAATCAGAATCAAAGATTTGAATATCTGAGTTCTTGATCTGACAGCATATAATATCTTTTTGAACAAACATTATGAGTTTGGCATATCAAAAATATATTCTATAAACATATCATTACTTCTTCATCTGACAACAACATGCAGGGATTGATCAATTGTTCAAACCAGCCCACAGATTTGCGTGCTGGAAACTCCAACTTATTTATCTTTATCCCTTCAACACATTGGCTTTCCTTAGCCCCCAAAAACTTATCTTTATATAAGAACATACCATTGCATCAATTTAGCTCACTAGGCATACCTTGCAGAGCACCATGGCTTCTACAGACAAGCCTGAATCTGCATATAGCTCCGCTCTGGCCAGCAAGGATTACTCAACGTTCGATTTTATCCTGAGATTTCTGTTGTTTGCATCATCTTTGGTGGCGGTTGTGGTCATAGCCACCAGTAAACAAACAAAGACGGTAGGGCCTATAGAACAGGAAGCCAACTTCAAGCACTCACCAGCTTTCATGTAAGACTAGTTAGTCTCTTTGCAGAATTACTCCTATCTATTCTATATTTGTCCGTTCTTCGTAAAGAAAATTGTCCCTAGTGTTTTCTGTTTTATGCAGTACGACAGTATGATTTCAAATATCTCATTATCAACCAAAAAACTGACTCATAAATAAGCTCTTTATGTTGAAGTTTTTTACCATGTTTAAGTTTAAAGCTTTTATGCTACAAGACACTGAAGTGCTTGATTCATGCAGGATAATTTTTCAAGTTTGACAAAAATTACTTGCAAATTGACATGCAATATAATTTTGTTTGCAGATATTTTCTGGTTGCATTCTCTGTTTCTGGCCTTTACAGCATCGTTACAATTCTAGCATCAATTTCTTTCCTCCAGAAGCCAGACCTCAAACTGAAGTACCTCCTCTACTTTTTATTCTGGGATGCGGTAATTAACCCTCAACAAGCTTTCCTAACATATTGACCTACTCATTTGTCTTCTTAACACCCATTAATTTCTATGATCAGTTTAACAAATCAAAAGTATCTCACTCATCATAGTATCAAACACAAAGTGACACTTCAAATTGCACAGACACATATATTCTGTCATATTCAATTATGTCATGTATATATGTATTATCTATCCATAATTCCATATCAGTATCGATACCAAGAGGTCACAGGTTCACGTCCTATAAGCAGCCTCTCCACTTGAGGGATAAGGCTGCGTGCATCTGATCCTCCCTAGACCTCACTTGGTTGGAGTCTTGTGCACTGGGCCATCGTTTTTTTAATCAGGATCTGTGTTCTTAGAATGTGACAGTTTTCTTTGGTACTGTGCAGCTGATACTGGGGATCATAGCATCAGCAACAGGAACAGCTGGAGGTGTGGCATACATAGGTTTAAAGGGAAACCATCATGTGAATTGGAATAAGGTTTGCAATGTCTTTGACAAGTTCTGTAGACACATTGCTGGTTCTCTTGCAGTGGCTTTGTTTGGAAGCATTGTCGCTGTCTTGCTTATCTGGCTTTCAGCTCACAGCCTCCATAGCCGTGTCCCCAAGTAGAATCTAAATAATCAATTAATTCAGCCTATTATATGTGCTCTAAGTTCCAGGGTGACATTGTTCACGAAGTTATTGTGTATTACATTTAGGCATTTCCATGTGTTAAACTTCTATGGCTGTATGTATTGTTTCAGATGTGTTGATTATCTGTAGTATGTCCTTCAGGGACCACGGTTGTAATTATCATTATTCTGTGTCATAATGATTTGGAATTATTCTACCCAACAAAATAACTGTGATTTAATTTCAGAATCCAGACCTTCGTCCATATTGGAGAAGGTAATAACAATTCCTCTCAATAAAGCTTAGATATGGCATGAAAGAAGATGCTCTAAATTATAAGTAACCGGATACATAAAAAGCAAGTACTAATTGGGAGTTCATCAAATTCAATTTCATTGCCGCTGATTCTCATGGATTACATTAACATTTAAAAAAACTAAGAACACATGATTATATGGTAATTCATGAAGTACACATTACATTTGTACAAAGATTCATACCAATTTTCAGAACGAAAGCGAACTTGACTTCAGGTTATAATAGCTATATATGGACAGAAGAATGGTCGTGTTTGTTATTGAAGAAGCAATAAAGCACCTTCAGAGACTGGAAATTCCTCTCAATAACCATTGCTTGAAACTTGTAAAAGTTACAGCAATCTTTGGTTGAATACGAACACGAAAACAGATACAAAATTGGTTGCTTCATTGGAGCCCATCATGATCTTACAATATTGTCTGCTCACCTAATTCCTGACCAGCCATCCCTTCCCTCACTACTCTGACAAAGAACTCTTCTAATGTATCGTTCCCGTAGCTAGGTGTCTTCTCAGCACTATATTCTCCAGTCTCAGGATCCAAAATAAGCATGCTTTCAGCTGCATAATACCTTCCAATTTTCCCAAACTCAGCAGCATCTTCCAATGAAGGGAAGATTTTAACCAGGAAATCAAGAACCCCAATAGTAAAATCCATTATTCCTATAGGAACCTTCAAGAACTTAGGCTCCTTGCCCAAGAGTTGAAACAGCATCTCCCCTTGTTCCAGTGGTGTCAATGCCTTACCTGGCCCTCCAATTGGTAGTATCTTGTTGATTTTGTCCGCACTCAACACACAATCCGCAATAAAAGAAGCCAAATCCGGTTCACTTATCGGTTTACAAGCACACAGCTTTCCATCTCCAAACATAACATAAGGCTTCCCATCTTTCACCAACTCAACCTGACCACCCAAGCTTTTGAAGAATGCAGTAGGTCTCACTATACTGTAAGTGAACCCATCATTCTCTCCAGCCTCCTTCATCAGCTCAGCCTCAAATTTCAGCTTCGCTCGCTGAAATTCAAGAAGCGGTTTCTGCACACATATTGCTGACAGCAATACAAAATGAGATGCCCCAAATTTCTTACCAGCTAGTAGGCTATTCTTTGTTGCCTCATAATCAATCTTCCACGAATCCTTTACCCCGCCACTTCGACTAGCAAGGCATGATACTACAACATCAACTGAAACCCCTAAATTGTCCAAGGATTTCTCCAAAACGTCCAGATTGGTCACGTCTGAGAGGCACACATTAGCTCCTTTCAGCTCAGACAAGGTCGCTTCCTTGTCATTTCTGCCCCTAATTCCACTTTTCTCTCTAGCAATGGCTATAACATTAAAGCCTCTGCTTATCAATTCTTTGACCACAAATTTCCCAATATACCCAGTGGAACCCACTACCAAGACATTGATGTCTCTTGGGGATTTGTTTCTAAATGCAGCTGGGGCTGTTTCTACGGCTTCAGATGGAGTTAAAGACGCTGAAAGTTTCAGTCTTTCTCTGCTAACTTTAAGGGGTTCGTGTAATTCTCGTCGGAAGGAGGGTAAAGCATAAGGAACTGAACTTACCCGAAAGAACTTGAAGAACTGAGAAGACTCAGAAGACAGAGTCATCGAATACCTTTGATGCTTCGGGGAATGAAGTGTGAGTAAATTGGAAGAAAAACACAAGGACATTTTCTAGGTCGAATACGATATGCAGATAGAGCAGGAAGATTGATCTTGGTGGAAGTGACAGAGTCCTCACTGTTAGAATGAGGAAAACAAAAATGATGACAAAGTGAAATCAGGAGAGGATAGGGAGGGACACAGGTTTTCCGTGGTCGTTAACTCTGGAATGCGGAAGAGAGAGCAGGATCCAGATGGCTGGTGGATAATGAGATGATGAATGCAATTGGATGGAGCTCTGTGAAAATATCTGATGTGGAAGCCCCGCTTTTTAATATTTGATTTGATGCTATACTCTACATTTATTCATTTTATTTTTATTTTCTCAAAAAACATTATTGAAAAAATCGCCCAAAAATAACTTTAGGATAAATTAATTGCTGAATGTTACTAAACATGCAAACGATCTTCTGTATGTACAAACGATCTTTCGTTATATACAAACAATTTTTTGTGTGTGTAAAAAGCTTTCATATGAATGTGCAAATAATCTTCCGTTATTTGTAAACTATCTTTCATTCATGTACAACAGATCTTCTAAAATAATATTCAGTAATTAATTTATAAAAAAATATTTATTCACAATTCTCCCAAAAATATCTACCACGTTTTCTCCAAATCTATGCAATCTCTCACGGATTCCCTACAACCAGAAACTTACGTCATCTGTACTATGTCTTGAGGAATACTTACATGGTCTGCAAATGTGATTGTATTTATATTTTGATTAATTAAAATATAATAATCCATTTGTTTTTAATCTAATATGGTATATAAGTCATATAAAGAAATTTAAATTTTATGGTTTTTAAAAATAACAACTCAAGGGAAGGAATTGTGTTTTCTATTTTTTTTTCTAAATTGTGAAGTTTATTTTTTAAAAATAATAAATTTTGAATTTCTCAAGATGACTATTCACCAACCATGTGAGATTAAAATGAGGAGAAATACTTAAGTATTTTAGGAACATCATCTCATCTATACTCTGATTGATTAAAATGCAACAACTCATCTTATTTTAATCTTACATGATGGATAAGTCATCTGAAAAATTCAAATTTTATGATTTTAGGGATGATAGGAGAGAATTGTGTTTTTTGTTTTTTTAAATTAATAAGTTTATGTTTTTTAGAATCATAAAATTTGAATTTCTCCAATGACTCATCTGCTATATAGGATTAAAATAAGATGAGTTGTTGCATTTTAATTAGTCAGAGCACATATGAGGTGATGTTCTTAAAGTATGTAAGTATTTCTCTAAAATGAGATGATTTGTTTATATTTTAATTAATCAAAGTATATATAAGATGACCTCTTAAAATATGTAAGTATTTATTGTATGTTTCAGTCTCATAAAATTTAGACCAAAAATTAATCTAGGAGAGACGTCAGTTTGCGGTTTAATGATGAGATTGATTATTAAAAATCTAAATTATATAAAAATCCCCAATAAATTTTAGGTCGATTGTATATAACCCCTGGATATTTCAAAGTTTAAATTTAACGCCCATGATCTTTTATTTGTTAACTATTAACCTCCTGTCGTTTAGTTACTGTTATCTTTTTAACTAAAATTGTCATGTTAGATTATGAGATGACACATGGCATCATATGTAAATTACCAATTTCATAAAACCCCTTGAACTTTGAACAGTTGTAGATAACCTCCTGAAATTTAATCAGTTACAAATAACCTCTGACATTTCAAAATATAAATTTAAGTAATGTTGATTTATAATGTTAAATCACATGCCGTTACTTTTATAATTTTAATAAATTTATTAATTTTTTTATTATCATTCATTAATTAAAATAGTTTTCTTGTATGACAAAAACTAGATAAATAATATTTAAGAAATATAAAAAAATGTCATAATTTGTATAACATTTATTTATTTTCTTGGGATAATTGAGTATTGATAGTATAAAAATGTTATCATTTGTGTTAAATATATTTTTGGGATGATTGAGCATTGATAATTTAAATATTACATTAGTGTTAAATGATAGCTTTTGCCATTATTATTATTTTTTTGGTTAGTAATGCATATTTTTTCTTGAATAAGAGGTTCAACATTTATTTTTATTTTTTTAAATATTATTCTTCTAGTTTTTGTCATACAAAAGACCTATTTTAATTGACAAATAATACCAAAATGATAAAAGTAATGATATGTGGTTTAATATTATAAATTAAAATTTTAAGAGAGTTAAATTTAAATTTTGAAATATCAAGGGTTATTTGTAATTGATTAAAGTTTAGGGAATTCTCTACAACTGTTCAAAGTTTAGGGGGTTTTATGAAATTAGTAATTTACACTTGATGTCATATAAGATGCCACATATCATCTCATAACCCGATGTGACATTTTCAGTTAAAAAGATAACAGTCACTTAACGGTTGGAGTTAATAATTAAAAAATGAAAGGTCAGAGGGGCTAAATTTAAACTTTGAAATTTCAGGGGGTTATATGCAACTAACCTAAAGTTTATGAGAGTTATATGCAAATGACCTAAAATTCAAGGGGTTTTGTATAATTTAAGGGTTAATATAACTTTTGGTCCCTGAAGTTTGATCCAATTTTGGTTTTGGTCCCTCAAGTTTCACCCAATTTTGGTTTTAGTCCCTCAAGTTTGAAATCGGTGGTTTTGGTCTCTGAAGTTTCACCCGATTTTGGTTTTGGTCCCTCAAGTTTGAAAAGGACTTGGTGACCCATTTTTGAAACCCGACCTGACCTGAAAAAAGACTAAGTTCTTTTCAAACTTGAGGGACCAAAACCAAAATCGGGTGAAACTTCAGGGACCAAAACCACCGATTTCAAACTTGAGGGACTAAAACCAAAATTGGGTGAAACTTCAGGGACCAAAACCACCGATTTCAAACTTGAGGGACCAAAACCAAAATTAAATCAAATTTCAGGGACCAAAAGTTATATTAACCCATAATTTAATCTATCAAAAATTAATATATTTTAGATTTTATAATTCTTAAAATGAAACACAAATAATTATTCATAATTATAAAAGTAACCATTATATCCAAATAAAAGTAATATGTACTCCCTCATGTCCTTAATATAACATATATTTGAGAAGTTGATGTTAATCCTAGATATTAAACATATTTTTTATATTTGTTAATTTTTTCTTAAGTTACCCCTATTAATGTTCCCTCAATAATAATTAATGAGGAGAGAAAACAGGGGAACTAAAGAAGATGACTAAGATATTTTTAAAAAAACATGTTATATTAACTAACTTAACTGACTTTTTTAATTTAATCAAATTAAATAAATATATCTTATCATAAAAACCTGGAGGGATTAGTAAACAAATGAATATCAATGAATACCCCAAGAGCATCCATGGAAAATATATATATTTGTTGTATGATTTATAATTTTAGCATAAGTTTACCCTTGGCCCAAAAAAAAAAAACTTATGTCAAGTTTATTAGAACCATTATGATTTTATTGGACTCTGCTACTTATATTATTTCTTCAATTGAAACATTCAAGTTGATTGGCGTTACCAAGTCAATAATAACAAATTAAAACTTAACAACCTACAAATATGATCTGAAATTACCAAAGTCCCATGTCGCGAAGTCTCGGACTCACACCACCACATCAGATGGCATTTAAAAATACAAGCTAGGCGACTTCAAAACTCGCACCTTTCTTGGCCTTTCGGCTAAAATCAAGTGTAGTATTTGTTCTCATCGGTTTATTATCTGGCACGTGGGCCAATGGCCAACATGATATTAAATTACTCTCTCTGATTTTAAATATAAGATAAAGTTAACTTTTTTTTGGAAAAATTAAGAAAACTAATTAAATTACTTTAGAATATTTTTATTTTTATTTTTTTTTAAACTAATTATTTTGACTAATAAACTAATATATAATTTAGAGATATACAACATATAATATAATTAAGTACCTTATTTAGCTTCCTTAATCTCTGAAAAAAAAAAAAAAATCAACTCTGTCTTATATTTAAGACTAGAGGGAGTAATTTTTTTAGGGAGTGGGCTCAACTGTTAGCTTGCTATCAGAGCTTACGTTCGTTGCCCATGTCCTGCACACAAACAAAAGTTTAAAACTTGCATGCATTGTGAGCCAAGGTCAGCATCGGCCAACAATAGCAAGTGCAAACAAGAAATTCGCAACACGTCTCTACCAAGTTAGAGAACAAAAATTGAGTGGCCTTGGAGAGAACAACCCCAAAAGATGGATCTTGAGATTGGAACCCAACGTCATCAATAATGGTTGAAAGAGGAAGAATAAGATGAGAGGAGGGAAGGGAAGGTGGTGGTGAAAAGTTCTGATATCATGGAGAGCGATCATTTCACGAGCCATAACTCAAAAGCTAGTTCATGAACTTGAAGAGACCGAGGTTCCCCAGAAACCCCACACAGAATCCCATACTCTTAATGTAAGACTCAACACTCAAGTCAGAATCCCGTACTTGCAATTTGGGACTCAAGTTCTGACCCCTGCTATAAGTCCTAACAATTAACAAGCACAACACACAGGTAAAAACGTAAAAAAACTGATTGGGGATTACTGGTATAGAAATGACATACTGAATGTCGTTGCCCCTTTATAGGTCAGCAGCCATTGATGAATGATGATCCTTTCTGTACAATCAATAGGGAGAAAATGCCGAAAGAATAAGCAATTGGTACATGTACATACATACAAACCATATCAATGGAAAGCCATGACTGAGTTTAAACTTGATTTCAACACCAAGGATATGTTCAGGAGTTAGATTATAGGGTCTCCAGAAAATAAGCAAAGCTGGAGTACTTTGGCTCCCAGCCTATTTCCTGGCGTGTCTTGGAGTTGTTCAATCTCTTACCCAGGGGGCCATCAGAGCCTATACAAAGACAAGATATAAACAAGTGATGTTTTGAGATTCAGAGGGAAAATAATGCTCTAACAATAAAGCAACAACCCGGATCCTTTGCCGTACAGCATATATAGCACTAATATAGACAAAAACAAGAGCTATACTTACTAGTAAATTTCTCAAACTTTTTTCCAAATTTTCCGCTTTGATTGACCAGATCCATCACTTCTTGCCTGCATAAATGTAGTTTTGGGGGGGGGGGGGTGACTGTCATCAATAAGGGTTTTCCCCACTCAGAAAGAAGAAGAAAAATTATGGTGGCAACAGTACACAAACCAAAAGGTAGTAAAAGAATGAAAACCGAAAAACAAAATAATCAGAAATTCGAATAGCAATTTAATTCAAGAAGTATGTGACCTGGACAAAGGATGGTTATCACAACCCAAAAAAATCTTTCCCTTTAATTTCTTCTTCAAGATTGCAATTGAGAGGGAAGCTGCATCCTGGTTAGAAAAGTGACACCTACTTGGCTTAACTCATCATGATGACCATTAATATATGATTATAAAGTAGATTAAATAATGGAATGTAATAGCCAAACTATCTATAGAAAATAAGTCTCATGGTATAAAAACTAGCATGAAACACAATTCGCAAGTGACATGAAAGTGAAAATAAATAAGCAAGGAACCTGAAACCCCTTCTGATAAGGCCATAGAACATACCGTTCAATATCTCAATATTGTAAAATATGTATTATTATTTTTCAAATATATGTATGAGGTTACTACCATTTCGATCATAGTTTATAAAATTATAGTATATAACTATATATTACAGTATATAACTGGATATGCACAGACATTCTAACCTCATAATGAATAAAATTTAGGATGTGATCAGGACGGACATCAACAACCCCCTTCTCTAACCAATAAGCATGTGCACCTTTGCCATCTTTGTTTTAGAATGTCAAGGTTGATATGGTGTGTGAAAATATTTGCAAAAACCACCTGGATGAGAAAACTCTTACGATGTTTATAAAATTAATCATGAAAAGGATATATAAAGTGCTGACAATCTCAGAACACAACCACCGAACTCCAATACCACATTTTCAGCTTTTAGAAGGACATCAGTCCGGGGGCTTCTACCAATTGGCACGACTGGAGAATCCTGGAAAGAAGTACATCAAATATGATGAATAGATAAACTCTCACATATTTATGCCCACCAAAAAGTAAGAAACAAGATCCTAGGCAATGTTCATAGATCTGAATAACATGGAATACATGCTTTATGTGTTATTTTGCAGGAAAAGCCTAAGCAGTTCATAATAGGCCTAGAGAAAAATCCTACAACGTAAAATTAGGTGTTTACTAATTTGCAGTTCACGTTTGAAAAAAGGAGTTCGTACAAAAGTTACCTCATTGCATTCTCCATTATCATTACAATCATAGGGAGCAGAACTTGATGTAAAAAGGAAAGAACCTTCACCATCACAGCTTAATGCAGCTCGCCTGATAGATTGCAAAACCAAAACAACACATAAGCACAATACTCAACAAATTGAGTTTTCCTTTTTCCCAAGTCCATCTCAATTTTCCTCAATTGTTGTTCATATTGTCATCCCTTGTGAAAAAGCCTAGCCAAATTTAGAATATTTATTCCAGTGATCTAACAAGACAGTGCCACCATCACTAAGTGAAGATTGACATCCCCGCTACATATCAATAATCGATACATTCATGTTATATGTTACATGCATAATAACTAGTTACTCATAAGCTTGAAAGGAGTGTCAAGACAGCTTCCTTGCAGCAGATTGTACAGAGGTAAAATTTGATTCCTAAATCCTAATTATTAACTGATACAGAATTGCACATTAGCTCAACACGACTAATTATATTATTACCAAGGACTTTGGACACAAATATAAACATGTCATCAAACACAATTATCTTAAATATAGTCAAAGGATCAAGTTTGATGCTCACCTGAGATCACCAGGATAATCTGCGGACTGGTAAGGTGGAGCACAGAAAATGACATAAGGAAATTTGTGCGAGGCCTCCGTCCACTTCAAAGACGGATTAAGACCCAATTTAATCAACTCGTCGTGATGATTAGTGGTTACTGTTTGTCCAAAAATTTGACAACCGGGATGTTCCTGCTTCAAAATAGAAAGACATAATAATAATGCCAAGAAACGCGGGTGGCACTGTGCATTTGATTATAGATGACAAGATTCCCACAATATTCCGATTCCAAGCTTTACTACTAAGTTGATCAAAAAATTACCAAATATCGCATGGAAATCTCTTCAAGAAGCACATAACAAAGATAGAGACCGGGAATCAGAATACTGTACCTGGCGCCATTTCTCAGCCACCAATCGACCAAGAACCCCGGGACCCACAATGAGAAGATCATGTTCACCGATTGTAAGAGAAGAGGAACGGTCCAATTCTTCACCGGGCGCACCTTCGGAAACCTGAAATTGAGTGGCCATGAAAGATGAAGATGAAGATGAAGGCGTTGACTTGAGGCTGATTCTGGGGTGCGAGACTGAGAACAATTTTGGAGACTTGGAACTAGAGAATCCTACCGGATGAAAGAAGAGGAGCTTTTGGAAATGGTTGGCAGCGAAAGGGACAATGCCTGCCATGAAAATGATTGGGCTCTTCAAAGGCACATACCTGCTCCTCAGTCTTGGACGCTTCACAGAAATACCCAAACTCTTCACATGGGGTGACTTCCTCGGTACCACCTTCTGCGTCACCATTCTCACAATCCGCTTGTGATGCAGAGTTTGTTTCCGTTGGGCTTCTTGGGGTGTTTTTCTTGGGCCAGCGGTCTGTGGGAAGACTCTTTACATTTTATTTTTATTTTTTTTTTGGATACAATAGAATAGTTTCCCTTTCAAGACTAAAAATATAAAAGATTTTTACTTTTTTCAATAAGGGTGCTTTCTAGGATTTAAAGTTATATTCTCCTCCTTATAGAGTGAAATTACTTATCATTTTAATCAACAGCTTGTTGGTATTTTTATTTTTATTTTATGTTGAATAACTAATTGTTTTACTATAATCAATTTAAACATACAAAAACATGTCAATGCTAGTAGTTCTGTGCTTGAGACTTCATTCAAGGTTGAATAGCTAATTTAGTTTATATGAAATATAAATCAATGTTTTCAAATTTTAAATCTCTCCCTCTAGACTCTGGTTCAACATGCAAATCTATCCTAACCAACACATGGTGTAAAGAGTAGATAATAATTGTTTTGTATATTTTGTGTATCAGTATTGCGTTGAGCATGTGTATCTGTGTGTGTCTGTTGCGTCTGTACAAATTTATGTTGGGCTGTTATATTGGGCTGTGATGTTAGGCCCAATAGGTTTTAGGTAGTTATATAAATTGAGCATAGGTTTAGTCTTTCAGTATTGTAAGAGAGATAATTTTTCATGAATGAAATTATTATTTTTCTCTAGAGCATTTTGTGTTGGTTTGTAGAGGTGAGAGGCCTGGAGTTTTTCATGGTACCAAAGCCATTAGTTGAGTTGTCTTTCAAGATATTCCAAGACAGCCTCAAGAAAGCCCATGTCGGCGGCCCATTTTTCTGATCCAAACCGTGGTTCTTTTTCAAGAAGCTTCAAGAAGAAGCCAAGAGGGCCCAATCATCCACTCGGCCCATTCCCTCCACCACCATTGCTCCTCTTTCTGATTCAGTTCACACGACGGTTGGCACCACTCGTCCTCCTCCACCCGTCCTGAACGTCGATCCCCAGAAACTCCGCCGTTCCCTCATCGTCTTCTCAAATGGATGCAAGCAAAGCCACCGGTGACTCCCTCTCTTTCCACGATCCCCTCTTTCTCCACCCGTCGGACACCCAGGGGACACCGTTGATTTCTCAGATCCTGACTGGCGCCGACAATTATACAATCTGGAGTAGGGCGATGTCGATAGCTCTCCGTGGAAAGAACAAGGTAGGTTTCGTAGATGGCACCTGCACGAGAGACGCGCAAGATGAACGCCTTCGTTCTCAATGGGATCGATGCGACTCTATTGTGTTTTCCTGGCTTTTGGGTTCACTTTCTAAGGATCTTGCTAATGGTTTGATTTTCTTCTCCAATTCGCGTCTTATCTGGCTTGATCTTCGACAGCGTTTCGATAAACGTTCAGGCTCTCGAATTTTCACCCTGCACCGAGAGATTAATTCCTTACGCCAGGGGACTTCGTCTGTCACAACTTATTTCTCTCGCCTCAAGGAACTTTGGGAGGAACAGTCATCACTTGTTCCACTTCCGTCTTGCACCTGTGCTACCTCCCAAGCGTATTCTGACATCACTCAACAACAGAAGCTACTCCAGTTCTTGATGGGTCTCAATGAAACGTTTTCCCAAGCTCGAAGCCACATTTTACTTCTCCTCCCACTACCAAGCGTCAATGATGCCTACAACATGATAGTTGAGGATGAAGCACAAAGTCACATAGTTAGCACCGACCGAGCACCATCTCCTGAAGGAATTGCTATGACCGTGCGTAATAGGTCTCGTGGCAGAGGACGAGGCAGAGGAAATAATATCCCTGAATGTTCTCACTGTGGGAAACGAGGACATCTGAAGGAACAATGCTATCAAATTGTTGGTTTCCCCCCAAATTTTTGTGGCAACAAAGGCAGACAGTCCAAGGATTCCATTCACAACAGTACTGATGCAGCTTATGCGGCTGAAGACAATTCTTCCCCTTCCACAACTGCGGTGCCTATTTTCACCCATGACCAATACCAGAAACTCCTTCATCTTATCAATCAGGATGAAGCACCTACTGTACATGCCTTGACCGGTACAGGTTTGGCTGTCCCCAATTCATTCATATTTCCCAATAATAAATGGATTTTAGATTCTGGTGCTACTATACATATGGTAGGAAGTTTGAATATTTTGAATAATTGTAGACCGTATAATGGACCTGTAAAGACCATTCGCATACCTGATGGAAATTGCATGTCAGTTAGTCACATAGGTGATGTTCACATTGCTGATGACATAGTTATTCGTAATGTTCTTTATGCTCCTGGTTTGCAATTTAACTTGATATCCGTGTCTCGCTTGACTACAGAACAGAACTGTAGTTTGTCTTTCTTTCCTGATATTTGTATTATGCAGGACCTTCAGGTTGGGAAGAGGAGACTGATTGGTAAGAAGGTTGCTGGTCTTTATGTTCTGGATGTTTTGACATGCTGTAATTCTTTGAATTCTGTTCTGTGTAACAGCATTGAGCATAATTCCTTTGATGTAAGCCTATGGCATAGTAGATTAGGTCATGCACCCATCTCTGTAATGAAACACTTGAGTTTCATTGGGAATAAAACTGATATGAATAAAGGTTGTGAAGTTTGTGTGCAGTCCAAACAGACAAAATTTCCTTTTGGGTCTAGTTATATTAAATCTAGCCGTTGTTTTGAGTTACTTCACCTTGATGTGTGGGGTCCCTATAAGACACCTACACATAAGGGACATCGTTATTTCCTTACCATTGTTGATGACTATTCAAGAGGGACTTGGATATTTCTCATGCGACATAAACATGAAACAATCATACATATTAAGAATTTTATTGCCTACGTTCTCACTCAATTTTCAACTACTGTTAAGAAAGTGAGGAGTGACAATGGCACTGAATTTACTAACAATGATTTGAGGTGTTTCTTTCAGGAAAAGGGCATGGTCCATGAGACTTCCTGCCCCTACACTCCGGAACAAAACGGAGTAGTAGAAAGAAAGCATCGCACTATCATACAAATTACTCGCAGCCTTATTTTGCAATCTGGCATACCGGTACGGTATTGGGGTGAATGTGTGCAAATGGCTGTACACCTAGTAAACCGAATTCCCTCTAAGGTACTTAACTATAAAACTCCATATGAAAAGGTTTATGGGGTAGAACCTGATTTGGGAAACTTAAAGGTATTTGGTTCTTTAGCCCACGCTACTGATTTAAAGGCTGTTGATAAACTACAATCTAGATCTATTCCTGCTGTGTTTTTAGGTTATCCTGAACATCAAAAAGGCTTTCTACTTCTTGATCTATGTCATAAAACAATATTTGTTAGTAGACATGTTAGTTTTATGGAAGATAAGTTTCCATTTAAGGATCGCCTAGCCAATGACATGCCACAAGTAGGTGTAGATTTTAAAGAAATGTTCTGGTATGAACCTGTTGAGCTAGGAATTGAAAATAATGCTGCAACTAGTCGTACCGATTCATGCACCTCAAACAATATTCAGTCACAGGTTGCTGAACCTTCTGGCTGTGAGAACCAAACAGTAACTCCTACCCTAGATTTGCATAAGACTAGTAGAGAGAGGAGACCACCCATATGGTCTAAAGATTATGTTTGTGCATTAATGAAACCTGCAACAAAATGCACATATCCCATTGCTGATTACATGTCATATTCCAATATTTCTGCTGATCATATGTGTTTTCTGTGTGCAATTGATTCTCTCTCTGAACCTAAAAGCTATGCAGAAGCTATTAGGAGTCCAAAATGGGTAGAGGCAATGAGAGCTGAGATGAATGCTCTTAATGCCAATAAAACATGGGATTTGGTTCCCCTTCCAAAGGGCAAGAAAGCAATAGGGTGCAAATGGGTCTATAAGATCAAATATAACTCTGATAATACTGTTGATAAATATAAGGCACGTTTGGTTGCAAAGGGATTCACCCAACAAGAAGGGATAGATTATCATGAAACATTTTCTCCGGTTGTAAAAATGTTTACTGTGCGTATTGTACTTAAATTGGCAGCAATAAATAAATGGCCATTGTATCAAATGGATGTTCACAATGCTTTCTTGCAGGGAGATTTAAATGAAGAAGTGTATATGAAAATACCTCAAGGTTTTGAGCCTAAGGGGGAGCGTTTCGTATGCCGATTGAATAAATCTTTGTATGGCTTGAAACAAGCCTCCCGGCAATGGAATATAAAGCTCTCTAAGGCCCTAGTAGAAGGGGGTTTTCAGCAAAGTAAAAATGATTATTCTTTGTTTATTAGCAATTGTATTGATGGAATTGTTTTAATCCTAGTTTATGTAGATGATTTGTTGATAACTGGTAGTTCTGAAATAGGAATTAGAAGAGCTAAACAATTGCTGCATAAACATTTTAGAATTAAGGACCTAGGATTGATGAGATATTTTCTAGGTATTGAGGTAATTACATCTGATAAAGGCTTTGTATTGTCTCAACGGAAATATACACTGGATCTTCTTGCTGAAACAGGTATGAGCGGATGTAAACCATTAAGCATCCCTATGGCACAAGGTTTAAAGTTGGTAAGTTTTGATGAAACAAAGGATGATCCATAAGAGCTGCTTCCAAACCCAGCAAGATATCGGAAATTGGTAGGAAAACTAATTTATCTAACCATGACCCGCCCTGATATCTGCTTTTGCGTGCAGGTACTTAGTCAATTTATGCATCTTCCTACCAAACATCATATGGCAGCAGCACGGAATATCCTACGTTACTTAAAAGGGACTCCAGGTCTCGGTTTGCTTATCAGCTGTGAAGGAAAACCGGTTTTGGAGTGCTATTGTGATGCTGATTGGGCAGCGTGTGGTATGACTAGAAGATCGGTTACTGGCTACCTTCTGAAATTGGGAGGTTCCTTGGTGATGTGGAAGACCAAGAAGCAACCGACGGTGTCAACATCCTCTGCTGAAGCAGAATATAGGGCACTTCGAATGGCTGTTTCAGAAATAGTGTGGGCAAGAGGATTATTGCATGATTTGGGAATTAACCATTCAGATCCTGTTCAAGTTTACTGTGATAACCAAGCTGCTATCCACATTGCAGCCAACCCAGTGTACCATGAGAGAACAAAGCATATCGAAGTGGATTGTCACTTCGTTCGTGAGAAATGGGAGTCACGGGAAATTGATTTAAAACATGTCAATTCTAGAAACCAACAAGCTGATTTGCTCACCAAACCAGTAGGAGGTTCTGTGCAGCGACATTTGTTGTTCAAGTTGGGCACTTTTGATTTGTTTCGTCCCCAACATTGAGGGGGAGTGTAAAGAGTAGATAATAATTGTTTTGTATATTTTGTGTATCAGTATTGCGTTGAGCATGTGTATCTGTGTGTGTCTGTTGCGTCTGTACAAATTTATGTTGGGCTGTTATATTGGGCTGTGATGTTAGGCCCAATAGGTTTTAGGTAGTTATATAAATTGAGCATAGGTTTAGTCTTTCAGTATTGTAAGAGAGATAATTTTTCATGAATGAAATTATTATTTTTCTCTAGAGCATTTTGTATTGGTTTGTAGAGGTGAGAGGCCTGGAGTTTTTCACATGGTAACCAAGATAAATTGAAATAATAAAATTGTCTTAAGATTGAATTTCTTTTTATTTTCATCATTCACAACAAGCGGTATCATTCCTTTCATGCTACATCGAAATGTGACACCAAGGAATTTTTGGCATAGCTTAATAAAAATTTCACACAATAATAAAAAAAAAAAGGACTCGCATAGAGGATTATAATTTTTTTTGAATGTGCCCGATGAATATATAAGAACAGAGAAAGTAAATATATAAATGCACGTATTTTTTTATTAGAAATAATCTTATTTAAAACACTGTCAAATACTAAATATATGCATTTCTCTTTGCATGCTCTTGAAACTTCCTGTCAAAAGGCGGGGTTGGTTGGGATATCAAATAAATATCCTTCATTTGGTTGGTCCAGCGTCTGAAAACTAGACATGTGTTTACCTTATGACACTTTAAACTAACGTTCTATGGCATGGTTGATGTATTTAAATCAACCAACTGCACCGTTATTGGATTTCTTCCCCCTCAACAAACAATTTCAGACATGATTTTTCACTTTTGGAGGACCACTTTCTTTATATCACTCTCCTTACTGACTTTGCTGAATCAGCACCCATCAGCACAATTCCAGAGTGAGAAACCAACGAGCTAGTGAGAAGGGTAGGTTGGAAACCAACGTTTGACGGGTAGTTACTAGACCTGGTAACAACCGACACGTGTTATCAAACCGCACTTTGGATGCCTCCATATATATCACACCCTCACCTTCCTCCTCTTCTTGCACTCTCAAACCTCTTTAATTTATCAGTTGAGTTGCTGTTTTTGTTTGTTCATCGGCGACTGGAAGAGCGTGAATGAGGCCACCGGCACCTCCCGGAGGCCCTGGGCCAGGTCCTCCAGGGCCGCCCGGCCCCTTCCTTGGCCCGATCGGTGGCTTCTTTGGTGGACTCTGCTCCGCCATTTCTTCTTGGTTTGTTCCCTTAACCATTACTTCCATCACATTCTCTCTTTTCTTCATATTTCTAATCTTTACATATCCCATTTAATCATCTCACTTGCTATCCTTAACCCTGCTCTATGCGTTGTGGCAGTTTATATGTTGTATGTTGCTGCTGGTTGATACAAGATTGTTTCAATCCTCCTCCTCCTCCTCCACCCCCATCACCTGGTCCTGCTCCACCTCCCGCCCCAGCACCGGCACCACCACCACCACCTGCTCCGGCTCCTCCACCACCTGTGCCTTTCTATGCTCCACCACCACCACCACCAGGTCCTGGCCCAATTGGCCCCCCTGGGCCACCAGGCGGCCCTCCCGGCGGCCCGCCAGGAGGACCCCCGCCTTATTATTAAGGGATGTGAATACTGTCCTAATTTTGTTGAGAAATTCCTGTGGCATTAGGATTAAAAATGTGCATGTGGTTGAATTTGTCGTGGATAATCTAATTCATTTAGGAATTATGTAGGAAGTAAGTCTTGGATGTATTACATATGACCTGAAATTTCTGAATTTGTTAACAAACGAATTAAACGGCAGCAAGTGTTGAGAGCGTTTTGAGATTGCATTGCTACTTAGTTTGAATAATATGCTGTTAATCAGCATTAAAACACTGTTATTATCATGGTGGCAGTGCCACGAGAAAAGAAAATCTGTGATTTTGGGCATGTAGAGTATATCTAAGATTATTTATCCAATTCCTATATTTCTTGTACTTGAAGATAGTAGCTAATGAGCATGTAATGTAATAATAAGTATCAGTGTAAAAAATGATAATAGGTTTATACTTTTCAATCACCTTTAAAATCTTTTTGATAATTAAACCCCTTCCTTGATACGTCATTGAGGATGGGGATGAGCTTTCTGCTGACTTGCTGCCAACATTCGTAGTATAAAATTATGAAGTGGGACTTGTGTTATTCTGCTGAATAGTTCAGTTCATACTTCATACCCTGTAGAATTAGGTTAATTTCTTTCTTAAATAAATTACTATTGATGTGTTATTAGCGATCTTTTATACACAATATAACATAATAATTCTTGAAAGTTTTAAATAACGACACTGTAGCATATATACACACACCCACAAATTAAATCCACACGAAAAGCAGTCTTATTAAGATAATAAATTCTGTATTTTTTAAATTAATGGCGTATTGTACGGGCTTATGCTAGTTCGTTGGTAGTAACATGTGTGGGATAATTAATTAAAGACAGTATCATGTTTGGTATGATGGAATTAGGGGTGATGGAAATGGAATTGAGGATCAATTCCATCATGATGCTTGTTTGGTATGATGAAATTGGAAAATTTTCCAATTCTATGTGGAAGCCAAATAGGCTCAATTCCACCCAATCAATTCCATCAAAATACCTAAGATTTACAATTCCATGTGATCATTTCCATCTATTACCCTCCATTACCTTCAAAAAAAATAAAAAAATAAAAAATTGAAGGACATTTTGGTATTTTTATACAAAAATTAGATCTCATTTCCATGACATACCAAACATAATTTTAGTCCCCATTTCCATATCCATTTCCATTTCCATATCCATATCCATATCCATTTCCATCAAAATCAATTCCAGCGTACCAAACGGGCCCTAAGTGATTTAAGAAACATGGAATGAATAAAAAAGCAAATTATCGATCGGCAGAATAAAACTAAAAATATTTTTATACCAATAACTTACAGATATTTGTTGTCCTCGTCGATAAAGAAAACTAATAAGACAGTATTATTATTATTATTATTATTATTATTATTATTATTTTGTCAAAAGATCCAACTAATGTTAATTCAGAATTGAAACTTACATGAGAAATGAGAATAAAGTCAAAAGCGATAATAAATTGAAAAATCGAGAAATCAGACACACAACAAACAAAAGTAACCTCAACCAGAGACATACAGTATCCAGGTCATGAAGTCATGACGAATGGGTTATCAACCTCCTGAACTTCTGAAGCTAGAATGGTAGACAAAGAAAGTGCTGGCTCTAAAACCCATCCAATTGGGTACCCTTCCTTACAAGCAACATCTACAAGATGATCAGCTGCACCGTTACCTTCTTTGAAGGTAAAGTTTAGAGAAAACCCAACTTTGGATTCTAGGAGATTAATCACATCATGTACGATACTTTGACTTTTCCACTCATAATGGTCTGGTTTTTTCATCTTCACACAGTTGAGCAAGATTTGAGAATCAGTTTTCAAGATGACTTTATCATGTCCCATACCAATTGCTAGCATTAGTGCTCTTTTCAAGGCCAAGGCTTCTGTCATGAAAGCTGATATAGATTTTACCTTATCCACAAAACCCCAACAAAAAGTACCCAGGTCATTACGACAAATAACACCAACACCAGCATCCAAGGAGGGTGATTTAAAAGCACCATCACTGTTGATCTTGAGAACACTATTTGGGGGTCGTGACCAATGTACACCACTTACAACTTCTAGAGTTGGGAATGCAGGCCAACCCGCGGGCCATGCGGTACGGGCCTGTGCGGCCCGCACTTTTACGGGCTGGCAAAATGCCAACCTTAACCTGTAGTGTGTGGGTTGTGGGCCAACCCGCAGGCCCTCATTTTTTTTGAAAAAAAAATTCTTTTTTTTAAAGAAGGCCGAAAATATGAGACACATATATATGAGTCATTAAATTTACTTTCCTAGCATCAATCATTTCTTTTATAAAAATTTAAAAACATAATACACAATTCAAGAGATAAAGGTATCAAATTTGTCGAAGTTTATAAACAAAACATAAATCCATCCTCAAACAATCAAGATATAATAATTTTGTTTAAAGAAGAAGGGGAGAGGCTAAGATTTTTTTTCTTTGAATTGGGAGGTACCAAGATAAGAGTGGAAAACTTATAAGTTTTGTAAAATTATTATATGTAAAAAAATAAATTGCGGGCCAACCCGCCAACTTGCAGGCTAACCCGCAGGCTATGCGGTGCAGGCCTATGCAGCACGCATTTTTACAGGTTGGGATTTTCCCAACACTAACCCGTCAAAACCCGCGGACTCTCGAGTTGGGCCCATATTATCGGCTCTAACAACTTCCATGAATCCCGAGAGAGAAGGGGTCAATTATAAGTTGTGTCAATTGTATTATATAATAAGACCAATTTAACTTTTTTTTTTTTGGATTTGAGAAGCTAAATAAATTAGTTAATCATAACATATGTTGTGCTACCCAATATTTATTTATAAATTACTAGTACCTCAAAATTTTTTTCAAAATATAAGTAATTTGTAAGATAATAAATACTCCTATTTATAATTATATTGTGAGATTAATAGTTAAAGTGGTTAAATATAATAATTATGTAGAAAATTTAATTTTTTTTTAAAAAAATACCCCTATTTTATGAATAGGTGAGAGGAATAGTAATAATGAGAAAATGATGAAAAAATGTATGTAATACAATAATTAATTGAGAGAAAAATGTGAAAAAAATGCATTTATTATTGAAATAAACTCAAAAGGGATCTTACATATAGGGACAAGGCTATTAAAAAAAATGCTCTTATATATAGTGACAGAAGTAGTAAGGCTTTGTCAATTTTACTTCTGTTGACTTATATTAATAAATGCATAGAGGTGTAAATACAGAGAATTAAAGAGATATGAGAGAAAATATGTACTCTTTGATAGATAAGGGCAAATCTAAAAAAATTTATCCATTTCATATTTTTCTTGGTTTGTAAGAATGAGGTACAATTGACTTATAAATAAGCATTGTGTGGTATATTATATTATTTGATATATACCAGTTTATATGTCAGACAAATTAGTTTGATATAAAAAAAATAAATATAAATACTTTAAAATAATTTATTTAGTTTCTTTAATCTCTCTAAAAAAAATCAATTAAGTCTTATACTAAAACCCGGAGGTAATAATAATTAACACATTGATATGTTGACTATTATATATGTCATTATTTATAATGGAAAAGAATTAATTAGGATAATTTTTGTGACCTGAATTAATTAGGAGAATGACACAACACCTAATGTGTCTTTCACTGTCAAAGGGGGGAAAAAGCTTGATAGACAAAATGCCCTTAAACAGTAAAAACATAACTTTGTTGAAATATTATGTGTGTGGTAAACTAGGGGGAAAATGGAGTTGTGGATCACCAAAGGTGAGTAGTAAATAAGGCCTATGCAAATTAGCTTAGTATGGACAATTCGTTACTTTTTTGGTAGAAAATTATAGTCTATATATTATTTTTATTTTGATTGTTTTTTAAAATGTTGTTTTTAAAAATAAATAAAATATGGACAGTATGGGTATGCCATTCGTCTTAAGCAAAAAACCCAAATCTTAATAAATACTTCAAATATGGCAAAAAAATATGGTTTGTAGTAAAATTTTACTATTACATACAATAAGGCATATTATTGCAAGTAGAAACAAATCCAACCAAGAAGGCATAACATATATATTGTCAAACCTATGCATAGTATTTCCTCTAGTCATTTTTATTGTAAGCATCTAATAACAACTGTTATATAAATTAATGAAATTAGTTTAACTTAGTTATTTCTTATAAAATATTAAAATTATTTTCAATAGAAGTCGTGGCAAAAGGTAGACCCATTCCAATTAGGTTACTCTTTACACAAAAGTTTTGATTCAAAATTTCAACCATTTACTCACGAGATTTTTACCACTTAAGAAAATATGAATTGGTTATGATAGTGGACCAGTTTGAGAAATGTGCGAAGAACCGTGGAAGAAGCTTTGTAGGATCTATTCTAATTAAAGTTAAAACAAATGTAAATTTTCACAATTCAGGGTAGCAATGGAAGACTCTAAAATAACTCTCGTCATTGCTAAGATCATTTGAGGCAGAGATCACAAGGTCCACAATTTAAGTTGAAAGCACTTGTACTAACAAAGAACACAATCAAATGAAAATATGTTAGAGAATCTTTCAACTAGCGTGCATATATAGTGATGACAATTGAGAATACCTATCATCATGAGTTCCATTATGACTCTGAGAGAGTGAATATGGTTTAGATTATATTTTCTAAATTCAACACTCTCACATTTTGTCGTCACTTGTTTAACATCCTTTCACCGGGATTATTTATTTAATTTAATAAATGACTAACTAAGATTAAATAAAACTATAAACCTAAACTCAATCAAACTAACTTTTTTTATATTATCATTCGGTGTCCGGTTTAGGGTTCGTGACTACCCCTCTCAATATAAATGTCTCATCTGGGATTTGAGTTCGAAACCCAAAGGGATCTAATGCGGTCTTACACTATTAGAGCAATTCTATATTGATCTCAATCAAACTAACTTAGCAAGTAAACCAAGAATGTTTTATTATTTAGAAGATAATTAAAATATCTAAAATATTTTAATATGATTCAAATATAGGAGTAATATACTTCCCCATTCTTTTTTTAATAAGAAATGTTTAACCGAATAACGTAAATCTAAAAATTGGTTAAATACAATAAATAAATAAAAGTTGTAACATTTTTCTCAAGAATACACTCATTTAAGGATGGAGGGAATAAGAAAAAGTAGGAAAAAATACGTGGAAGAAAGAGAATGTGTGGTGGGGAGAGAGTGTGATTAAATATCTTTTATAAATAAAAATCAACCATGTGATAGTTGTTTTCTATTTTTTTCGATCCTTAATATAAGATATATTTATATAATTTAATTAAATTAAAGAATTTAATTAAATTATTTAATATAACATAAATTTTTTAAAACACCTTAATTATCTTCCTTGATTCTTTTAAATATGTCTTCTAATAAGTAAGGAGAGTATAAAAACTAAGGCAGTAACAAAATAGGGAGAATTTCAATTAAGTTCCATAGGTCCAAAATTATTTCAATCAACCCCCATAACATTTGAAATTTCACTGCATACCTAATGAGCAAAATGAAAATAAATTTTGTGGGTTAAAAGACAACAATGCCACTTGCTTTATGTCTTTTTAAAAGGGTTAAGGGGTATTTTTGCTTCGAAAATTTTCATCGAAAGTCAATTTTGTCTTGACCATTATCCCAATTAGTTTTGATGGTTGATTAGATATGTTGAGATAGTAGTCCACATATCATCCACATCATTTTTGTTAAATTGTAAATTTGCGTTAAAAATTCATATGTCATCCACTTCATCTTTATTCAAAGGTTTAATTGTTGTTGGAACTTTAGTGATCGGTCACAAGTAGCCGCCACCGCTGGCTAGCCAAAGCTTTAGGCACCAAAAATTAATGTATTGTTTATATGCTTATTCCACTTATTCATTACAAGTTGCACACTTACAAATGAGACTTGTTGAATTTGTGTTGTTCATTTGCAAATGTCAAACTCTTTATGGATAAGTGAAATCAACACATGAACAACATAAATAAATAGGTTAATAAAAAAAACCTATGATCATGGACAAGTTACATTTGTAAGTGTTCAATTCTTCATGAATAAATGAATTATATATATGAACAATATAAATTGAATAAGCCTCATTTACAAATGTTCAGTGAAATAAGCATATAAACAACACATTAATTTTCGGTGGTCGAAGCTCTGACGCCATGCTCAATTGACGGTGGCCACCCCGACTTGGCTGTTGGTAACCGGTTGCAGAGCTCCGGTGAGGATAAAATCTTTTTTTTTTTTTTTTTTTGTGAAAAAAATAATAAAATCCATGTTCATTTTGGTGTTTGAATGCACTAAAATTTCATGATGTTATGGGATTCACTGTAATAAATTTGGCGACGTGGGACTTATCAGAAAATCTCCCAATAAAATATCCAAGGACTTATCCAAAATATAAAAGCATGTGGCTTGGAGATAAGGGGATCAGGACTACCAAGGAAACAAGAGCACCGGCCAGAACGAGAGGTGAATGAGTGGGTTGGGGTGGTGTCAGGCTGTCAGTGTGTGATGTGGAAGTGACCGCGGCCACGTCTTCTGTCTCCCCCGTCCTTACCCTTTCCTTCCCCTCCTGGTTCCTCCTCCTCCTCTATTATTTCTATTATGTTATTTATTTCCATTATCCCTTCTTGTCCTTCTTATAAGCATGACACCTCCTTTAGATGGCAAAAATAAAAAAAATAAAAAAGAAACACCTCCTTTAACTAATGTAGGTGGATTAAAAAATAAAACAAAATTATCAATTTAACTATAATATAAAAATTGTATAACTCATGATATGTACGTAACCTCAAATTATAAACTTGTTAAGAGTTGATTTTGATTTTTAAATAGCTATTAACTGTATATAATTAAATAATTAAAATATAAAAAAATGACAAAATTTATTTAGTTTACATATTTTAAATAATTGAAATTAAATTAATCAATATTCATAATTTTTTATACCCAATAAAAAATGTTCTATATAGTTCATAGATAAAGTCATTGAAATAAAAAAAAAACTAGTACTAGTTTAAACATAAATTGACATAATTTTGTAAGTAAAAAATGTAAATATATTTAAATTTAGTGAGTGAACTCATGAGTTCAAGTGAATTTATAAATATTGTGAATTTAAGGATGAGTTGATATAGTTTTGTAAGATAGAAACACAAACACAGTAAATTAGGTGAGTTAACTCGAACATTTGACAACAATGCATTAGATTATATATATTAATTTATAAGTTAAATAGATAAATTTTGAAAACACATAATAAATATAAGAGACAAAACATATTAAAACCCTATATTTATCACCAAATATAAACCCCAGATAGTTTTTATATTTGGGAATGTGAGATATCATTTTGTCTCATCCAAACCATCCCACAAACACCCCCCACGTCACCTTTCTTATCCAACGAACACTCCCATCCACTACTAATAACTAAGGTATTAAAACTCGGATCGGGTATTGAATCGGTTGGGGTATTGGGTTAAGGGTCAGTGGGTCAAACCGGGACCAAACCGGAGTTAAACCGAGACTAAACTGGTGAGAAATTGAAAATTTTATACTTATAATATGAAATTTAAAAAAAAAATTAAATTTTTTTTTTTAAAAAAAGTGAACCCGGACCGGACCGGGAACCAGACCGGCCGGTCCGGTCCGGGTTCAGTAACATTACTAATAACACTTTAATTTATTATAATTAGAATATATAATAATAACAAAACTATTCTTAATCCCAATCCAAATGACCAATCCCCAATTCCCCCCATTATCCATACAATTAAATGCATTAATTAATTTTCTGAAATTCGTAGCTCATCAAATCTCTACACTATATATGGCTATGCATGCAACCCTATCCTTTTTGCATGAATACGTCATTACCATGCATATGCATTGCTCCTCCAGTGCACACTCAGATTCATTTCAGTTTTTAATATTATATTCAATTATCCTAATTACAGCCTTCCACTAGTAACGGAAAATGGATAATCCTAATGTTAATATCCAACTCATTGTAAGCATAATAATAAATAAATAAATGGAATTGGGACAATTCAACGAACGCAATCCACAACATGATAGGTGTGCTGAATCCGAGGTTTGTCTGGTCTGTACCATTACATAATTATAAGCGGTTCAACTTTGGCCTCCTATCTCACCACACGTGGCATTTCCTTTGGTGCGCACTTTTCCTTTTTTTTTTTTTTGGCCGGCTCCGTCAGCAAAAAAAATTGTGTCGTGTTCCTCCTTTAAATACCTCCCTTTCCCCTCAGTATTTGCTCAAGCCTAGAATCTCGTCTCATTTTCCCTAAATTTCTCTCTTTACCCCTTCTCTCTCTCTCTCTCTCTCTGATCTCTCCCTTCTCTTGCTTGAAATTCGGCTGTGAAGAGTTTTAGAGGATAACTCAGAATTTCGATTTGGTTGGTGAACAATTTGTTGTTTCTGGCTATGGAGGTTTCGGTGTTTGGAAGCTCTCAAGTCGAGCTCGGAAAATCTGAATTCGCTCATAGGGAAGTGCGTTTCTGTAATCTAAACGATACTTTCGGCCTTTCAAATTCTAGGATTTCTTTTGGTCGGAGTTCCACATGGAAGAAGGCCGGCGTGAGCTTGACTGTGAGCGCTCTTCAATTCGATGCCGTTCGCGAGGAGAATCGATCTCCTTCTCCCAAAATATCTAAATCGGTGAGTTTTCTTTCACGAAAATTTCTTATTCATTGCGTGCTGCGTTTAAATTGCTGACCAAGTACTGGGAAATGAATGGAATCTTGATTTTGATTGTTCTCGTTCATGATCTAGCTGAATCCTTGAACTTTATGTCTGAGTTGGAATTTTTCAAATGTAACACTTAACGAAAAAGGATTACATATCTATTGCATCATCATTTACTAATATTCCTTTAGTGTCTGATGAATTTTATTGGAGAAAGCGAAGTTTCATTTTGGAATAATTGCGCTTTTGACATTCATTCGTCAGTGATTTTTCATTTGTAATGCATTAATATCCGGGAAACTTATGAGTGGACCAAGGTAAAATTGTGCTCTTAAGAATCAGATGTTAATACCTGAAGGACGTTTGCATAGTTAGAGTCCTGTGGTACATGTAGACCTGGCATTTCTTTCTTGGAATCAATTGGAATCTCTATTGATTATTAACACTAGTCAATAAAATATCTGTAAAACTTAAAATACTGCTTCCTTCAAATCTCTTGCTGCATTTATATCATATAAGACAGAGTTTTGTTTAAATGAAATAACTCAATATCCAAATGGCAAGCTCAAGACAACAAAAAGAAACTAACGTGCTTGAAATGTGGTGGTGCAGCTGAATGGTGTCAGGTTATTTGTGGGGTTGCCTCTTGATGCTGTTTCTCCTGACTGCAGTTCAGTAAACCATGCTAGAGCAATTGCGGCTGGTCTGAAAGCTTTGAAGCTATTAGGAGTTGAAGGTGTTGAGCTTCCAATTTGGTGGGGGATTGTTGAGAACGACAGCATGGGAAAATATGAATGGTCAGGTTATCTTGCTATTGCAGAGATGGTTCAGAGTGCAGGTCTCAAGCTCCATGTAACGCTTTGCTTTAATGGATCCAAAGCACCAAGTATCCCACTACCCAAGTGGGTGTCTCAGATTGGTGATTCAGAGGCAGGCATTTTCTTCACAGATCGATCGGGACGACAGTATAAGGAATGTTTGTCATTCGCAGTTGATGAACTTCCAGTTTTCAATGGGAAGACTGGGATTCAGGTCTACCAGAGTTTCTGTGAGAGCTTCAAATCTTCGTTTTCTCATTTCCTGGGCTCTACAATTACGGTAAGAATTTTGAGCTCTGAAACCAATTTTTACACTCTTAGCTTATTGATGTATATAACTGATAAAATCTTCATGTCTTGTAGGGAATTTCCATAGGCTTAGGACCTGATGGGGAGCTACACTATCCATCTCACCACAAGCTACCAAATATCAATGGAGTTGGAGAATTTCAGTGTTATGACCAAAACATGCTTCGCATTCTTAAAGAACATGCTAAAGCATCAGGAAATCCTATGTGGGGGCTTGGTGGTCCACATGATGCCCCTAACTATGGCCAGTCACCAAACTCGGGTGGCTTTTTCGCTGATGGTGGCTCATGGGGGTCTCCTTATGGGGACTTCTTCCTTTCATGGTATTCTGATATGCTTGTAGCTCACGGTGATCGCCTCCTTTCGATGGCAGCTGCAACTTTTGACAGCGGAGTTTCTGTATACGGCAAAATTCCCCTGATGCACTCCTGGTACCAAACCCGATCTCATCCTTCCGAGCTAACTGCAGGATTCTATAACACAGCTAACAGGGATGGTTATGAATCAGTTGCAAAGATGTTTGCAAAGAACTCATGTAAGATGATATGTCCTGGAATGGACCTCTCAGATGCAAACCAGCCAAATGAAACCCTCTCTAGTCCAGAGTTGCTGCTTGCTCAGATTATGGAAGCTTGCAGGAAGCACGGGGTCAAGGTTTCGGGGCAAAATTCTTCCAGTGTTGGAGCTCCAGGGGATTTTGATCAGATCAAGAAGAATCTATCAGGAGATTATGTGTTGGATTTGTTCGCATATAATAGAATGGGGGCTTACTTCTTTTCGCCTGAACATTTTCCTTCGTTCACTAAGTTTGTCCAGAGCCTTGATCAACCGGAGTTGCATGCAGATGATCTACCTCCTGAAGATGAAGAAGCTGCTGAATTCGTAGTGAAAAGCTCAGAATCAAGCATGCAGTTGCAGACAGCCTAAAAGTGATCAATTAGTGTGTATGATAATCATGGATGTAGCGATTTGATGTAAAATTGTTTACGAACAGGTTATCTTTAAAATTCAAACAGGAACATAGCCATTATTTTGTAAATATTATATTAGGGGTTATGACATCCTGGATTACATAGCCTTTTGAATGCTCGTAATACATATTGGATCGCAGGAGAATTTTGCAATTTAATTGGAGAATTTATCATATTGAAATCCTTTAAGAGTTTAATTAACTGGCGTTTGAATTCGCTTATCTGAAAACTTGCTGACGAGTACTAATTTAATTCGGCATTAAGATTTTTCGTATTTCTTTATGAACAGTTTTTTTATCTTTTTAACTTATCAGGCATAGTAATGGATGGCAACCGCTGTAGTAACTGACAAAAGTGTTGAATGAACTGCTTGGATTTTCCTTGTTGGCTGAAAACTTTGTCTATTTTTGCTCATTTCTTTTTAATTAATACATATGATACTTGAACAATCAAAATTTGAAGAGATAGAAATAGCGGAAAGGGCTATATTCAAAGTTTGAATCGATACCTTTGACCGTTGCTCCAATACTCACTCTCTATGGTATTTTAATCATATACTAGGAATTTATAAAATTATTTAGAACTAGGAAAATAACCTTTTAAAATATTAAATCATGAAGATCTATGATTTTTATTTGCTAGGAAGATAGACAAGAAGCAAATACGAGTAAAATCTATATACAAAGTAAACAGGATACGCATGCGGAAGGTAAGGGAAGTTCCAAAACATCATTCTAATTTCATGAGATATTTCCTGATATCATAAATCCCTATTCAGAAAAACCAAACTGCAACAAATTTGACAAAAAACACTTCCCAACAAGTAAACCTAAACCCTACTGCACCAGATGCTTGAACAAGAAGTAACCACTAACACCATCAAAACTGTCCAAGGAAGCAAACACCGCCCAGAAAAAGATCAGACTCTTTGACTAAGGAACTTTTGCTATCAGTTATCAGTTCTCTATACCATCTCTGCTATAAGTTCTCCAAACAAAGCTAACTTGCTTGGAAAAAAATGAAACCATGGTTTCAGAAGTCATTTTCCATAAACTGAGACAAAACTCCTTTCATACTTATCTCATAAATCGTAAAAGCACTTCTAAAAAGCCAAAACCAACAGACACTTAATTCAATCTTAAAACACTTCCCAGGCACAGTGTTTAGCAGCATGGTTCTGCCAAATGAATATGGACATTGTGTTATTGGTCTTGCTAGAGAATTTTGGTTTCAAAGCTGCTGAGGCATATTGCAAAAGCCTGAAATGCTGAGATGGGGTACTGGTAATCCATGGTAAACAAATCCTTCCCTACTTTCCCAAATTGGAGGATGATCTTCTCATGTTCTTCTCCAGAAGGTCCATTTTCTGGGGAAGCCACCAGCTGAAAGTTATTAACTAAAGCAACTGCCACTCTTCCTTTGAAGTACAAACACCAACGTTGGAACTGCTCAAACCACCTTGGAGGCTTACTTTTTAACACTAGCACCTTATCACTGCCCAGGGATCTAGATACAGAGTTTTCAATTCTATTTAATTTTGATCTAAAAGATTGGGACCATGACATATTTCATTCTTCTTGAACTCCTGCTTGTTGCATTACAAGCACTGTGTAAGTATTTCATTGTCTGTATATTACACAAGATATATATATATATATATATATGCAAAGACAATTATAGTGCAACAACTCCTTTTAAGCCAATGAAAACTTCTGTATGAACTTGTTATAGTTGATGCTTACCTGGAGCCTAGCACATATAAGATGTGTGCCACTGGATAGTTACCAGTAGAAACCTTGGGAGAATGCAAAAGACTAAGAGTCACATTGCTCAGTTAAGAGTGTAATTGTGCACCTCAGTTCCCAACATAAGTGTTGCTTCCCTCTGACATATCATCAGCATCAAGAGAGATGATATAATCTGTGCAGGTGACACGTCTACACTTGCGAGCCGCCAGAAGAAACTTTCCATCATCACTTAATGCTGCAAGTTGAAGAAGACAAGACTAGGATTATAAGCTTTATAACTTGAAAAGAAGAAGGAAAAACAGTATCCTCCAAAATTTAACAGAAAGAAATAATCTATTCAGCCTTTATAAAAGGGACAATATTCTCACCATTAGTTAAACTGAGAAACAAATAATATGTCTGGGTTGATCTGCTGCGCTTTACAAAGCACTGGAGGTTGATCTGGATAATTGTCATCTTGCTTCTTGGTCTAAATAATTGGATGCGTCCCAATGAAGGTGTTTCGTTGACATCAACAGAGTAATAATCAATTCCCAAACAAAACCAAAAAATCTGAAAACATGCTAACAAACAAGGCAAGAAAATCTAAAACCTCGCTCACAAAATATTTCATGTCCAAAAGGAGGTAAAAGATATGGACAATCTTGAATTTTTTTTTTTTTTTTTACCAACAATGATTTATATCTATCTTATTCTTAAAACCAGGGCTGAAAGCAGGTACCACAGTGTGTGTCGTCAGCCTTATAATTCTCTATCTTATTCTTAAAAACAGGGTTGAAAGCAGAAATCAGGCACCACAACGTGTCACATCAACCCTACAATTTTCTATCTTATTCTTAAAACTAAGCCTGAAAGCACCACAGCTGCCATGTCAGCCCTGCAATTCTCTCTAATACAATTGCGCAAATTTAAAAAAAAAATTTCTAGATATCTATCTTATTCTTAAAAGTAAAGCTGAAAGCAGGAAGCAGGCATCATAGCGTGCCATGTCTTATAATTCTCTATCTTATTCTTAAAAGCAAGCACCACAGCTGTCACATCAGCCCTGTAATTCTCTCTAATACAATTGCGCAAATTAAAAAAATTCTTCCAGATATCTATCTTATTCTTAAATGTAGGGTTGAAAGCAGAAAGCAGACACCACAGCATGCAACGTCAGCCCTACAATTCTCTATCTTATTCTTAAAAGTAGGGCTGAAAGCAGGCACCACAGCGTGCCATATTAGCCCTGCAATTTTCTCTAATACAATTACGCAAATTAAAAAAATTCTTTCAGATAATAACTACTATAATAACAATACCCACGTTTGAATATTGCCCCTCTAAAGGCTATTTTCAAATTTTAATTTAATTGTGAATTTAAATTTAAATTTTCAAATTTTAAGTTTTATTGGTTAACAGGAGATCTAACTCATTTTCATCATTTAGGAATATAAATTTAATTTAATTGCGAATTTAAATTTAAATGTTCAAATTTTAATTTATATTGATTAACAGAAGATCTAACTGAGTTCCTCATTTAAGAATATAAATTAAATTAAGATATAATCAATCTATGCAAAACATGTTATTCTTCCTATTGTGCAATTGTATTATTATTTAATTATTAATTTTATAATTAATAAAATTAATTTTTGAATTTGAATTTAAACTAGCGAGAATATTGTGGAACTAACATATTTCCTCATATTTTAATTAAATTAAAATACGGTGGACTTCTATTATATCTTATTATTAAAAGTAGGGCTGAAAGCAGGCACTACAACGTGCCACGTCAACCCTGCAATTCTTTCTAATACAATTGCGCAAATTAAAAAAAAAAAAATCTTTCAGATAATAACTACCATAATAACAATACCCACGTCCTGTATTGTTGCTTCCTTAAAGGCTATTTTCAAATGTTAATTTAATTGCGAATTTAAATTTAATTTAATTTTAAATTTTCAAATTTTAAGTTTTATTGGTTAACAAGAGATCTAATTGATTTCCTCATTTTTCTCATTTAGGAATATAAATTTAATTTAATTATGAATTTAAATTTAAATATTCAAATTTTAATTTGTATTGATTAACGAAGATCTAACCAATTTCCTCATTTAAGAATATAAATTAAATTAAGATATGATCAATCTATACAAAACATGTTATTCTTCATATTGTGGAACTGTATTATTATTTAATTATTAATTTTCAAATTAATAAAATTTAATTTTTGAATTTGAATTTAAACTAGCGAGAATATTGTGGAACTATCATATTTCCTCATTTAAGAATAAAAGTTAAATTAAAATACGGTGGACTCTATAATCTTGACATATGGTTTCACTTTTTGGAAGCCATTTAGCAAGTAGTTTATAATTTTTTTTTTTTATAATTTCTTTGCTAACCCTAAAGCAAGATTTTGTTCTCACACCATTTTGAAGATTATAGATCAGTTGCAAATTTTATAGATCAGTTGCAAATTTTGCCATTTAGGGACTAGTTTGCATAACTCTCTTCAGCTATCTATCTTAATTGATCAGTTACTTCCTTAGCTTAATTCTAGATTCTAGATGCTGTGCTCACGATGGTTATCTTTCAGTTTGCTAGGAATATGATGATAAGCTACATCGATCATTGCCTTTCGCTTTGTTATTGGAGGTTAGTTCTCTCCGACAGATTGTATTCTCCACTACGCCAGTAAGATTCTAGTAATTTACATTGACAGTTACTAAGCCTTTCATTTTGGCGCCTTCTCCATGCCAAATTTCGCCATTTGATTAGTCGGTTATCTTGTGCCTTTGCGCACTAGCCAGAAATTTTGCTATCACGAGTTATGCGCGTCTGTTCTCCATCCCCTATAAATTGCTTCCCTACTGATGTTGTTAATCATTCTATATCCGTATTTTCACTTCCCAACCTTTTACGATGGCTCCCACTCCTTCTATGATATTGTATGATGCAGTTCGAGCAGTCAATCCTATACGAACTAACTAGTGTATTAGGGTTCGTGTGCTATACCTATGGACAATGCCTGGCAGGTTTTCTCATGAGCAAATTTCCTCAATGCAGATAGTCTTTCAGAATGAGGAGGTTTATCTTCTACATTCCTAACTTCATGTCCTGTTGTCTTTTTATTTAGTTTGCAATCTGGTCTTCTTTGCTTGCCTTAATTGAACTTTTGTTCTTTCAACCAAGGGCAATCGCATCCATGCATCTTTTTATTTAATGTCAATTTCTTTATTTTTTTGGAAGTATAACAATCAAGTTTAATGAAATTTTGTGTGTTTAATAGTTTTGTTATCTATCATATATAATAATCACTTTCTATATAAGACAATCACATAATAAAAGAATAATTTTAGTAACCATGATCAAAGCTAAATATTAAATTAACAGTATAGTTTTTTTTAAAATATGAAATAGATAAATTTAATTCTTTGATCTAGTCATTTATCTTTTTTATATGTTGTTAATTCTCACTTTGATTCTGTCTTGTCAATGTTCTCAGGAATTTCTATTTAAATCATTTAGATTCTTTTTTTTTTAATTTTCTTTCTATGATTTATAAAAAAATAAATCAATTTCATATGACGAAACTTCTCAGAAGATGATACTAATGATTTAATCACTATCTCGAGTGAATTCCTGTTGCAACCCACCACAAATATATTGGAGCACATTATACATTCAACTTATCCAGATTTGCAACTTCACTTACATGATAAGTCGTACTTCCGTGATAGAGCCCTTTTGACATCTACATTATCTGTAGTAGATGAAGTCAATAATGCAGTGCTTCATATGCTTCCTAGTGAAGAAAATATTTATTTAAATGCTGATAGCGTATCTAAACAGGATGGTGCCCTTAGCTCTATTGCATATATGCAATCAATTGAGTTATTGAATTCAATCTCTATGTCAAGTCTTCCAAACCATGAGCTCCGACTGAAAGTAGGTGCCCCCATTATATTAATGAGGAACATTGATAAATCCATTGGACTATGCAATAGAACTCAATTGATTGTCACAAGATTAGAAAAACATGTAATTGAAGCTAACATTATATCTAGAGACAGTTCCTCAACTAATGTGCTTATCTCACGAATCACCATCACACCTTCAGATTCAACTTTGCCATTCACCTTGTGCATGCGACAATTTCCAATTATGCTTGCATTTGCCATGACAATTAATAAGAGCTAAGGTCAGAGCTTGCTTAATGTTGGATTATATTTACCACATCCAGTCTTCACACATGGCCAATTATATGTTGCATTCTTATTGTTTTATTTTGTATTTGTTGTTTGTTTATTTAATTAAATTGGTAAGATCCTCTTTATTAAGAAGTCGCTAATTTAGTCAAGAAAGTGGGTCTCCAGAGTCCCACGGCTAGAGTCGTGGAATCCGGTTTGGAAGCCCTCCTCTTCTATTTTCTTCCTCTTCCCTCTTCTTCTCTTTTTGTTTAGCTATTAGATCAATATTTGAATTGTCCAGATTTGATTTTTATAAAATTATTGTTAAAATGTTAAATTTAAAAAAGAATAATTAAAAAATTATATTTACATCAAATTTCTTATATATATATATATATATTATATCAAGTTCTCCAATCACACATGATCATATGTCCTACCTTTTTCATGAGTTTAGATTTACATCATAATAATTCAAAAATATGACATGGTTAAATATGATTGGAGAATTTGGCTAAATAGATATAAAGAACTTGACCTACGAATTTTCTTTAATTTAATACAAATTGCTAATTTTTGATATGAATAATTCAATATTGCAATAAAAAAAATAATATTCTGTATAAAATTAAAGCTGAACCATCCAAATGTTGATCTAACGGCTAAAAAACGGGAGAGAAGTGTTTATGATACACGCTGCTATTTAGCAGCCATGATATGAATGTATAAGCCTAATAGAAAGGCTTCCGTTTGCTTCAACTAAAAAGCCAATTTGTTGCCGTTAGGTAGTGGGACTAGGGAGAGAGAGAAACGCAGGAGAAAGAGAAAAGGATATAAGAAGAGCCCGGCTTAATTTAAAGTAAGCAAAAGATAAGATTATCCTTAAACACCAAATATAATAAATTTTTGAGAAAATTGGGAAAAAAGTCTTTTCTTTTTAAATTTAATTGGTGAAAATAACTTAATAAATTTCTGTACACATCATGCAATATATTATAACTGTTCAGTATCAAGTGATTTTAAATGGGCAGATTTCTCATGTTATTCTTCCAACTCGTGGAATTAGATAAGGAGATCCCTTATCTCCTTATCTTTATATATTATCAGCCAACGTCTTATCTTATGTTCTTTCATCATTTGAAGTGGCTAGCTTGTTGAAGGGTATTAAGATGCACTAAGGTCTCATCATTTGAATGTCACGTGCTCATGTCCCTTTGGCTATGATACCGCAAAAATTTTGGACCACCTACTTGTTACTTGTCCATTTGCCGTTACAGTTTGGTTTGGAGGTTTATTTATTAGTTTCCCTTTTAATTTGAAAAGGAACCTCTTAATGCTACACAATGATGGGCACTCTCATTTGATAATTGAAATAATCAAAACTGTTGTTGTTCTCTAGATGGAAAAAAATCTCACTGTTCATGATTCATCTTCTGCTAATCCTTTATCATCTATAAAAGAGATTAAGCATGTAGAAGCCTTTGCAAATTTTGCATTTAAGACATATTCTTTAGCCTTTGTGTCTTCTTCTTCCATCATTGTTCATCAGAATGAGGATAGCATTTCGCCAATTGGATGGATTATTGTTATGAAAAAATATAAACATCACAAGGAAAGTCTATCAAGCTTGGATTGGATTTCAAGGTCAACCTCTAATTTCATTGAAATGGAAGAAGGTTTCGAGATTTTTATTATTTACTCCTTTATGTCTCAAAGCATGCCTTCTCTAGATCACAATTCACAAGCTCAATGATTTTCCAAGAATCTTAGAGGCAATCCTTGCAGATCATCTGTCTTAACTGAGTTTTCCTCCCTCTCAGTGGATTTAACAGAGTGTCATTTAATGTAATTTATCATGATCTTGAGGAGCTCCTCTATAATTTTATTTTTAAGCAAGTTAGCTTTTTTTGTAATATTTATGGCATGGACTTTAGTTTTTTTAGGAACGGCTACACTTTTGAGACTTACATGTTATAGCTTGTTGTAATCATTTTTATTAATATGCATTTGATTTTATTTTTTTTAAAAAAAATTGTACACAAAGGATTTGATACTCTACAAATTTTGCACATAGTGTTTGAATTTAAATATTTTCGCATTTTCAAAATTTTTTTCCCAATACATTAACTTTTTTTTTGTCAGAAATACATTAAATGTTTTTATTTTTATTATTTTAATTTCACTATTTCTATTAAAATTATTACATTATATACCTATTATATAAATACAGATTTATAAAATTTATGTCATTTTCATTCATTTTACAACTAAACTAATTTTTTTATTAATCATCTAAATAAGTTTTAGTTTGTCAAACCAATTTTTTTATAAAAGTTAATATAAACATAAATTACATTACGCTGCATAACTTTTAGTCTAACTTAAGTTGTAAAAGTTAAATGAAATATAAGCCCTTTTTTTTTTTTTTTTTTGCACCCTAGTCCAAACACACCCTCGTTAAACTATCTCTTAACGCCAGTTAAAAAGTTTGGTATGTTCTCTACTTTCTCGTCTTAACTCTGAAGATATCGTAATGAAGAAACTAAGTTGAGGAGAAAGGACCATATCCACATCTGCACAGACAATTCAGAACCAGTGAGCCCACAAGGATCAATATTTTCCTGGAAAATTAATAAATACTTCAAAGACTTAAGCATAAATGCCGAGAAGTAGTTCCTCAAACTCCAGCATTTTGAAGTGTAAATAAGCTAAGAAGGAGTCTTTTGGATTATAAGAGGTAACATGCAAGATTAAACTCATCATATAGTATCAAACTCATCATCTACTATAAGGCAAATAGGCAATGGACTAAAAAGAAGCGATTTATGGGAATATAAGAACCATAAGGTATGCCACATGAATACTGATAAAATTCTTCTTCAAAAAAGTGTTACTCTCTTTCGTCGTTAATATAAGATATATTTATCTAATTTAATTATATTAAAGAAGTTAGTTAATTTAATTAATATGATACGTATTTTCCAAGACTTCCTAGTCAGCTTTCTTAATTTTCTCATTCCTTTTGCTCATTGATTATTGTTAAGTGAGCATCAACATGAATAAATTAGGGAAATATTGACAATTATGAAAAATATGTCTTATATTTATGATTAATATCAACTCCTTAAATAGATCATATATTAAAGACGGAAGGGAGTGCCTATTATTTTAATTCCACTAAATATTATCTACAAATGCTGTTGTTACTTTTTATTGGACAACTATTTTTTTGAAGAAAAATAAAAAAGTTTCCAACAAAAAAATATCTACAACCACAATACATATATATATATATTTTCTAGACCACGCATCTAATTAAATTGTTGAAATATGATAACCTCTAGAAGTAAGCGTCAGATTCAAATTTAATTTGATGCTCAATTTTTAGTCAAAACTAATAAACTAAAAATAAATTAAGGGTTCCAATATTAGCCAAATCATTAAGATAAAAATGGTTCCCCCGCTAATAATTTGAAAGAAGCATTGGAACTCCTAAAATTTAATGTTGAAATTAGTTATGTTGTCCATAAAAATTATTTACGTTGTGGGCATTTACCCAGCTGGGACATCATAGCGTCAAATTTTCGGCACCATTCACTCTCAGCTTAAATATTCTAATAAAGTTGTAATAAAATCAAAATAGCACGTTTGAAAAGCTGGAATCTTGTACTCAAATCAAAGTATCCGGCTTAACAAGTTATTAATAACTCAAGTACATCATTATGATATTGATCACAATGAAAGGCTAAAACAGCAAAAGGAATGAGAATACAATGAACCGAGTATCTGATGTCAGGATATATGTAACACAAGAAACAACTATTCCTGATTATTCATGGAACTCCTGCAAATTCTTAATGCAGGGCATAATGCAACGGAAAATAGAAATGAATTGAGCAGCCAAGGCAAAAAATTCAACTAAATAGGTACAACAAAATTTTAAAAGCTTATGGCTCAATCCTGTTACATGAAAGCTCAATCATTGATGATGTCAAGGAGAATTTTCATATAGAGGAGCAGGCAGGAAGGGAAATGGTGCAACAGAGGCGTATGCAACAGGTGGGCGTGCCAGTGTTCCTTTCATGTGCCTCTCTTTTTTCTTTCTGGGAACATTTTCGTCATTCTCAACTGACGTTTCCATGCAAGATGAAAACTTTACAGTCTTGGCAGCATTATCTGCCATGAGCTGGTCATCAGAAACCCGGTGAATTAGAAGCCCTGACATGAACACAGGCAGATAAAGAAGACTGGCATGGAACATTCTCTTGGCCTTTTCTCTCGTACGATCTCTATAGAATGAAAATGCTGAAGCTGTTATTGCCGCAGTGAGGAACAACGACTCGAGACAAAACCACCCAGAAGTCACACCCCCTGTAGACAAGTTCAGAAATATGAGGTGTTATGATTCTTCTACAGATCAAATTCATAAATGAAATGCTGCAAACTTATGAGCAAGTTAAACAATGTATCAGTAGATTTCTTTTTAGACAACTTTTGAATAGCAATTTTTCAGATATAAATTCAAGGTTTCTTGGATGCTGGAAAAAAAAAAAAAAGGATGTGTTTACTAGGCACAGTATGCTGTTTCCATCAAATTGAATAAATACAAAATATTGCCAGAAGTTGGAAATAGCTACTCACAATCATAGGCCAAGAATCCCAAAGGGACTAGATAAATAGAGTTCCTCAAAGCCACTGATGCAGTTCTCAAACCAGATGGGTCGGTAAGTGAGTACATCTTAAACCTGAATTTACACCACATTAACTAATAAGTATATGATATTATATAATGTACAGACCACCGACAATGCATGTAAGAGCAGCAGAATGAAACCCATCTATGTGTGGCATTATTTGCATATTAATATAATTGTTCAATGTTTTAGCACATAAAGTGTAGGGTAAATTAATTCTCCCCTAAGAAATGTTCGAAAATCAGGTAAATTTTGATTTGATGTAATACATAAAAGAGACGTTTGTTTATATTTTTCCAATAAATGGGAGGGCTGGGTACTTTGAACTTTCTCAGAGGAAGAGGAGCAATTTACTCTAAAATTTAAGAATCTATCCAAATGGCATCAGCTTAGATGGTCATAACCATATATGAATCACTAAGACCCCATTCTGGAATAAGCCTTAGGAATAAGACATAAATATCCCCCTCAAGACAAGTCTCCTTGAACAACGCCAGGCACCACATAAACAAAAATCGATCAAGGGAGGCACCAAAAAAGTTGCATAAACAATAATTTATCGACAGAAATAACTACATCTGAACATACCCTCCAGCAGCATAATCACTGCGGCACATATACGCAAGGGCCATAAAATGAGGTATCTGCCAAAAATACAAAGCAGCTGGAAGAATTAATGCATTTAGCGAAATATCACCAGCAGCTGCAGCCCATCTGAAAACAAAAGCGCAAAAAAAAAAAAAAAAAATGGTGAGGGGCAGAAAACACCTTGCACACATGTCTAAGCTAGAACATGATGAGAGATGAAAAAGAAGGGGGGAAAACATCCGATTGGTGAAATTTTATACTACATTTAATAATTAAATAGAGGTGTAAAGAAACTTCCAACACAGAGCCAATTCAACAACTAATCTAACTTTATTTCTTCAATAAACAACTGCCTTGACTTCATTTTCGCAATCATGTCTGGAAGTAGCTGCAATCATGCAGTTACCAATTGACAATTGCCATGCATTAGAGAAACAAAAACAGTCTTAAAGAGAATTTACCCCAAAAGTGGCGGAACAGCACCAACAACAGCCCCCACCCAAGTATTCACAGGATGAATCTGCTTCAGTGGAGTATATACAAATGCATACAAAACAAGGTTGGAAGCTGCAAGCCCAGCGGCCAACATATTAGCCTGGAACAACCTTGTCATAAAGCTGCATCATTAGTTGCTCAGCTCACAACATTCAAAAAGGTTATCCTAAGAGTACACAATAAAAAGGAATGAATAAATTGGTTTTGCTACCTTTGTTGCTATCAGAGCTGTGCCTGCTAAACCAACAGATGAAGCCCAATTGATTGCATGTGGCACTGTAATGCGCCCAGATGGTAGCGGCCTTTTACTTGTTCTCTTCATTTTGGCATCATTATTTATCTCAAAGACCTAATACACCAAAATCATCACATAGATTCAATGTCAACAAAGTACCTAAGGCAAAAGGTGGGGCAACAAAAAAACAAGTACTTCAGCCAAAGCTAGTAAAAAGATCATAGTAATATTAAATATTCCTTATGGAAAGATAGATAGTCTAACAAAGGTTAGTTTATTCTAGATATTCTGCATTCAGAGACACAAACACTCTACCAATCCCCTTCGTTACCATGTCTATGTCAAGAGGGTAACATTTTATCACTGCAAGCAATTCATTTGAATCCTGATGTCTTATACAAGCCTTCCTTCCTTCTTCAACTAACTTGGTTTCATTTATGAACAATAAAGAGACAATTGATAAAACAGATTACACTCATCCCCATTTTACATATTATTACGATATTATGACGAATTTGAGTAGGTCTTTTCCCGCATTCTAGCGCCTATTGAAGTCTACATATCCTATGCTGATTATGTATTTTATCATATACTCAAATCTTGATGGAAAGCAAACCATGCCCACAGTCTAAAGAAGCGGTATATAAAAAACAAACAACTACCGCAGCAAACCGACCTGATTCAACGAGTTAGCAGATGCAGCAACCATCATTGTACCCATGCAAGTCCAACATAGTGCAGGAAAATCAACAGCATTGCTACTGCCTAAGACAAATCCAGTCCCAGATGTTGCAACCACAAGCATGCTGAAACCAATTAGAGGGTGATAAGTTGAATTACAAAAACATTGACTCATTTTGGCATCATAACTGCTGTCATACATAGATGCAAAAATGCGGAATTTTTGAAAATTCAAAGGGGTCGGAAGCAGAAGAGACATATTGATCTTCTAAAAAGAAGATAAGAAAAAACAAAGCAGAAAAATTGTGACTCAATTAAATACAAGTTTCTTCTCCAAGAAACCAAAATCAACAAACAAGTTAATATCAATTCATAATCAAAGTTTCAAAAGTACAAGAAAGCTGAAAATTAAGATGGTAAAGACAATGTAAAACATAGGCAAACACAAAAAGGGTAATACAAGATGGAACATATGGAACTACAATCAATCCACAGAACCTGATAGTCAAGCATCGGACGAAAGGCCGTCAAAACAATAAGAAGATAAACTTTAGAAAATCTGACCTGAGGCGAGCTTTAGAAAGCTCCCAATAGCATCGACTATAGTGGCGAGTCAAGTCCACAATTTCCCTAGCTTTAGACGCCGAAGCTGAGACAAAAGATGTGAGATCCACTGCACCGGTGGAAGATGAGGAAGCAGAGACAGCCGGAACGCCATCGGATTTAGCAAGACCCAGTTTCAAGGAATCGAGGGAGGAATTGGAATCGGGAAGAGAGGAGGACGAGTGGAGAGGAAGAGAGTGAGAGAGGAGACAAAGACGAACGACGCCATCAGTGGAGAAAGATGGAGGGTTAAGGTTCTGAGAGGAATATCGGAGGAGCTTCGAGTAGAAGCGGAGAGAACTCCTCATCGCGCCGAGCACGAGCACGCGGAAGAAGAAGACGAGGAATCGACGAGGAGACCAAGCATGAAAAGTGAAAAGTGAAAAGTGTAAAAGGTGGGGATAGAATTTTAATTTTGTTTTCGGCTGCTTCGTTTTAGTTCTTTTTTTTTTCCTTCACTCTAATTGGGCTATTTTAAGCTTTCCTAATGGGCTCGTTTTCCTGGCCCAATGGATTTTTGACCCAATACGATCCTTAAGAATTTGGTTTGAATTTGACTCACAAAAGTAGTACAAGAAGGGGCAGCCTTGCAAGCAGCCTAACTTGGTGGAGTTCAATTTGGGTCTATTTCCAAATGTTTTAGCAATCGAATAGGTATGGCCGGCCCATATATATAAATAGGGTATTTCCCCGTCGCTATATGCATGCATAGTCGAATTTCTAGCCATTTTTCAATATACTACCTCGTTAATATTATTAGAATGTATCAAGAGAAGTCTCATATTGATTAGTTTGACATTGAATTATAGGCATATAAAAAGATCAGGTATGCCCCATCATTTTTTTTTTGGAAAAAAGGCTGAATGATATTAATAGCAAACGTTAAATTATAAAGACAATATCAAAGGAAACAAGGAAGGAAGGTTAGTAAATACATATGAAGAATGATTAACTATTGTCACATCTAAACAAGTAAATAGAGAGATAAATGACATAATATCCTCCAAGACAATATTTCCTTTTCCTTGCACATGGCTAGCCATTTGAGCAAATTGCTTTATCGATGCCCGATCAAAAGCTGTAATGATGAAGTCCTTTGAGAGAATAAAAGAGATTTAATAATTCAAGAAAGATAAGATTGAAAACACTTATAATTAAATAAATAGTCCTCCATTTGTCTTCAATTATCTTCAAACCCACTGAAAGCGCTGCAAAGGTTGATCTTGAAGGCATATCCAAGCATGACATAGAGTAACATACCTGCTTTTAGCTCTATGTAATATAATGGTCCAACCATAATTATTAAAGATTATATTCATAGGCTGCACCGAGTTACTTATAGCCACAAACAAATTACCCTGACCATGAGAATTACTTAAGTCATTTTGAGAGTAAGGCACCCTCAATCTATATATATTTATATATCTAAAAACCGCAACAAGGGTTATCCGATTTATGGAAGAAAAAAAGAATATTGTGGACCTAGGCCTGCATAAGATGCCCCTTATTAATTTATTTAAATCATTCTGATAAAAAGGTAACTTCAACCCACATCTATATATAAAACCTTCGATAAATATAAAATTTTGTTTGTAGTGTAAATTATTCTATGAACTAGATATTATATTAAAAATAAGTAGTATTGTGTATATAGTACTACCTCCGGCCTTAAATATAAGATTCAATTGAGTTTTTTGGGAAATTAATGAAGTTAATTAAATCGCTTTAAATTATTTATATTTATTGTTTTTTTCTAAATTAGTTTGTCTGATTTATAAACTGATATATAATTTTATCATACATAACATATGATATGATCAAGTAACTTATTTAGCATTTTTAATCTCTCTAAAAAAATCAACTAGATCTTATATTTAGGTAATACTTCTATCTTACAAGTATATATGCACACATTATAGGGCACTCACATGCTTGTTAGTTCTTGTCAAACTTGGGTTTGCGATCTATATCAAGTACAGATGATAATATTTTTCTTTCCTTGATTGAGATATATAACTAATTAAGTCGGGTTCATTTACATATTACGTACACTGATTTTCAAAATCATGAGCAACTTGTTATATTTTCCCCCTATCTTTCTCTTTTCCTATACAACATCAACCCTTGAAATGGAGACAAAGCATTTAATGCTTATTGGATCTTTCTTCTTATACAGCGGAGTTTTCCGTGGACATATATGTTGTTGAACGTTGAGAGTCTGAAAAATTCGGCTCCACACGCACGAATTAAACATAAAACGGAGCCCAAACTCTTGAATTGTAGATAAATTGTTGAACATCTACTCTATATTTTTTTGGTCAAACATCTATTAACTGTTCGAGAAATTAGAGAAAAGAGTTCACAAATCATTGTCATAATTAATTCCATGGAGAGGTTGTTTATAGTAGTGGGATATCACAACTGTCATGGGTATAATCAAATTAAGTAATTGTAAGTGAGGGAAATTTTGTAATTTTTCTTTTTTTAAATATTGCAAGAGTTGTAGTAAGAGTTTAACAATTAGAATTGAAGAGTTATCTCCACTCAAAACTGTTGGTATGTTTGAGAGAGGTCAAACCATTCATCATAGAGTTATCCTAATACTCTTTATAAGGTGGGAACAACAGGCTGTTTTCTTGTTTAGTTTTGTATATGAACTTGTTCCATCATATCACCAAAATAGCTTTAACTTATTTTCTTAAAATATTCATAAGTTTTTATTATTTACCATGCATATATGTCACTTTTAGACATTAGATATCTCTTCTCCAACACATAGGTCGTCCGGAGTTTGAAATAAATTACATTTTGCAGGAGAAAAATCAATGGATGTTTTTGAACCACTATTTTGTCTGTTGTGTCGGTATATTTCCACATTAATTCTTCCTCTCCCCCGTTCATTGATTCTACCATATATACTCCATAGGTTTTCCACTTCGTTTGAACTTTGAAGTAGTACGTATATTATCTTATATCTACATAAAGAATTAAGAATAGTTAAACCTTGAGATTGACAAATTATTTATCCAGCCGTAAAGATTCTGGGGACTGTAGTTGCTTTCAATTTTAATTATTCATCCCATCATCGTCTAAATTATGACCATACAAAGGCATGAAGTGAATTTTTCACTTCCAAATGATCCTTAAAAAGATGGTGGTGCAATTATTAGGCTTTGATTTTTCTTCTTCTGAAACTAGTGTCGTTTAGACTTTGTCGTAAGTGGAAAATTTCAATCACATACACTTGCTATTTGAAAGTTCAAGCCCCCCAAACAAAATAAGAAAAATTCTACTACGACCTGTCGTTTACTTGATCCGCGATCACCGTTGTGAGCCACCTCACAGCCCGCCACTATCTTGGACGTACGTACGTCGTTCCATGCATCTATAAAACCAAAGCTTCTTCATCTCTCTCAAACTTATCCTCTCTGGCAGAAAGCTTTAGGCTTTTTCTTAAATTAAGATCTAAGAAAAAATGTCGTCGTTTTGGGTTTCATTAGTGTTGAGCCTTTGTTTGGTTGCTACCATTTTTAGAGCTTCAAATGCTCAGCTGAGTTCCTCATTCTATGATACCACTTGCCCTAATGCTTCATCCATAGTACGTGGCGTCATAGAGCAGGCTGCTCGAAGTGACGTCAGAATCGGAGCCAAACTCATCCGCCTACACTTCCATGATTGCTTTGTTGATGTTAGTTTTCATTATAGACACACATACATATGTTGCTTGCCTGGTTTTATTTACGTGAGTTGCTTGTTAATATATGATAATATTAATGGGTGTTTGATTTGACCTTGGAAGGGGTGTGATGGATCGATATTGTTGGACAATGGGAATGGAATCATATCAGAGAAGGAGGCACGTCCCAACAACAATTCAGCAGATGGATATCCGGTGGTGGATGACATTAAAACAGCTTTGGAGAACGTCTGTCCCGGGGTTGTCTCTTGTGCTGACATACTAGCGATTGCTGCTGAAGCTTCTGTTTCCTTGGTATATGTTCAAGCATTTCACTTAGTTTTCAAATATTTTATGAACTAAATGCATCGCGTGGTCCCTAACAAAGGAGCTAGTCCCTAACAAAAGAGCTAGATGCGAGCTTGATTTAGTTCCGAATATAATACATCGATCCAATCTTGCCTCTCTCAATTTATAATTTGAATTTCCCTCCAAAAGTATTCCCATCTTTGAACATATTACGAGGCTTTCATTCAAGGGTCATGATTAATTAAAGGGGTTATTTTAATCAAACCATCCTCTATTTGTTATAAATAACTAATTCAACTAATTTTTTTAATATTTTATAAACTAATTATTAACTCCTGTATTAAAAAATGGGAGGAAGTAATTAAGAAGGGAAAAACATAGGAAGAGAAACTATTATATAATGAACTTGGGTCTGATAACTAGTATATAGGGTGTAATTAAATTTTATATAATTAGGTATATATTAGATTTGTCTGTCAATCAAAGTAGTTTAAAATGATTTGATAGAACTCAGCTCAAAGCTATACACACACACCTTTGATACATGGCATGTCTTAGAGTGTATGACTTAAGCTCAGTAATATCTAATAATAGGGTGGAGGTCCAAACTGGAGGGTTGAATTGGGAAGAAGAGACAGTACAACAGCAAATCGAGCTGGAGCAGAGCTCCTGCCAGGCCCTAGAGATGGCCTCGCCAATATCACTTCCAAGTTTTCTGCTGTGGGACTCGATATCACCGACGTTGTTGCTCTATCAGGTAATTAATTTACACACACATAACAACACAACAATGAGCCTTATCTCGTTATGTGACGTTCTACTCTATTAACAACCAAATATTTAGATAAATTGTTTATGAAGATTCTCCACTCAATAATTTCTTTAAGAGTTCTCTTCGGCTTTTATCCATTTTCGTAAGACTCCATGCTGCATAATCTACACACACAAAAACACATTTTTTTAAAACTTGTAGCCACTTTTGTGTTTTAGCTAGGAGTGATAATAATGCATCAAGTAATTAATCTGAAGTGTTGAGTAATATTTGTCAGGTGCACATTCGTTTGGGAGGGCAAGGTGTTTGTTGTTCAGTGACCGCTTATTTAACTTTCAGAATAGCAACTCTTCAGATCCATCTCTAGACCTAAGTTATATGTGCAAACACTTCGTCAGGCATGTCCTCAAGGTGGAAATGGTGGTACCTTAAACGACCTAGATCCCACAACTCCTGATACCTTTGACAACAACTACTTCACCAACCTTCAAAGTGGACGAGGTCTTCTACAATCTGACCAAGAATTATTCTCCACCACCGGATGTAACACCACCGTCGCCATCGTCAACAGGTTTGCGGCTAGTCAGAGCGAGTTCTTCACTTGCTTTGCTCAGTCCATGATCAATATGGGCAACATTAGTCCTCTGACAGGAAGCAATGGGCAAATCAGAAGCAATTGCAGGAGGGTTAATTCAAATTGAAATATTGGACTATGTGGTTTTTAGTACTTTTGTTTTCTTATAATTTTGATTCCTCGAGTGTACTTGTAAGAAGTTGGAAAACTTGTTCAAGCTAGCTAAATAAAAGCAGAGTTGATGTAAATTGTAATTTTGGATTTTTAGGATTCTGTACCAACTAATTCAAAGTTGATGTAATGTTGTAACTGCTTAAGGAGTTGTTGATGCATGCTTGAATATGATTACCAGTTTTACCAGTTCTGTCGATATACAAGGCAGTGTTTGTAGTATATACGAGTAGTTTGTATAAATATGCAGGGTTAAGTTTTAATTGGACTTTTGAATCATTTATGTGTACATATCATGGGGTTAGTGAAGTTACCCTTTATTCATTTTTATTTAAAAAAAGTAGGAAAAGAAAACGAAAAATAAATTGAGAAAACGAAACATCGGGGCCATGTGTCATGAAGAAGAAAGTGTAAAAAAAAAAGATTTCATAAAAAGTGAGGGGCATAAAAAGTGTTTCAATAATGTGGCAAATGAGTCATTCACATTATGCTTTAGTGCCTTGAATACTCCATTATAAATTATAAATGAGAAGTCGGGTTCGATCCTGCTTAAAATCACATATTATTAGCATATGCTTCTCTAATTGAAAAAAAGGGTCTGATGATTTGGTATTTGTCATTTCGTTTTTGATACAAATTAAATAAATTTGACTCTTTCTGTGGGGAAAAAAACGGGAGTAAATGAATTTGATTAGTGGTTAGTGCCGTGACAGCATCTTTGATGGTGACATAATGAATAGTTTGGATTGATGAACTTGATTAATATTAAGAAATTACTTGACCACGGTGGGCCCGGCGCTGGCAGAGGAGCGCTGTATACGTACGTTGGATAGGACCCAAATTATTAAATCCGAGTCGGACACGCAAGTTTTGCTCGAAAACCGGCAAACTGGTTGGATGTTAAGGAGTTGTTGATGCTTGAATATTATTACTAGAGCCGGGAAAACGGGTCGAGCCCGTCGGGCCGCCCTTTTAGGTCCTGGCCCTTCAAGGGCCGGGTTTGTAAATTGTAGCCTGAAAAGGAAGTCGGGTTTAAAAGGACCGGCCCTGTAGGGTCTCGGGCTTAAAAGGGCCGGCCCTGGAGGGCATCGGGCCGGCCCTTTAAGCCCGTTTATCTTTTATTTTTTATTTTTGGAAAGGGAATCATGTTACATTTTTTAATTGCCTTATTGATCTATATGTCACTCTGTCCTCATATTGTATAGAGTATGATTTTTGAGTATATTGTTTTATCTAATTGAATCATATTGTGATTTTTGAGTATATTGTTCTGCCTATTTAGAATAAAATCATATTATATACTGTTCTCCCTGATGGAGTATGCTTTTTTATGAAGGTTGTGATTATTTGACTACTTGAACTTACTACTCAAAGTGAAACACAATCAAATGTCCTTGAAATTAATGATAGTGGCGAATAAGGTGAAAATGATAGTCGTCATACTCATGTTGCTTAAATGTTAAGAGTATTTAGCTTCTTGCCTTTTTATACTTTGGCTTTTGTGTGAGTTATTTACGGACATGATTTTACCTTTGATTATACATTAATAACTGTGTTTGTTTGTTGCAAGAGACGTGTTATTTAAATCTTAATGTTGACAACATTTATGTATTAAATTAGAACTTTAATCGTTGTTATTTACTAATTATATCTCTTTGCGGAAAATACGTAGGAAAAATAGTTAAATATTGTGAAAAGGACTTCCGGGCCCTGCGGGCCGGCCCTGGCCCTGATGCTCTCGGGCCAGGCTTTGAAAAACAGCAATTTTCCTGACCCCGAGCCCTTTAGGGCCAGCTCTGATTCCCAGCTCTAATTATTACCAGTTCTGTCGATATACAAGTCAGTGTTTGTAGTATATATGATTAGTTTGTATAAATATGCAGGGTTAAGTTTTAATTAGACTTTTGAATCATGGGGTTAGTGACGTTACCATTTATTCATTTTTATTTAAAAAAAGTAGGAAAAAAAACGAAAAATAAATTGAGAAAACGAAGCATCATGCCACGTGTCATAAAGAAGAAAGGAAAAAAAAAGATTTAATAAAAAGTGTTTCAATAATGTAGGGTGTGTTTGAGAGAGCTATATCTTATATTTGGGAAATAAGCCCTTATTATGTAAGCCGAGAAAAAACTCATCTCACATACTTACCTCGTATACCGTGAATCACGAATTATAAGCACTTATTACTAAAAAATAAGCTATTCCAAACGAGCAAGTAGCAAATGAGTCATTCACATTATGCTTTAGTGCCATGAATACTCCATGATAAATTATAAATGAGAAGTCGGGTTCGATCCTGCTTAAAATCACATATTATTAGTATATGCTTCTCTAATTGAAAAAAAGGGTATGATGATTTGGTATTTGTCGTTTCGTTTTGATACAAATTAAATAAAATTGACAGAATTGGCCAAAAATACTTTTGGGGTAAATTAATCTTTGATTGCTACCAAGCGTGTAAGTAATCTTCCGTGTGTGCAAGCAATATTTCATTTTGTGCAAATCATCTTTCGTATGTATAAAAACCTTCCATATAAATATGCAAACAATCTTCTGTTGTGTGTAAAATATTTTTCGTTATATACAACAGATCTTCCATGATAACATTTAATAATTAATTTACTAAAAAGATATTTATCTGCAATTCTCCCAATAAAATTTGACTCATTTTGGGGGGGGGGGACGGGAGTAAATGAATTTCGTTAGTTGTTAGTGACGTGACATCACCTTTGCTGGTGACATAATGAAGGGTTTGGATTAACGAACTTGATTAATATTGAGAAATGACTTGAGATGTCGACTTGCTTTTTCTTTGAGTTTACAAATAATATCCCTCTTATTATATTTATAAATAATTTTTTTATTACGTAAAATGAATTGATAGTTAAAAATAATAAGTGTGTAAAAAATGTCATGTTTTTTTTTTCATATATACCCCTATTTATAAAAAGAGTATAGGAGAGAAAATGTATAAAAAGTATGAGAGATAGTAAAATATACATTTTCCTAATGCTTTGTCGACTTCATTCACCTAGTCTCTTTCACTCTCTCTCCTAAGTATAATTTTTGATGTGTGTGATAATTAATTATAGATTATGTATTCAATAAAGATAAAATAGAAAAAAGAAACTTATATTTTCAGACACAATAAAAATTGCTTATATCTAAAAACCTCAACAAGGGTTATCCGATTTATGGAAGAAAAAAAGAATATTGTGGACCTGGGCCTGCATAAGATGCCCGTTATTAATTTATTTAAATAATTCTGATAAAAAGGTAACTTAAACCCACACCTATGTATAAAACCTTCGACAAATATAAAATTTTGTTTGTAGTGCAAATTATTCTATGAACTAGATATTATATTAAAAATAAGTAGTATTGTGTATATAGTACTATCTCCGGTCTTAAATATAAGATCCAGTTGAGTTTTTTGGGAAATTAATGAAATTAATTAAATCGCTTTAAATTATTTATATTTATTGTTTTTTTCTAAACTAGTTTGTCTGACTTATAAACTGATATATAATTTTATCATTCGTAATATATGATATGATTAAGTAACTTATTTAGCATTTTTAATCTCTCTAAAAAAATCAACTAGGTCTTATATTTAGGTAATATTTCTATCTTACAAGTATATATGCACACATTATAGGGCACTCACATGCTTGTTAGTTCTTGTCAAACTTGGGTTTGCGATCTATATCAAGTACAGATGATAATATTTTTCTTTCCTTGATTGAGATATATGACGAATTAAGTGGGGTTCATTTACATATTACGTACACTGATTTTCAAAATCATGAGCAACTTGTTATATTTCCCCCCTATCTTTCCTATCTTTCTCTCCTATACAACATCAACCCTTGAAACGGATACAAAGCATTTAATGCCTATTGGATCTTTCTTCTTACATAGCAGAGTTTTCCGTGGACATATGTTGTTGAACGTTGAGAGTCTGTAATGATCAAACTCAAATACAAAGATAGTGTGAATGATTCAAATCAAAATTCACTGGTATAGCTTCTGATTCTCAAAGGAGTAAATGATCAAATACAAATCGTTCAACTAGATCAAGCTAAGCAAAAGGAACAAGAACTTAGAAATAACAGAAATCGGATAAATCCGCCAAAGGAAAGAGAAGAACAACCAGAAAGGAAAATTCAGCAACACCAAATTCTTCACACCTCTAACTTCCTCGCAGGGAGCATTATACTCCGGCTTCCTCGTTCAATTCCCGTAACTTCCAAGTGGGTTTCCTTACTCTGTGACTGCGTTTCACTTGGGTTGGAGTGGGCTCATTATTTAGGCATGTAGTCTTCATATTAACACCTTGAGTATACGGGCTCATAACATTTGTCCCCTCTTGAACAGGAACCTTGTCCTCAAGGTTCAAAGAAGGATATAATACTAGCAAATCAGAAAGCCATTCCCAAGTAGGAGATGTAGACCCCTCCCAACGTACTAAACATTGTTGACGACGTTGATCATTATGTTGTATCCATCGAGAATCCAAAAGATCCAAAGGTTGAAGAATGGGACCCTCTAGAATTGATAGTAGTGGAAGTGGCAGAAAAGATTGGGATGTATGCCCACCTTCAAATTTCTTAAGTAGGGAAATGTGAAAAACTGGATGAATACAAGCATGGTCAGGTAACTTTAGTTTATAAGCAACTTTGCCAATGCGCTCAATAATTTCAAAAGGACCAAAATACTGTAATGCCAGCTTCTGAAATTTTCTCAACCGGACAGAATGTTGCCGATATGGTTGCAATTTGACTAACACCCAATCACCAACCAACAGTTCCAGTTCAGTCCTTTTTTTATCAGCAAAAAACTTCATACGCTGCTGAGCTTTCAACAGATTGTGTTTTAAAATCTGTAACACTTCATCCCGCTGCTGTAGCTGTTTAAGAACATCAAATGGTGTATCTGCAAGAGAGGAATGTCATAGTAATGGTGGGGGATCACGGCCATACACCACCTTAAAAGGAACCATACCAATAGCCGAATGAAAAGTAGTATTGTACCAAAATTCTGGCCATGGTAAATATTGAAACCAATGACGTGGATAATCAAAAACATAACAGCGCAAGTACATCTCTAAACATTTATTAAGGACCTCAGATTGACCATCAGACTGAGGATGATATGCAGAACTAAAGCACAATTGAGAGCCCTGTAATCTCATAAGATGGCGCCAAAAGGCATTAGTAAAAGTGCGGTCCCTATCCGAAACAATGGATTTAGGAATTCCATGAAGTTTGACAACATTTTGAACAAAACAATCAGCAACAATTTGGCTAGTAAAATGAGCCGGCAAAGGCATAAAATGAGCATACTTCGATAAACGGTCAATAACAACCATAATAACTGAACAACCCTGCACAATCGGCAAGCCTGTAATGAAATTCATAGCAATATCTTCCCATATATTAGTCGGGATTGGTAGAGGTTGTAACAATCCACTAGGATGTAACTGGGAAACTTTAGCTTGTTGGCAAATGACACAGTGTTTAATAAAAACCTTAATATCATGCCTCATGTTAGGCCAAAAAAACATAGCAGCAATTCGGTGGAAAGTTCTGAGAAATCTAGAATGTCCTCCAATAACGGAAGAATGAAATTCTTCCAACACATGTCTAATCAACTCAGAATTATCAGGGGGAAGTACTAACCTGTGGTTCCAAAGTAACTCGCCATTAACAATCTGATATTTGGACTGACCTATTGCACCTGAAGTCACCTCTGTCATGCGTTGTTTAATCCAAGTTGATGAATGGACTTGATCATATACAAAGTCCAAAAAAGTAGAAGCCAAACTCGATAGAGCCATACAATCAATTCGTGATAAAGCATCCGCAGCCAAGTTTGATCGACCCGGCTTATATTCGATAGTAAAGTGATATCCCAAGAGTTTTGGGAGGCATTTTTCCTGCTCGGGAGTCTGAATGGTTTGAGAAGTAATATGTTTAAGACTAGCATGGTCAGTCCGGATGATAAAATGCCGGCCAAAAAGATAATGGCGGAACTTTGCCACTACCTCAGTGATAGCATATAACTCGCGCACGTAAGTAGATTGAGATTGCATGCGAGGTGAAAGCTTCTTAGAGAAAAAAGCGATTGGGTGACCCTCCTGACTCAACACAACACCTATTCCTTGACCAAAAGCGTCAGTCTCCAGAATAAATTCCTTCAAAAAATCAGGTAAACGCAACACTGGGGCTGTGACCAAGGCTGTTTTAAGTGCCTCAAAAGCCTCTTGGGTCGTTGGTGTCCACTGAAATGTATCACAACCCAGTAAGTCAGTCAAAGGACTTGCAATTCTAGCATACTGATGGACAGACCGGCGGTAGTAACCATTGAGACCGAGAAATCCTTTTAACTAACGAAGTGATGTTGGAGTAGGCCATGCCTTTATTGCTATAATTTTAGTGCTATCTATTTCCACCCCTTGTTGAGAGATAATATGACCAAGGTATTCAAGCTTTCGACACCCAAACAAACATTTACTCATCTTAGCAAAAAGTTGATAACGCTCTAAATACTGTAATACAGATTCGACATGTTGTAAATGAGCTTCCCAAGAATGGCTATAAATCAATATATCATAAAAAAAATCAACACAAAACGACGAAGAAAAGGTTGAAAAATAGAGTTCATAAGAGCCTGGAATGTAGCTGGTGCATTGGTGAGTCCAAAAGGCATAACCAACCATTCATATAATCCCATATGAGTGCGAAATGCTGTCTTTTCTCGATCTGCCTCCTTCATCAAAATTTGGTGATATCCAGAGCGAAGATCCAACTTAGAGAAAAAAACAGAGCCATGTAACTCATCAAGTAATTCATCGACTGTTGGCATAGGAAAGGCATATTTAACTGTGGCAGCATTTAAGGCACAAAAATCAACACAAAATCACCATGTGCCATCCTTTTTCTTGACTAAAAGGACTGGAGCTGAAAATGGACTTGAGCTAGGTTGAATCAATCCTTCAGACAACAATTCAGAAACGATATTCTCAATTTCATCCTTTTGGCTCACTGGGTATCGATATGGTTTGACCTTGACAGGACCTACACCCGGTTTCAAGTCAATGTGATGTTCCAAGCCACGACTAGGAGGCAAACCATGGGGCTGATCAAAAACAGTTTTGTATCGTTGAATAATAGGCATTAAATCAGTAGGAACCTCAGCCTGATCAGAAGCAACTTCTAAAGAATGAAGCAAAAAAAATTCCTCAACAGCTTCCATACATGTAAGTCGTACCATATGGTGGCACTGAGCCTGTGTTACAACAGATCCACGGTAACCGGATAAAGTAATAAAATTTGGTTATGTAAAAATTTAACGGTAGAGTTACTGTAATCAGCCACATGTGGGCCTAATGTTTCCAACCATGCCGCACCAATAACCATATCGACTCCAGCAATAGGCATCACTAGACAGGTCAAAAATAAAATATGGCCAGAAATCTGAACTGGTACATCCCTAACCAATTCAGAAGTAGTCAACACACGTCCTGTACCGCCTAAGACTCGAACAGCGGTGGTAGGATAGACTGGCAACTTCAAATGAGTAACGATTCTAGGACGCAAAAAATTATCAGAACTACCACCATCAAGCAAAACCTGAACATTTGTACCTAAAATCTCACCATGGAAACGGATTGTAGCAGCACCTTGAGTTCCCCGATACGCATGAAGGGATAAATGATGTAAAGTAGCATCACTGGCCATTGGCTCTGCCTCGTTCAATGGAACATCAATATCGTCGCCCTCCCCAATTAACATTATTAGTTGCTTATTTAGGACAACGATGAGTATGAGTAAATTTGGCCTCGCATGTGTAACAAAGACCCTTCTCACGCCGTATTTGCATTTCAGCTGCAGTTATTCTTTTAATCGGTGGCACATTTGGCGTGGGTAACAGGGGAGGTAAATTTGCTTTCCCAGATCCAGTATGCGAAGATGCAACAGAGGTCGGAGTACCTGTATATGGCACAATGGCCTTTGTGATCAGTCCCAACGGCGGCGATGGTTTGGTGAATCTTGCTGGGGGGACTGACTGAGAACCAACGGTAGCAACATCAGAAAACAACCGTGCCAGCTCCATCACACTCAAAACTGTAGTAGGCCGCTGCACTAATACATCACGCCGAAGAGTTGGTAGCAGACCACTAATGTAGTAGTCTAAAAAAGCTGCTTCTGGCAAATCATCGGTACGATTAGCTAAGGTGAGAAACTTGGCATTATAATCACCCAAGACTCCTCCTATATCCGACTGAGTCAATTTGAAGAGTTGAGATCATGCACAATCGAACTGGGACGGACCAAACTGAGCTTCAATTGCTTTAGAAAGAGTAGCCCAATTCGGAATACGACCTGCTTTCTCCAACATTTAGAACCACAGAAGAATATCGCCATCCATATGGACTGAAGCAATGACGAGACGCTGTGGGTCTTGGATGTCAAAGTAGCAAAAGTACTGTTCCGCTTTAAAGATCCAATTCAGCGCGTCGGAGCCATCAAAACGGGGAAAATTGAGCTTCAATGTTTTCTGAAGCGATGTGTAGGAATTAACCAGAGAAACAACTGGGATTTTCAAAGCAGAGGACCCCGAAAGAGAAAACTCAGAGTTGCGAGACACATCCGTGACGAGAGACTGAAGAAGAGTCTCTAATTGAGTAAACCGGCCATCCAGATGATCAAATCGGCCATTCACTTGGTCGAATCGGTTGTCAATCAGCTCGAAATGACTCTTCGCCCCTTCGACGAACTTATTAACCTTTTTCATGTCTAATTGCAATTCTTTCAAGCGAGTGTTGTCAGCCATAATGAGTTCTGAACGCAATGAAAGCACCAAAATGTAATGATCAAACTCAAATACAAAGATAGTGTGAATGATTCAAATCAAAATTTACTGGTATAGCTTCTGATTCTCAAAGGAGTAAATGATCAAATACAAATAATTCAACTAGATCAAGCTAAGCAAAAGGAACAAGAACTCAGAAATAACAGAAATCGGATAAACCCGCCAAAGGAAAGAGAAGAACAACCAGAAAGGAAAATTCAGCAACACCAAATTCTTCATACCTCTAACTTCCTCGCAGGGAGCATTATACTCCGGCTTCCTCGTTCAATTCCTGTAACTTCCAAGTGGGTTTCCTTACTCTGTGACTGCATCTCACTTGGGTTGGAGTGGACTCATTATTTGGGCCTGTAGTCTTCATATTAACACCTTGAGTATATGGGCTCATAACAGAGTTTGAAAAATTCGGCTCCACACGCACGAATTAAACATAAAACCGAGCCCAAACTCCTGAATTGTAGATAAATCGTTGAACATCTACTGTATATTTTTTTGGTCAAACATCTACTATATATTAACTGTTCGAGAAATTAGAGAAAAGAGTTCACAAATCATTGTCATAATTAATTCCATTGAGAGGTTGTTTATAGTAGTGGGATATCACAACTGTCATGGGTATAATCAAATTAAGTAATTGTAAGTGAGGAAAATTTTGTAATTTTTCTTTTTTTTTTAAATATTGCAAGAGTTGTAGTAAGGTTTTAACAATTAGAATTGAAGAGTTATCTCCACTCAAAACTGTTGGTATGTTTGAGAGAGATCAAACCACACATCATAGAGTTATCCTAATACTCGTTATAAGGTGGGAACAACAGGCTATTTTCTTGTTTAGTTTTGTATTTGAACTTGTTCCATCATACCACCAAAATAAATTTAACTTATTTTCTTAAAATTGATGAGTAAAGTGATTATTTGGGCCTTCGTAAGTGTTGTAGTAATAGGCTTAATATCTAGTGTGTGTAATAGGGCCCAATGTTAGTTGTACTATTTTGAGTTTTTTGATATGCTTGTATATATATACAAGGACACTCTCTTTAGAGTGAGTAGTTCAGAAAGTTATAATCAATTATGGTTCAGTTTGCCTATGGTTTCAGGCGTCCAACATGGTATCAAAGACCATGGTGTATAATCCAGCAATTCGGGTCACGTTATTTCAGCCCAGTTATTCTTGAATCCACGCTCCAATTTCTGTTCTATTTTTCGTGGGTCTCAGTTTCTTGTTTCTTCTTGTGCCGGTGGTTCGTCTTTCCACGATGCCTCAGCTCGAATTTGTGATTTTGGTGGCTGTCAAGTCCCATTTCGCCACTGCTTCTTGATTCCGCCGGTGTCTTTTACAACCTTCCAGGTTTTCTTTCTTCTTTCCGCTAGATTTTCTGTCAACATTATGTTTCTTGATTCCTATGGCTACCAGCGACGATTCTTCAAAGTTTGCAATTGATTTTCAACATCCTTTGTACCTTTACCCTTCCGACACGTAGTTGTCGTCTTTGGTGCCTCATCTGCTTAGCGGTACAACCAACTATCCTAGTTGGAGTCGCGGAATGCGATTGGCTCTCCTTGGCAAGAACAAGCTTGGTTTCATAGATGGTACGTGTACACAAGAGGCACAACCACCGAACCTCCGACCCCAATGGGATCGATGTGATGCTGTCGTCTTATCTTGGATCATTAGCTCTGTTGCTAAAGATCTTTCTACTGGACTCACCTTTTCTGCCTCATCTTTCTCGGTTTAGGCAGATCTCCGTGAATGTTTTGATAAACAAGATGGAGCGAAGATTTTTGGTTTACACAGAACAATCAATTACCTCAGCCAAGGTTTTATGTCCGTCTCCCAATACTATACCAAATTAGAGGATCTTTGGGATAAATACTCTACCATGGTTGTGGTTCTGACCTGTACATGCCCAATCTCAAAAGAATATGCCAAAGTGGTTCAGGAACAGAGATTGTTCCAATTCTTAATGGGTCTTAATGAGACCTATCATCAAGTGCGCAGTCATATCCTCATGTTAACACCGCTTCCTACTGTTAATCAGGCTTATGCACTTGTATCCCAAGATGAAGACCAGCGTGCAATTAGTTCTATGCTTGTCTTTTCCTCTGGTGAAAACACGGTCATGTTGGCAAGAGGAGGCTACGCACTAATAGGGGCGGACATTTTAGGGGACGTGGAAGGAACTTTAACTAGGATGAATGCTCTCACTGTGGTAGACGAGGGCATGTTCGTGACAATTGCTTTCAGCTTATCAGTTTTCCTCCAAATTTTCGCAATAATCGTGGAAATAAACTTCTTGAGGATAGCATTAATCAAGTCAATGCAGACCCTCAAGTGCAGAATTCTCCTCTAACTGGTATCACCACTGCTGTAACGCCAAACTTGACTAATGAGCAGTATGACTAGATCCTTCAACTTTTGAAGAAGGACAAGCTTCCTACCGAGGGCACTGTAGGAGTGGTTGGCAACACTACAGGTTTCCCACATTCTAACTCTTATAAGCCTTTTACTTCTATGTGGTTAATAGATTCAGGAGCTTCGACTCTCGTTGTTAGCACTTACAAACTTTTAGACAATATAAGACATATAGTGGTGACATTAAGAAGATTAGAATTCCTAATGGGCAGTTACTTCCAGTTACACATATAGGGGACCTAAGATTATGTGATTATATAACTCTTAAAAATGTGCTATATGCTCCTGGTTTGTGTTTTAATTTGGTTTCTATCTCCCAATTGACATGTGATAATAATTGTACTGTATTATTCCATCCTAAGTTTTGTACTACGCAGGACAACTTGAATGGGAAGGTTATGGAGATTGGTAGAATGGATAATGGATTGTACATGTTGACAGTAAATAAGTCTGTGAAATCTGCTTCTTGTGTTGTATCTCACAAAAGTCAAAAGTTAGATAACATTAGGACTATGCATTACCGATTAGGCCATCCGTCGTTTCAAATCCTTAGACATTTACATAAGTTTGAAAATATTGTTGATGATATTGTCTGTGATATCTGCTTGCAATCCAAGCAGCCAAGGCTGCCTTTTCCCAACAGCAATAAAAGGAGTTCAGTTTGTTTTCAACTGGTGCACTTGGATATGTGGGGACCCTATAGGGAACCCACACATCAGGGATTTCGTTATTTCTTGACTATTGTTGATGATTACTCTCGAGGTACATGGGTTATTTTGATGAAAAATAAGTTAGAAGTGTCTGGACATTTGAAAACTTTTTTGGCTTATGTAGAAAACCAATTTCAACTTTCGGTTAAAGGGGTGAGAAGTGAAAATAGATCTGAATTTCTAAACAATGAAAATAAAATATTATATTTGAAGGAAAAGGGATTATTCATCAAACCTCTTACACTTATACACCTAAACAAAATGGTTTAGTTGAGCGTAAGCATAGACATTTACTTGTGGTAGCTCGGTGTTTAATGTTCCAAGCTAAAATTCCTCTCATGTTTTGGGGAGAATGTGTTAAAGCAGCTGCCTACTTAATCAATAGAACACCTAGTAAAGTCTTAAATTTTAAAACCCCTTATGAGCTTATTTATGTGGAAAGCCCCAATTTAGGTTACTTGAAAATCTTTGGATGTCTTGCTTTTGCCTCTAACTTATCTAATACTAACAAATTCAAAGCCAAGGCTGATACTTGTGTTTTTCTAGGATACTCAACTACAAGCAAAGGGTACATTTTATATAATATGAGAAATAAGGACATAATTGTTAGTAGACATGTAACATTTTTTGAAAACAAACTGCCTTTTAAAGATCACCTGGATGCGAATCAAGGGGCAGTGCAAACTCAAGGTAGTAGGGATTTTTTCTGTATAATGATGACTGTGCTGCAGACTTAAGTAAGCAGACATCCAGTGGTGAAATCATGCATACTCCACCTGTTCATGAAACCCCCAGTGAGGGGCCACCACTTGCTGATTTGAGTCATAATGCGCCACCAATTATAGAGGAACAAAATGGTGCACAACATAGCATGGGGAGAACTGAACAGAGACCTACACGGATAAGGAAACCACCATCATGGCTCACAGATTATGACTGTACAGGTTTGCAAAATTCTAATCCTCCTATAATTGATGAAATCAATGCTGTACAGAATAAGGAACAATGTTATAAAAGAATATTCCTTATCCAATCTGTCATTACTTGTGTTACTCTCATCTTTCTCCATCCTATAAGCATTATCTGTCATGTACTGATGCTGTGATTGAGCCAGCTACATACAATGAGGCTGTGAAGGATACTAGGTGAGTGAAGGCAATAAACGAAGAAATTTGAGCATTGGAAACAAATCATACATGGAAAATAGCGGACCTACCCCCTGGGAAGAGACCAATAGGGTGTAAATGGGTTTATAAAGTGAATTACATGGCTGATGGAAGTATAGATAAATTTAAAGCACGCCTAGTAGCCAAAGGATATAACCAGAGGGAAGGAATCGATTATTATGACACTTTTTCTCCCGTAGTAAAAATGGTAACAGTTAGAGTAGTTCTTAAGTTGGCTACAATGAATAAATGGGTTTGTTTTCAAATGGATGTGTATAATGCATTTCTTCAAGGGGACCTAAATGAGGATGTTTATATGCAAGTTCCCCAAGGTTTTACAAATGTTAGTCCCAATAAGGTTTGCAAGTTAATAAAGTCCCTTTATGGGCTAAAACAAGCCTCCAGGCAATGGAACATCAAGTTGACACAAGCTTTAATTGAGGGAGGTTTTCAACAAAGCAAGTATGATTATTCCCTTTTCTTGAGAAGAAAGGAAACAGAATTTATAATTGTGCTGGTTTATGTAGATGACCTTCTAATCACAGGAAATAGTTTGAAGGGAATAAATACAATCAAAGGACATTTGCATAAGAGTTTCAAAATCAAAGACCTAGGTTCGTTAAAGGATTTCCTAGGTCTAGAAGTGGTAAAATCTGAGAAGGGCATTATTCTTAATCAAAGGAAATATGTCCTAGATTTGTTAGCAGACACAGGGCTAAGTGCAACCAAACCTGAATGTACTCTAATGCAGGAAAGTTCAAAACTGTGCCAGTATTCAAACACAAAGAAAGAGAGGAAGAAGGATCGGCAAAGGAAGAAGAAAGAAGACCCATTTTTAAAGGAACTAGAGATGTATTGACACTCCGTAGGTAGACTCCTCTATCTCACTATGACTAGATCTGATGTATGTTTTCTTGTGCAGGTATTATCCCAGTTTATGCAGCAGCCTACGAAATCTCATATGGAAGCAGCCATGAGGGTGGTGCGGTACCTAAAAGGCGTTCCTAGTTTAGGAGTTCTTTTGTCTTCATCCAGTGACATGGAGCTACAATGCTTTTGTGACTCTGATTGGGCTGGATGTGGTGACTCTAGAAGATCAGTTACCGGGTATATTATTAAGCTTGGACGATCTCTTGTGTCATGGAAGTCCAAGAAGCAATCAACGGTCTCTACTTCATCTGCGGAAGCCGAATATCGAGCTCTTGCCAAGACAACTTCAGAGATTACTTGGATTACTATCAGATTTAGGAGTTCAAAGAATAGGGCCTGCTGCAATTTTCTGTGACAGCAAGGCTGCAATACATATTACAACTAATCCAGTATTTCACAAAAGGACGAAACATATTGAAGTGGACTGTCACTTTGTTAGAGAAAAACTTCAAGCTAAGTTAATTAGTTTACACCATGTGAGATCACATCAATAGTTGGCTGATATATTAACCAAAGCACTAGGGAATGATACTTTTTATGGTCTGTTATGCAAGTTGGGAGTCTACAACTTATACACTTCCAACTTGAGGGGGAGAGTTGAGTAAAGTGATTATTTGGGCCTTCGTAAGTGTTGTAGTAATAGGCCCAATATCTAGTGTGTGTAATAGGGCCCAATGTTAGTTGTACTATTTTGAGTTTTCTGATATGCTTGTATATATATACAAGGACACTCTTTGAAGTGAATAGTTTAGAATGTTATAATCAATAAAGTTTATGGTTCAGTTTGCCTATGGTTTCAGGCGTCCAACAAAAAAATTCATAAGTTTTTATATTTTACCATGCATATATGTCACTTTTAGACATGAGATATCTATTCTCCAACACATAGGTCGTCCGGAGTTTGAAATAAATTACATATTGCAGGAGAAATATCAATGGATGTTTTTGAATCACTATTTTGTCTGTTGTGTCGGTATATTTCCACATTAATTCTTCCTCTCCCCCGTTCATTGATTATACCATATATACTCCATAGGTTTTCCACTTCGTTTGAACTTTGAAGTAGTACGTATATTATCTTATATCTACATAAAGAATTAAGAATAGTTAAACCTTGAGATTGACAAATTATTTATCCAGCCGTAAAGATTCTGGGGACTGTAGTTGCTTTCAATTTTAATTATTCATCCCATCATCGACTAAATTATGACCACACAAAGGCATGAAGTGAATTTTTCACTTCCAAATGATCCTTAAAAAGATGGTGGTGCAATTATTAGGCTTTGATTTTTCTTCTTCTGAAACTAGTGTCGTTTAGACTTTGTCGTAGGTGGAAAATTTCAATAACATACACTTGCTATTTGAAAGTTCAAGCCCCCCAAACAAAATAAGAAAGATTCTACTCCGACCTGTCGTTTACTCGATCCGCGATCACCGTTGTGAGCCACCTCACAGCCCGCCACTATCTTGGACGTACGTACGTCGTTCCATGCATCTATAAAACCAAAGCTTCTTTATCTCTCTCAAACTTATCCTCTCTGGCAGCAAGCTTTAGGCTTTTTCTTAAATTAAGATCTAAGAAAAAATGTCGTCGTTTTGGGTTTCATTAGTGTTGAGCCTTTGTTTGGTTGCTACCATTTTTAGAGCTTCAAATGCTCAGCTGAGTTCCTCATTCTATGATACCACTTGCCCTAACGCTTCATCCATAGTACGTGGCGTCATAGAGCAGGCTGCTCGAAGTGACGTCAGAATCGGAGCCAAACTCATCCGCCTACACTTCCATGATTGCTTTGTTGATGTTAGTTTTCATTATACACACACATACATATGTTGCTTGCCTGGTTTTATTTACGTGAGTTGCTTGTTAATATATGATAATATTAATGGGTGTTTGATTTGAACTTGGAAGGGGTGTGATGGATCTATATTGTTGGACAATGGGAATGGAATCATATCAGAGAAGGAGGCACGTCCCAACAACAATTCAGCAGATGGATATCCGGTGGTGGATGACATTAAAACAGCTTTGGAGAACGTCTGTCCCGGGGTTGTCTCTTGTGCTGATATACTAGCCATTGCTGCGGAAGCTTCTGTTTCCTTGGTATATGTTCAAGCATTTCACTTAGTTTTCAAATATTTTATGAACTAAATGCACTGTGTGGTCCCTAACAAAGGAGTTAGTCTCTAACAAAAGAGCTAGTTGCCAGTTTGATTTAGTTCCGAATATAATACATCAATCCAATCTTGCCTCTCCCAATTTATAATTTGAATTTCCCTCCAAAAGTATTCCCATCTTTGAACATATTAGGCTTTCATTCAAGAGTCATGATTAATTAAAGAGGTTATTTTAATCAAACCATCCTCTATTTGTTATAAATAACTAATTCAACTAATATTTTTTAATATTTTATAAATTATTTATTAACTCCTGTATTAAAAAATGGGAGGAAGTAATTAAGAAGGGAAAAACATAGGAAGAGAAACTATTATATAATGAACTTGGGTCTGATAACTAGTATATAGGGTGTAATTAAATTTTATATAATTAGGTATATATTATATTTGTCTTTCAATCAAAGTAGTTTAAAATGATTTGATAGAACTCAGCTCAAAGCTACACACACACACACACCTTTGATACATGGCATGGCATGTCTTAGAGTGTATGACTTAAGCTCAGTAATATCTAATAATAGGGTGGAGGTCCAAACTGGAGGGTTGAATTGGGAAGAAGAGACGGTACAACAGCAAATCGAGTTGGAGCAGAGCTCCTGCCAGGCCCTAGAGATGGCCTCGCCAATATCACTTCCAAGTTTTCTGCCGTGGGACTCGATATCACCGACGTTGTTGCTCTATCAGGTAATTAATTTGCACGCACATATAACAACACAAAAATGAGCCTTATCTCATTATGTGACGTTCTATTCTATATCAACAACCAAATATTTAGATAAATTATTTATGAAGATTTCCCACTCAATAATTTCATTAAGAGTTCTCTTCGGCTTTTATCCATTTTCGTAAGATTCCATGCTGCATAATCTACACACACAAAAACACATTTTTTTAAAACTTGTAGCCACTTTTGTGTTTTAGCTAGGATTGATAATAATGCATCAAGTAATTAATCTGAAGTGTTGAGTAATATTTGTCAGGTGCACATTCGTTTGGGAGGGCAAGGTGTTTGTTGTTCAGTGACCGCTAATTTAACTTACAGAATAGCAACTCTTCAGATCCATCTCTAGACCCAAGTTATGTGCAAACACTTCGTCAGGCATGTCCTCCAGGTGGAAACGGTGGTACCTTAAACGACCTAGATCCCAACCCTCCTGATACCTTTGACAACAACTACTTCACCAACCTTCAAAGTGGACGGGGTCTTCTACAATCTGACCAAGAATTATTCTCCACCACCGGATGCAACACCGTCGCCATCGTCAACAGGTTTGCGGCTAGTCAGAGCGAGTTCTTCACTTGCTTTGCTCAGTCCATGATCAATATGGGCAACATTAGTCCTCTGACAGGAAGCAATGGGCAAATCAGAAGCAATTGCAGGAGGGTTAATTCAAATTGAAATATTGGACTATGTGGTTTTTAGTACTTTTGGTTTTCTTATAATTTTGATTCCTCGAGTGTACTTGTAAGAAGTTGGAAAACTTGTTCAAGCTAGCTAAATAAAAGCAGAGTTGATTTAAATTGTAATTTTGTATTTTTAGGGTTCTGTACCAACTAATTCAAAGTTGATGTAATATTGTAACTGCTTAAGGAGTTGTTGATGCTTGAATATGATTACCAGTTTTACCAGTTCTGTCGATATACAAGGCAGTGTTTGTAGTATATATGAGTAGTTTGTATAAATATGCAGGGTTAAGTTTTAATTGGACTTTTGAATCATTTATGTGTACATATCATGGGGTTAGTGAAGTTACCCTTTATTCATTTTTATTTAAAAAAAGTAGGAAAAAAAACGAAAAATAAATTGAGAAAACGAAGCATCATGCCATATGTCATGAAGAAGAAAGGGAAAAAAAAAGGATTTCATAAAAAGTGAGGGGCATAAAAAGTGTTTCAATAATGTAGCAAATGAGTCATTCACATTATGCTTTAGTGCCATTAATACTCCATGATAAATTATAAATGAGAAGTCGGGTTCGATCCTGCTTAAAATCACATTATTAGTATATGCTTCTCTAATTGAAAAAAAGGGTCTGATGATTTGGTATTTGTCATTTCGTTTTTGATACAAATTAAATAAAATTTACAGAATTGGCCAAAAATACTTTTGGAGTAAATTAATTGTTGATTGCTACCAAGCGTGTAAGTGATCTTCCGTGTGTGTAAGTGATCTTTCATTTTGTGCAAATCATCTTCCGTGTGTGCAAAATTTTTTCATATAAATGTTAGAGAAAGCGTTTCACCCAAAAGGGGGGGTGAATTGGGTGATCTTAAAATTTCGTTGCAAATATAAAATTTTAACGTTGAAATTAAAACATAAAAGAGTAAGGAGAAATATCACCGAAGTGTACACCGGGAGTTATACTGGTTCGGCCACAACCACTTTGACCTACGTCCAGTCCTCAGAGCTTCTCTGAGAGTTTTACTATATCTTCCAAGATTCAGTGGGTCCTTGGCACCTCAGTACAAGCAAGTTCCTACACCTGGACACTCGCTCCCCCTTACAAGTTGTAATTCAATCCCAACTCAAGGTTCCACAACCTTAAGTTACCTTAATAACAAATATTGAGTTTGAATGAAATATCTCTCTTCACAGAATAAATAAGAATCACTGAAGCATAGAAACACAAGTATAATAAAAACAGAGTAATGAACTTGATGATACGTTCGTAAGTGTGTTCTTGTGTCATTCTTTGTTCAGATGTTCACATATATATAGATACATTGATAATGATTGCTGGAACGTATTTCTTCATGTCCGTTGGAGCGTGCACAGCCATTATTGACTTTTCCAGTTTTTGAAAAACATACGTTGTGGTAGGTGACGGTCGGTGACATTTGAACGTTTCATTTGACTTCCACTACTTGAAATGATTTCTTCATTGTTCATCTGTAAATAGGCTAAGAATACTAACACAATGAAAGATTAATCATATAGAAAACAAAATATTCACCGTTTGAAAGGTTTCTGGGTTTCTGGGTTTGCTTACTCGAGTAGCTACTCGAGTATCACATGAAGTTTACTCGAGTACCTAATCGAGTAACATCGAGAAATCTTTGTCAAACTGCAAGTCAATCAATAAATACAAGATTACTCGGGTAGTGCATGGAGTAAACTAAATTTCAAACCTTTGTAAGTAGTTCTTTACTCGGGTACTTACTCGAGTAATGCACTCACAACTCTATAAGTTACTCGGGTACCAACTCGAGTAAACCTTTATAAAAACTTTTGGTTACTCGATGCTTTACTCCAGTAATGTTGCAGGATTTAGATGCCGAGAGCACTTACCTCATTACTCGGGTACGGACTCGAGTAATGCATTCATTTTTGCACGGGTTACTCGGGTACCACCTCGGGTAACTGTACTTTCTGTGCTTGACTTACCCGGGTAATGACTTGAGGTTTCCCTTGAAGTTATCTCTTCATACTCGGGTACTTTAGTGCGTTACTCGAGTACCTACTCGAGTAATGTTGCAGTGGTACAAAATGCCGAGAGCATCATTTTTCACAAACAGGGTTACTCGAGGAGCTCCTCGAGTATCTTTGGCAACCTGATGGCAACTGGAAGTTTTTCACATGGTTACTCGAGTAGCGCCTCGAGTAACATTGGCAGGCCGAGAGCAACTTAAAAATACTTATACTATTACTCGAGTAGCCCCTCGAGTAACGTTGGCAGGTTACTGGAAGTTGTCTCTGATTACTTCAAGTTTTGTCTCATTACTCGAGTACCGCCTCGAGTAATGCCTTAGAAAACTTGCTTCTGATCAAGTTTCTCAGCTTTTTCTCTTGGCCTCTCTTCATTACTCCAATGCTAACTTCAAGTGATGTTTATCCCTGTTATTCCTTTGATCAAACTTGTTTATTAATCATTTTCTTTTCAAACCATTCTTTTGTTATCATCAAAACATGAGATCTAACAATAAATATACAAACAATCTTCCGTTGTGTACAAAATATTTTCCGTTATATACAACAGATCTTCCATGATAGCATTCAGTAATTAATTTGTTTAAAAAGTATTTATCAGTAATTCTCCCAATAAAATTTGGCTCTTTTTTGGGGGGAAAGAACGGGAGTAAATGAATTTCGTTAGTTGTTAGTGACGTGACATAACTCCACCTATGTGATAGTCGGTTCCAAGCCTGGGTAAAGGAAGAGGGTTGTGTTAGGCCCCGAAAACCAACGTAAAATCCTGTCGAATCTCTTATGAACATGGATCAACGAAGAAATTGTGCTAATGCTAGGTCGTTGCCTGTAAGTAATGCGCTGTATGGCTCGAGTACAGTGATAAGTGAGCAAGAGCCGCTGCATCGTCGCCCGGGTGTAGTGTTAAATGAGCAAGAGCTACCGCTCTCTTATGAACAGAGGCAGCTAAAGAAGCTAGTTCATGAGAGCAAGATCAGATTTGGCACTTGGAACGTTGGGACTCCGAATGCCAAATCTCTGGAGGTGGTGGGCGTAATGAATGATCGAAAGATTAATATCTTGTGCCTTCAAGAAATTAAATGGGTGGGAGAAAGGTCTCGGAAAATTAATGGTTTTAAGCTTTGGTATACAGGAAAGGTCAATGGAAGGAATGGTGTTGGTATCATCACTGACAATGAATGGAGAAAGAACGTGGTAGAAGTTAAAAGGGTTGAGGATAGAATTATTTCCTTAAAAATGATTGTTGGGAAGGATAGTATAAACATTATTAGTTCGTATGCACCTCAAGTAGGGGCAGAAGCACATCTTAAGGAAAAGTTCTGGGAAGATTTGGAGGGGCTAATTCAGAGTATCCCACTAACCGAAAAGATTTTTATAGGAGGTGATCTTAATGGACATGTCGGTAAGGAGGCAGGACCTCATGCAAGGGCTCATGGGGGTTTTGGATTTGGGGTGCTCAATAGTGAAGGTCAATCTATTATTGATTTCTCCCTCGCATATAATCTCAAGATTGTCAACACTTGCTTTAAGAAGAGAGAGGAGCATTTAATAACATATAAGAGTGGAGCTGCCAAGACACATATTGACTTCTTTTTGGTAAGGAACTCTGATAGAAGATTTTGTACTAACTGCAAAGTGATCCCTGGGGATGGCGTGACAACACAACATAGGCCTTGTTTGGTACGAGGCATTTGGGGGTAGGGATTGGGAGTGGATCAGGGATTGGGCCAAAATACATCGTTTGGTTTGAAGGACTACGAATGCCTAGGGATCGGGAGTACCACAAAAGTGGGATTGCTGTAAAACCACCTCCCCCTAGTATTGCGTTTTCAATCCTGGGATTACAGATTTTAGAGACAAAAATATCCCTATTTATAATATTCTCTTGACAAAAATACCCTCTATTAATTTTGCCCTAAAATATAACCCTTAACTTTATTTCATCTTTCATCATCTTTTTTAATGAAAATCGCATACACCTGTAATTTCAAAGTTCAAACCTTCTACATATCTAAAACAAGACTGTATAGAGGAATTCAACTATTATTGAAAGGTCAAACTCAGCAATTGACACCTTCTCATATATCTCGCAGCTTGGTAAAAAGCCCAAAAGATACTAGATTTTTGGTTTTCAGTTTGCTTGCTTCAAGACAAAGCAAAAAATTGATAATATGAAGGTGAGACGAAATATAGCATATCAGAGTATAGCTAAGGGAACTCATGATGCAATTAGCATGTAACCGACACCGACAAGCTAAAGCTTATGTTTCGCATTGTTTCTCTCACTCTCAAAACCCCAATCCTTGATTCTCTATACGCCTTGCAGAAAACCATACTGATCAAAACGCGACGCTGAGGTCTGAAGATGAAGAAGAATCTCTTCGACTTGTAATGGTCTCACAGGTATTCCAAATCTGGAGATTCTCAACGCAGCACAGAATCCAAAATCAATTGATTAAAGTTTGGGATTTCTGACAAGGGTATTTGGGTCTTTTTATAATTAGTAGTTGTTTATTAAATTAAATTAATGAAATCAATCCCTCCAATTATTACCTCATACCAAACATATTTTTAAAGCACCAATCCCAATCCCAATTCCAGTCCCAATCTCAATCTCAATCCATCAAAATTCAATACCTCGTACCAAACAGGGCCATAGGGTTTTGGTCCTTGATGTGAATATTAAGTGTGTAAAACAAAAGCATCGGCAAGTTTTAAATCCAAGGGTCAGGTGGTGGCAATTAAAGGGGGAGAAGCAGGAGATTTTTAAAAGAACTCTTTTGGATGAGGGGAGTGTAATACCCCGAAATTTGGGATTGGAAGCTTGGGAATAAGCCTAAATTAAGTGGACTGCTAAGTCCCAATTTAGCAGGAGCCCAAATTTATCCCCTAATGATTTCCATATCTTTAGGGTATTAAGAAAGTAAAGTGGTGAATTTTGGAGAAAGTGATTATGCTTACGGTAAAATTGCCTATGAGGTAGTGGGATTGTCATGTGATTTTGAATGACTAAATGATGAGAAAAAATTATGATATTTTACAGGATGAAATTAGACATCCTAAGCTTTAATTTGATAGGTCATATGAATCAATTAGAACTATACACAAAAAGATATGAATTTTTGAAGTCAGCACAGAAAAACTGTGAAATTTCTGGAACAGTATGCAAAGATTGAAATTCTGGGAATTTTGTGAAACGTCTATATTTTTCCTTGAAACTAGACTCAATAATGGTTTTATAGGCTTTGGAATCACTCCAATTCGATTTTTCTAGAATTAGTTATGATTTTTCAAAGTTTGGGCAGAAATCTGCCAGAATTTTGTAAAAATCCGAAAATTGGGAAAATTAATTAATTAAATGGGATATATTATTATAAATCAGCTCCTCCTTCTTCAGCCCCATTTTTGACGTGAAAAACCTGAAACTAGTGAGAGGAAGTTGTGTCTTTTAGAGAGAGAAAAGGGGAGGAAAAAGCTTACAAAGGTAAGTGATTTCTTCGGTAAATCGGTTCCTAATGCGTATAACTCCATTCCTAAGCTACTCTCCTATGTGTTTAAGGTTTGTGAAGCTCAAAATCTCTTGTTGGAGTAGCTAGGTTTTCAGCCAAGTCAAGAAAAGCCAGAAGGAGCTTGAGGTAACTTCTAAACCTTCGTATATTGACTATTCTAGCTGCTGTGGGCAATTTAATCGGTGAAATTTCGCCGGATTGCCATTGGTTGTAAAAATGGAAAATGGGTTTCCTTAGGGGTTATGCTGCCCAAATTGATACTAAATGGTAGTTGTAACCTAATGGAATAGTCAATAAAGTGGTTAGGAGTAGAAAGGAACGTGTTTACGGAGCCGAAATCGAAAAACCCCGATTTTTCCTGAAAAACCCATATATTTTGGTCAGGGCTCTAAATGGGTCTTAGAGTTAGATTTTCAATGATTTTATGGTTCCATTCGATTCAGGAGGGAAAATTATGTGGGGTTACAGTTGGGCACTTTTTCGGAAAAGGCCGAGAAAGCAAAATTACGAAAATGCCCCTAAAACACTGAAATATGGGCTGCCAAGGGAAATTTCGTCTTTTGGCAGTGAATTTGGTAATTCTGAGTCTGAAAATGGATTCCTTGGGTGAAAATATATCAGGATTGCCCAGGTTAGAATTTTGAGAAAAGTACAGCCGGACCGGGTATGATGGGGCCGAGTCCCTGGGGGTATTTTAGTAATTTTTCAAGATAGACTCATATAACCCCCAAAAACATTATGGAAGTGTCTAAATAGTACATTTGACATTGTAGGATCGAATATGGAGCCCCAAGCTGTTTGCACGTAGATCGAGGCACGCATTTCGAGGCGGAAACAGGTTAAGGTAGGGGACTTACCTTACTTGCATGTATTTGATATCTTTGCTTGTGTAATGATGTATGTGATTGCTTTACTTGATTGTGTAAAGCATATTTGAATAAATGAAGCTCTGTTTCTGTTTTCGCTGTGGCCATAGTCTTGTTGTATGAAACATTGAGCATGCAGAAATGTCATTATGGGGCATACATCTAGATAAAGCTAACATGTCATACACATAGCATCAATCATGCATGCATTATGGTATCTGTTTCCTACTGAGATTCTCTCGAATCTCACCCTCCCCTACCAACAATTCAGACAGGAGACGACAGAAGATAAGCAAACAACAATGCAGGGTACCGTATGAGGGGATTACAGTAGTAGAATGAAGACGGAAAGAAGTATCCATTTCACTGGAATGAGTTTAGACACCCTAGTAGTCTTGTGCGGCCACCTTAATCCTAAGTATCATATACAAACCCTTATGGGGAATTTATGTAATCATGCACTTATTATCAGTATATTCATGTTATTCCTATGTTGCCTACCGAACCATATATCATCTTCCGCGAATACTCTAAAAAAGGTGAAAATTAGATAAGGGCGTGACAGGGAGTGGGAGTTACAAGGAAGGGCTAATATCATATGGGAGAATATGTCTAAAAAGGTCCAAAAGGTCGCTAAATTAATTTTGAGAGAATCAAAAGGTTTTGGTCGGTAAGATAAGGAGACTTGGTGGTGGGATGAGATTGTTCAAGAGAAAGTCAAGCATAAGAAAGATTGTTTCAGAGCAATACACTTGTGTAATAATGTGGAAAATTGGGAAAAATATCGTTTGGCTAAAAAGGAGACTAAGAAGGCAGTGAGTGAAGCTCGTAATAAAGCATATGAGGAGTTTTATAAGGAGTTAGGAATAAAGGCGAGAGAGAGTAAGATTTACAAGATTGCAAAGAACAAAGAGAGAAAATCGAGAGACTTGGATCAAGTGAGGTGTATAAAGGATGAAGAAGGTAAAGTTTTGGTTACTAATGGAGATATTAAGAATAGGTGGGAAGCTTGCTTTTATAAGTTGTTCAATGATGGAGGGGGAGGGCCTTGTAATTGTGAAGATTTGACAACTTGAAAAGGTGATCTCAATTTTTCATTTTATCGCAAGATTCGAGTTGGTGAGGTTAAGGAAGCTCTTAAGAAAATGGAAAATGGTAAAGCTGTTGGGCCTTATGGGATTCCTATTGAAGTTTGGAAATGCTTGGGTGAAGAGGGTGTGTTGTGGCTCACAAAATTATTTAATAAGATTTTACGATTCAAGAAAATGCCGGATGAGTGGAGGAAAAGTACTTTGATTCCTATTTATAAGAATAAAGGGGATATACAAAATTGTGCAAACTATAGAGAAATTAAGCTTATGAGTCATACAATGAAATTATGGGAAAAGGTGATTGAACGCCGGTTGAGGTTGGAGACTGAAATTGCTGAAAACCAATTTGATTCATGCCAGGAATGTCTACAATAGAAGCGATTTATTTATTAAGGGGGTGTATGGAGAAGTATAGGAGCAAAGGAAGAGATTTGCATATGGTTTTCATTGATTTGGAAAAAACATATGACCGTGTGCCAAGAGATATACTATGGAAAGCCTTGGAAAATAAGGGGGTGCAGTTTGCATATATCAAAGCCATTCAGGACATGTATGAGGGGGTTACAACCAATGTTATAACGCCTAGAGGTGTAACAAAGGACTTTCCTATAAGGATTGGCCTACATCAGGGATCAGCTTTGAGCCCTTATTTGTTTAACCTAATGGTAGATGTTCTAACTGAGCCTATAAGAGAGGAGATCCCTAAATGTATGCTTTTTGCTGATGATATAGTTCTATTGGCTGAATCCAGGGAGGAAATTAGTTCTAAACTTGAGATATGGAGACGGACTTTGAAAGTGAAGGGTTTTCGTCTAAGTAGGAGCAAAACTGAATATATGCATTATAAGTATGATAAGAGACAAGGTCGAAATGAAGTAGAAGTTAAATTGGGAGGACAAGTCATTCCGCAAGTGACAAAATTTCGGTATTTGGGATCAATTATACAACAAGATGGTGAAATTGATGGGGATGTCAATCACAGAATTCAAGCTGGATGGTGTAAATAGAGAAAAGCTACTGCAGTTATTTGTAATCAGAAAGTACCTAATAAGGTAAAAGGGAAGTTCTACCGCACTGCTATAAGACCAACAATGCTTTATGATAGTGAGTGTTGGGCTTTAAAGGGATTACATGAGCATAAAATGGAGGTGGCCGAGATGAGGATGTTGAGATGGATGTGTGGTTATACAAGAAAAGACAAGATTCATAATAATCATATACGTGAACGAGTTGGAGTGGCCTCTATTGAAGGAAAAATGATAGAAAGTCATTTGAGGTGGTTTGGACATGTTCAACGAAGGCCGTTGAATGCACTGGTGATGAGGGTGGATCAAGCCGTATGGAGTCCTGTAAAACGAGGTCGCAGAAGGCCGAAGCGTACGCTTAATGAAGTCATAGAGAGAGACATTTTGATTAATAATATACCAAAAAAAAAGATTTTCGACAGAGCACAATAGCGTCGTGCGATCCATATAGCCGACCCCACCTAGTGGGATAAAGGCTTTGTTGTTGTTGTTAGTGACGTGACATCACCTTTGTCGGTGACATAATGAAGGGTTTGGATTGATGAACTTGATTAATATTAAGAAATGACTTGAGATGTTGACTTGCTTTTTCTTTGAGTTTACAAATAATACCCCCTCCGATCTTATTTATAAGTAACTTTTTTTTATTACGCAAAACGAACTGGTAGTTAAAAACAATAAGTGCGTCAAAAATGTCATATTTTTTCCATATATGCCCCTATTTATAAAAAGAGTATATGAGAGAGAATGTATAAAAAGTATGAGAGATAGTAAAATATACATTTTCCTAATATTTTGTCGACTTCATTCACCTAGTCTCTTTCACTCTCTCTCCTGAATATAACTTTTGATGTGTGTGATAATTAATTATAGATTATGTATTTAATAAGGGTAAAATAGGAAAAAGAAGCCTATATTTTCAGACATAAAGTGAAAGTTGCTTATAAAAAAAACCAACCTCATGAAAGATAAAGTTGTTTATAAATAGGACCGGAGGGAGTATAAGACAACGGTGGGCCCGGGGCTGGTAGAGTAGTGTTGTATACGTACATTGGATAGGACCCAAATTATTAAATCCGGATCGGAACGGTCGGTTTGGCCCGAAAACTGACGAACCGGTCCGGTCCAGGCATCAACCTGCTTCATTTTAAAAAAAAAATCATTTTTTTATTTTCTTTCAAATTTCGTATTAATAATCCTGAAATTTTCACTTTCTCATATGTTTGGTCTCGGGTTAATTCCGGTTTGACTCCAGTCTGACCCTTAACCCAATACCTGGCCAATTCAGTGACCGGTCTAGATTTAATAACCTTGAATAGGATGCACCAACTTGTTAAATAATATATTCTCAAAAATTGCTTTCATCATAAAGCGATTTTACCCACTAACTTTTAGTATAGAAATTCTTAAGCTAAGTATCAAAATCAAGGACTCTTTTTTCTTCCCTGTATTTTTCCTTCCATTATAAGGACATGTTTACTTTATTGTTTACCCTCGTTTACAGTCCAACCCACGTTAACTGATCAGAAGCAACTTTGATATATGCTTTTGCATTGTGGTGCGTTAGATTTTAATACTTTGTTTAATTGAATGGGCATTTAAAAAATTTTACAAACCCTTCTACCCCTTTGTCCTCCATTATTGTTAATTCTGTGCTAAAACACGTTATTGCGCTTCAATAACTAATTACTTATCATTTAAACGTTAATCTGCAAATAGTCAAATTAATGCAAACATATAATTTTTACAAACGAAAGCATATGCTAACTATGTGTACTAATTAAATACTACTCCCTCCAGTCCTCAATGTAAAACATGTTTATTTGATTAGATTAAGGAAGTTAGCTAATATCACATGTATTTTCTAGGAAAGGTCATATTGAAGGATGCTCAAGACAACTATTTCCAAGCATAGAAAAAGCGCCTTCGTCTTTTGAAGGGGAGCTATAAGCCTCCATAAAACTCAGGTTGCTTCTTTCCTTTCCTTATCTTACCTACCATGCTAGTGATTACTTATGTTATGTTGTTGGGCATGTGTGTTTGTAGGATAATTGTGGGGGAAGAGGCCATTCTAGTAGAAAAGGTAGTTTTTAGGATTTTGATAGTAAATTTAGGATAATAAATCCCCATTGCATGTGTCTCTTGCCTATATCTTCACTTGTGCTTGTTTGTTTAGTTTTGCATTGAGGACAATGCCAGAATTAAGTGTGGGGGAGGGATTGCTCTAGTCACAATGTTTTGGTTCATGAAATTTAAGAAAAATTGAACATTTTTTAACTTGGGAATTGGTTTTGTGAAGTGCTTAAAGGACCCCTATTTTCACTTTCCTAATGCAACTCCTTGGCACGTTTTTATGGAAATTTAAATGCATGATGATTGTGAAAGTCAAGCATTTCCGAGTATAATTGTATTAAGCTTGAGTAATCCCTTTGCTTGATCAATTGAGTGATTGGAGTGTCTTTAGTGCAAATTTATTAATTTGGATACCTAGTTTGATTTTAGGAAGTTGATATGGTAGAGAGAAGCCTTGTTGGAAGATTTTTTAGCCTTGATTTTATTTTCTCATCATGTGTGTGTATTCACCTATTCTCTAGTTAATCTCTAGAACTTGTCTATATTCTTTTTCAAAGCTACATTAATGCCTTGGATTTGTAGTATGATATGGGCATTCATTTCTAAACCCATTTTCCCAAACACAAATCATTCATCATTTACCTTTGTTTAGCCCCTTGAGCCTTTCAATTTCACTTTTGTTTCAATTTTATTATACAAATGCTATGTTTGCATCCTTTATCAAATCCTTCATAGCACTATAATTTATGAAAAAAGAAAAAAAAAATATCATTGTACATGTGAAAAGAAAAGTGCCATGTGAATAGTTTAGAGAGAAAAAGAAAAAAAAATGTAAATAGTGGAGGGAAAAAAAGGAAAATAAGAAAAAGAGAAATTCAAAGAAAGAAATAGATAAATAAGGCACTATGATAAAATATGTGAATTAATTTTAGTTGTGCAGTGCTAAGTGAACTATCAATATGTTTGGTGCAATCATAGTATTTGTTACATTTTTCACCTATTTAGCCTTCTCAACATTACAACCCTAAGAAGTCCCCTTGACTATGGATTCTTGGCAAACTAGTGATAGAGATAGTAGAACCTCTACAAGCCTATGGTAGATGCTAGAATAGGTGAATTGAGTGAAATTCCCTATGATTTGAGAGATGAGAGAAACACTTATTCCCTTGAAAGCTCTATCATGATATTCTTTCTTAGTTTTGTTATGTATTCAAGTTGGTTTCTTTGCATTAAAAAATTCCATGAGCTTTGATTGATTTGGGATTGTGGTTATTCAATCTTAATATATTTGTATTCTTGAATAACTTGATGATTACAACATTGGGCATAGTTTTGAAAATATTGGTTCAATTTTGCCCTGGAATGCAAAAGGTTAAGTGTGGGGGAATTGACAAATCCCTATTTTATTATATATTTTTATATTTTATTTTAGGGTTTTGTCATAATAATTGAGCTTAAAATGTCTCTTTTGTAATTAATTGTGATTGAATGTGTTTAAATGAAATTAAGGTTGAAAAAGGTCATATATTTTATGATTTACCTTAATGGATTAATTTTTAGAATATAAGGTATTACATTTTGGGTTCATTTTAATTACAAATTGGTTTGGGAGCAATTGCAGACAAGAACCCAAGATTTTTAGAAAATACAACTTGATGAAGAAAAGATTCAGAGACAATTTCAGAACAGAACCCAAATGTTCTAAGAATCATGTCTGAACCCATAAAGGTTTTCAAGTGTTCAAGTTAGTCCCTCTACAAAAACTTCTAAATATGTCGTTTTAGTCCCTTGGTCAAAATGCATTTGACCAAGGGATCCGAAACAGTGGACCCGATGTCAACACCCGTTTCCATTTCGATAATCAAAGAGTAATAAAGACGGAATTCAATGGGCATACAGAAAAGTATAGTTATACTGATAGAAATATTTGCTTACAATCCCAACGTCGTTCGTCAACGAAAAAAAAACAGAAAATACAGCGGAAACTTAATATTTACAAATTATCCAAAATATTAAGGCATAGACTAAGGCATAACCACGTTCATATCCTCACCTCGAGACACGTGCCACTCACTTTTTGGCGTCAACGTCTTTGCCCTTTGGCCCACTGGTACCCGCTGAGGTATTTGTTTAAAAATAGGGTGAGATTCCGAAGAATCCCCGTAGAGACATAATATCGTTCATAGAAAATGCGAAAAGTAAATATGTCATGCGCCAAGGTATGCACAAATTAATGAACAATATAAACACATCATCGTCATGTATACATGAGTAGGGCCCAGCCCCACAATCTACACTGGTTGGACTTCTGCCAACTCCCAGTGTAAGTGCACCTCTGGCACTAACAACCTCTCTCTAGGCAAATCATGTTATTAATAAAGTGCATTTACAAAACAATGGCATCCACACAATCACATAACTTATGGCATAGTGTATGAAGGATAATGTCCCTACCTCGAAGCTTTAATATCCCCTTTTTAAATGTGCCTCAAAGAACGTGTCGTATCCGGCCTCTAAATCGGTCCTAAAATATTAAATGTATCAGAAATAGGTCATAACCTATCCAAGTATCATTTTAGACTCTTCCATAATGTTTATTGTGGTTATATTAGTCTATGGTGAAAATTTACAAAAATGCCCCCGGGAACCCGGCCCGGCCCGCCGTACCCGGCCCGATGGCACGTTTTCCCAAAATTTTGACCAAAGCTATTTTGACTTATTTTCGCCCAAGGAATCCATTTCCGGGCTCGAAATTACCAAATTCACTTTCAAATTACGAAAATACCCTTGACAGCCCCTACTTAGTGATTTCAGTGGCGTTTTCGTAAATATGCTTTTTCGGCCTCTACCGAAAAAGTGCCCAACTGTAACCCCAACTATTTTTGCCCACTGAGTTCAATGGAACCATTTATTTCATGAAAATCCAACTCCTACTACCAGATCTGGTCTGGCCGAAATATTGGTCAAAAATTGGAAAAATGGAGTTTTGTGTTTTAGCTTCTAAAACATGTACTTTTCCACTTCTAATCCTTGATCAACTCACTTAAACACTTCTTAACCATGATTCAAAGAAATTTGGGCAGCATAACCCCTTAGGATTAGCACTTTCCAAATTTACAAACTCAACAAAATAACCAAATCAAACCATAATCATCAACAATAACCACATACTAGCATAATTTTAGGATTTGTGAAGTTACCTTCTTGAGTTCTTTTCCTTTCTCTAGAGGTCCTCCTCTCTCTTTCTCTTTGAGCTCAAGATTTGCTTGCTAAACATAGTGTTTCATGGAGAAGAAGAGATTAGAGAGGAGATTATACAAATTGGAAGCCTTAAAACTTAGATCCACAAGGTCTTACCTTAAGATTTCTCCTCCTTCTCTCTAGATTTTCCCAAGCTCTCCCTCTCCCTCTATCTTTGTTGTTTGGATGTGAGAATGAGCAAGAAAGATGAATCATGGGCTTCATAAAATATCTCACCTCTTTTCTTCATATTTCATCTTAACTCTTGATCTCATCAATGGTTGAGATTGCAACACCTTTCCTTGCACCATACCTCCCTTCATGATGACTTGCTTTAGGCCATACTCCCTCCACTTTATGCCATCCCTTGTAAGCATTTATGTACTTGGCCTTATCCACTTTCAACTTGTGCTTATCTACTCCAAACTTGTGTCATAAGTCTCATTGTAATTGAACCAATTCCCTTCAATTAACAATTGGGTTTTCTACAATTATCTCATTCCTTTGGTTAACATAATATATTTTATTGCAATTTAAACATGTGCTCCAACCTTAGCCATTATCATTTAATCTCTTGGCTTTAGATGATGCCACTTGGCATATTTATCTTCCAAGTAAATATTTCCCTTCTCCTAAATATCCACCAATAAAAGAGCTTTTACTTTATTCCACAAAGAATATTCAATTTATACATTTTCCTTTATTTTCCTTGATTAATTGAAATTAACTCCAATTAATTGGAAAATAATTAATCTTGGGCTAAATTGGCAAAATTATAATTTTGCTATCACCTTTCTAATTCAATTCTTGAATTCATTTACCCATTTTCTTATGAATATGAATATTTCAAAATTCATAAGATCCAAAGTTCATAAATATTCACCATTTTATTGAATTATTCAAATTATTAGAATATATTTTTGGTGAATATAAAATTTGGGGTGTTACACCCAACTTGGCCGTTTGGTGTTGAGATGAGATTCGGACATGGAAATATATAGAACACCACATAGCCGCAACAGAGAGGAGGGAGGGACGCGAAACCAGAGAGTGACAGTCGCAACCCACAGAACCAGCGGCCAGACCTTCCTCCACCGATCACAACTCCACCTTCGTCTTCTTCTATCCTCGCCGGCGACCTTAACTTCACTGTCACCATCCATCTTCGCCGCCAATGAGCTTTAGAGGAAGGCCAAGACAGAACCGAAATCAAGAGGGAGCAACGGCAATCTCAACACCATACACCGCCCCTCATCTTTCATCCACCACCATCGTCATCCATCACTGTCACTGCTCCACCTCCGGAAACCTCTCCTCTGTTCTCCGTCCTCACCATCACTCCGTCACCACCTTCCTTCTTCACCTCCGACAACCTCCCCTCCCTGTTCTTGAATTGTCTAAACCGTGACTTAATTTCCTCTGTTCTGTTCTGCTTCTGAATTCAAATCCAGCCCCAATGCTTAACTGATTAAATGCTGATTTGTCATTTTTAGTATGTGATTTCATGGCTGGGTGTTTGATTCAAAATGTGGTTATGTTTCTTGAAGTGATTCTCATGATTGGCTGGGCAATTTTGTGCTCTTAGGATGAATTGGAGATGGTTTGAGCTCATATGTGCTTCAAAAGGAGTTTATTTTATCTATAACTCATTGTATTTTTTATTTCTTAGGTGTAAGAATTCATTTATATATTGAGATTATGATTTGAGTTATAATTGCTATGGATTGAGTTGTTGTGATTTGGAATTTGTAATGAGGATTTGTGCTCATCAATATATATGGTTATATATATGTTTATCTATGATTCTTTTGCTTCTCTCTATTTAACATGGTATTATTGGATAGTTTGATTGAATTAGAATTGTAGTTGAACCTAAATGCATTACTTATTTCATAGTCACTCTCTAAGGGTTTTAATAATGCTTAAATAAATGGGTTCATGAGTTTAAGTATTAGATTCAATGGTAATTGAGGTTTGGTATTTTGGAAAACTTAGAGAAACCCATTACACTAAGAGGGCTTAATAGCATTTCAAGGGTAGGGGTTCCTCTCTTGTGATGCTAGACTCAATGGTAATTGAGGTTTGGTATATTAGAAGCTTAGTGAATTAACTCCCCAAATATCTTAATTGAGCAAGGATAAACATTGAAAACCATTTCCAAGAGCATCTTCATCATTTGCATTCTAAACCAATTTCCATTCCATTTCAATTTTATCCCGAAAATCCAAAAATATTAGTTTTAAAAGCATTTTAGTTTAATTACAATTTAGTTGTTAGATAAAAAGGTAAAAATCATTTTTAATTTGTTTTGTGCCAATCATCACACTTAGTTTCTAGGTAATTAATAAAATGCTCTTCGAGAGACGATCCGGGATTGCACCATATATTGCAATCCTTGGTTTAATTTTTGAAGAGGTTATCAAGGCAAAGCCGACAATGCCTAATTCTTCAAATCTTTCTTAATTCCCCAATTCCCTCTCCTTCATGATTATTGTTGAGGGCAATAAATCAGAAATAGATTGACAAATATAAAAAATATATCTTATATATAAAATTAAGATCAACTCACCAAATACGTTCTATATTAAGGACCAAAAGAAGTACTAATTATATATTTTATTTGGATTGTATGGCCTCTCGTTCTTAACCCGTAGCGGCATCAGCGAATCTCACTCTCTCTTGCGTGAGAATATGAAATGTGGAACAAAAATTAAAACCATAGAGTAGTAGAAGTATAATAGTATATATAAAATATAAAGCAGTATCGCTTTATTAATCAAGTTAGAATGGTCGTCATTATAATTAAATAAATTAAATGAAATTGTTCTAGAGACGATCTTGTGCGTATTTTGTGGAAGGGGAAGGTGGAGTTGGTGGGTTAAGATATATGTCATATGTGACGAACACACGCCATTTGCCTCATTGTTAGTCCCTAAATACGCCGACAAACACAACTGCTTTGTTCATATCATTGTTTCCTTATTGGCAAAAGTAATATCATTGCTTCCTATTTTTCAAATTTCAATATCCAACATCATTATTCCCTATATTGATATACACTAGGTTTAGGGTTTAGTGTATCTAACGTTTGTTCCTAGGGAGGAAAATATCCTAGCGGATTATTTGGCTGGTGTAGCTCATAGTATGTCCGTTAACTTTGCTATCCTTGATCACCCGCCACCTTCCTTCCAGGGGGTGGTTGTTGATCATGAATGACCGTGTTGCTTTTGAGTTTCCTTTGTGAAACGTGTACTATTGGTACCCCGTCTAGGGTATTGTAATCCAGCTTTCATTCAAAAAAATATATATATATATACACTAGGTGCATGCTTAATATAAAATTTCGTTCATAGCATAAATTTGATATGTACGTAGCGAGCGGAGTATAGGTTATTAAGAAACCATAGTCTAAAAACCAATTGTATTAAAAAGCGTAGGGCCTTATATGGGGAGGAAGGGACTTAGGGCCTTGATCTATTCTCTGATTCTTATTCTCAGAAATAATTTTATAAAACAATTTTTATAAAAAAGTTTTAAAAATACAAAAAACAAAAAAAAATGTTTGGATAGTTATTTTGAAAAATATGTTTCTGAAGTGAAAATGCGGTGCAGTTGCCGGTGGTGATGTGGCGGTGATCGTCACATATAGGTAGTGTCAATAGTGAATAAGTGCAGTCTCAAAAAATAAAAAATAGGAAAACAAAAATAAGAAAACAACCAAAAACTGTTTTTGTTTTTTAGTTTTTAAAAACAACTTGTTTTTTTCAAAAACAATTTTTTTAAAACAATTTACCAAATAGATTTTATTGTTTTATTGTTTTTAAAAACAAAATCAAACAGCCCCTTAATTTCCTTCCAACAAATTTTCTTAAGCCAAAGTTTAATTGGGTGGATTGTAATTGTTTGTAGTAATGATATATAATTCCCTTTAAAAAACAGAAAAACGTTAAAGTGACTTTGAATTCCCCATGTAAATCCCCCAAATTAATATTTGTAGTAATTAATACACCTCATATTTATTAGTTAAAAATAGTCAATTCAAACTAGTATTTACCTATGTAAACCCCCCCCCCAAATTTTAATTATAAGTTAATAATTAAGCTAAAGAATTTCTTAGTTATTGAGAAATGGTAGTTTTCCTTTATTTAAATTAGTTCAGGGGCAATAGCTAGCGCAGTTGGATCCATTTCGTGACCTTTCACTTGTAAGAAAGTATTCATGCCATTATTATATGTTATGAGGCCTTTTGATTAATTAACAAGTGGTCCTTGCTATCCTAAAATTTTTTTTAAAAAAAAATGTTATTTTTCAATTTTGTCCTTCATAAAAATTAATAATCACAATAAAGTGCTATCCATTAATTAAAAAGCACACCAACAACTTTTTTTTTCCTGCCAATCACACCAACAACTTATTGTAATAAAGTAATAAGGGAAAGATGAATATGAACATTTAATTACGACATATTTGTCCTATATTTAGAATAGAATAGTTGTAAAACTTTACAATATAATAAGGACCAGAGGTAGCATTTGTGTAAAAGGAGCTCAATGCTTTTTTGGAAAAGTAAAACGAAGTTTAAACTTTACATACAAAAAGTCCAATACTTGAATTAAAAGTTAGAACGTATTATTGAGAGACTAAATCTTGGTCGGTATACTAATAAAGATTACTCTGATTAACAACACCATATTATATTTTATTGAACTGACCAACAATCAACGCCATCCCTAGAGCTAGCCAGACTAGATACAAAACATATAATAACTTAAAATTCAAGAAAATTAATTAATATTATGTAAACTTATTAAATGTCTTGAGCACCAGGGCAACAAATTAATTAAATGTAGCGATATCTGCAATAATGGTCTTTGTCTCATTGCATATTACTGGATATGTGTTAATTAGTTGGCCAAAAATAGAGGATATGCGTTAATTCATAGACAAATTAAAAGATGTTGATGTGGAAATAAGAAAGAATGATATACAGAGGGATCACAAAAAAATATATAAACACTGAAGTATTATACATTTGTGAAATGTATGTGAGAAGGATTAAGGTTAAAAATTAAAATTAATAGACAGAAATTAAATGTTCATACATGGTTAGTTTAGTTTATAATAAAGTTTAATTAATTGCAATTACTCACAAGGCTGGTTGCAAATCTATCTTTGTTGTAAATATGGGATAATTAATTGGAAATGGACTATTGATTGGAAAAACCTTTAGTCAATTGCGGAAGCTTAATTATCAAAGTTGTAGGATTCATTATAAATAAGTTATAGATGGTAAAAAAATTTTACAACTTACTTTAATTTTTGAGATATATAAAACTTTTATAATCTACTTTTGATTCGCAACTATATAGTTTTTCGTTATTTACAACTTGCTTAGTCTTTCAAATAATAGTTTTTTTGTTCATTTGCTTTTTACTATTTTTAAAATCTGGTCTGTCTCTGTCATTTCATAAGTTTGTGATTTTTTAATATCATTCATTTCTTTATTGGGCCTTATGTGCCATTTTCCAAAGAATAAAGCAGCTTTCCTGTTTGTGGAAAAATGAAACAAGCTTATTACAAAATCTACTAATATTTGAAGTCTCAAAAGGTGGTATATTTCTTTTTTTGACTTGAAAGAAAACATATTTTTATATTGAATAAATTGAACCACTCCCGACAGTAAAATCAAGCCACTCCGACAATGCGCCAATTCGATCATGTCATAGAAATCATTTTTTCGTCATCAGCAATTAGCTTTCATAACAAATACATTAATTAAACTCGAACTTATATACCATTCAGACATGATATTCATGTATGTATAAACACAAATATGCTAGTCCAAAAATGAAATCAAAGAGCTTCACACACCACAAAGTGGGAATACGTTTAATTTATCTGATTTGTGTTGATGTTTTATGTTTTTTTTTTTTTTAATTTCACTAAAGGTTTCCCTTTTTGAAGTTTGGAGTATTAAGAGTTTTTACCTCTTCTAACAAGTGTACTTCACAAAGTTCGAATTTGTATTCTCCTTTTTATGAGAGTGAGACCACTTACGTATCAACTCAATCAATAACTTGCTAGTTTTATGTTTTTTTTTTTAATGTAAAGGGACAAACACTAACATAGATTGAATTTGCAACCGCTCAATTATTTAAAAACAACTTGATACCATTAGATCACAATATCATTATATTGGCTTCACATTTTACTTTTTTTTTTTTTTTGTCATATGCTTCACATGCTTAACATATCGATACAGCGGATTAAACTCATAACATCATGTTTAAAAAAGATCTTTAAAAAATGTTTAGTGTCATTGGGTTACAATAATACGTTTTACATTGTTTGGAGCCAGCACTTTAATAATACTCGCTTCCATCCTTAATATAAAATATAATTACTCAATTTAATTAGATTAAAGAAATTAGTTAAGTTAGTTAATATGACATGTATTTTCTAAAACACCTTAATCATCTTTCTTAATTCCCTCATTCTCTCTCCTCCTTGATTATGGTTGAGGGAGTAGTATCAATAAGAATTTTGGTCATTTGGTCAGAATTGGAAATTGTCACACCCTCATTTTATTTTCACCTATTTTAGAGTATTTGCGGAAAACAATACGCAGTTCAGTGGGCAACAAAGGAATATCATAAATATACTGATATTATGTGCACGATTACGGAAATTCCCCATAGGGGTTCGTACTTGGTAATTACAATTAATGTAACATCGCAGCGCTACGTGGGTGTCTAAACCCGTCCCAGTGAAACGGAGACATCTTCTCGTCTTCGCTCCACCACCGCAATCCCCTTTGTACTCTCTTTATTGTTCTCAGTATACGTTCTGTCTTTTCCTGTCTAAATTGTTGGTAGGGGAGGGTGAGATTCTGGGGAATCTCAGTAGGAAAGCAATACCAATATGCATGCAAGATAAGTACTTAATGCATAACGTGCTTGCATTACATAACTCATGCTCACACAATGACATATCTGCGTGCTCAATGTTTCAAACAATATATGTATGGCCATAGCATAAACAGGAACAGAGCTTCAATTATTCATCTATGTTTCACATCATCAGGAAAAACAATAACATGCATCAATACACCAGCACAAATATCAAATACATGCAGGAGAGGTAAGTTCCCTACCTTAATCGCCCTTCCCTGATCTTCGAATAACATGCCTCGATTTGCGTGACAATCTCTCGGGCTCTCTACTCGGTCCTTCTGAGATCTTGAATATTCTCTCTCTAGGAATCTCCTCTTTCTCTTCTTGAGCTCAAGATTTGCTTGCTTAATATTTCTCCTCCTTCTCTCTAGATTTTCCCAAGCTCTCCCTCTCCCTCTATCTTTGTTGTTTGGATGTGAGAATGAGCAAGAAAGATGAAGCATGGGCTTCATAAAATATCTCACCTCTTTTCTTCATATTTCATTTTAACCCTTGATCTCATCAATGGTTGAGATTGCAACACCTTTCCTTGCACCATACCTCCCTTCATGATGACTTGCTTTAGGCCATACTCCCTCTACTTTATACCATCCCTTGTAAGCATTTATGTACTTGGCCTTATCCACTTTCAACTTGTGCTTATCTACTCCAAACTTGTGTCATAAGTCTCATTGTAATTGAACCAATTCCCTTCAATTAACAATTGGGTTTTCTACAATTATCTCATTCCTTTGGTCAACATAATATATTTTATTGCAATTTAAACATGTGCTCCAACTTTAGCCATTATAATTTAATCTCTTGGCTTTAGATGATGCCACTTTGCATATTTATCTTCCAAGTAAATATTTTCCTTCTCCTAAATATCCACCAATAAAAGAGCTTTTACTTTATTCCACAAATCTCAATTTATTCCACTAAGAATATTCAATTTATGCATTTTCCTTTATTTTCCTTGATTAATTGAAATTAACTCTAATTAATTGGAAAATAATTAATCTTGGGCTAAATTGGCAAAATTATAATTTTGCTATCACCTTTATAATCTAATTCAATTCTTGAATTCATTTACCCCTTTTCTTATGAATATGAATATTTCAAAATTCATAAGATCCAAAGTTCATAAATATTCACCATTCTATTGAATTACTCAAATAATTACAATATATTTTTGGTTAATATAAAATTTGGGATGTTACAGAAATCTCAGTTCCTACTTCAATTTTGATTTGAGATTTGATAAATTCGCAGCACCAATTTATCTCTTCCCATTTTTAATTGTATTTTTCTAGAATTTTTCCTATTCTTTTTCCTTTGAATTAGGTAAGGGGCAATAAATGATAGCTGGATCCATTTCATGACTTTTCACTTGTAAGAAAGCATTCATACCATTATTAGGTTATATATAAGGCCTTTTGATTAAGAAGTGGTACTTGATATCCTAAAATTTATTTGAAAAAATATGTGATTTTCAATTTTTTTATTTCATAAAAATTAATAATCACAGTAAAATGTCATTCAAGCACACACCAACAACTTATTGTAATCAAGGAATAAGGGCAAGATGAAATAAAATTTAATTAGCACATCTTTATCCTATATTTAGAATCAAGTAGAGTAGTTTTAAAACTTTGCCATATAATAATGACAAGAGGGAGTATTTGTGTGAAAGGAGCTCAATGCTTTTTTGAAAAAGTAAAACGAAGTTTACACTTTACATAAAAAAAGTCCAACACTTTGAATTAAAAGTTTAGAACTTGAGAGACAAAATCTTGGTAGGTATACTAGTAAGCATTACTCTAATTAACAACATGTATTATATTTATATTCAATTGAACAATCAACGCCATCCCTAGAGCTAGCCAGACTAAATAAAAACATAATACTAACTTACTAACATGTGTTAACTCATTGACAAAAGATGTTAACGTGTGGAAATAAGAAAGAGAGATATATAGAAGGATCACCGAAAAAAAAAATATAAACACTGAAGTATTATATACATTTGTGAAATGTATGAGAAGGATTGTGGTTAAAAACTACAATTAATAGACAGAAATTAAATGTTCTTACATAGTTAGTTTAATTTATAACAAATTTTAATTGCATTTACTCAAAAGCTTGGTTGGAAATGGAAATCTCTAAAACTTTGTTGTAAGTATTGGATAATTAATTGCAAATGGACCATAGATTGTAAGAATTTTGTCAATCGCTGAACCTTAATTATCAAAGTTGTGAGATTAATTATGAATAAGTTATAAATGGTTGAAAAAACAATTTTACGACTTATTACTTTAATTTTTTGAGATTTATAAAGCTTTTATAATGTACATTTTATTCGCAACTAATGCTTCGTTACTTTATTTATAATACCGGACTTTCAAATAATAGTATTATTGTTCACTCACTGTTTACTACTTTTTTTAACCTCGATCTGTCTCAGTCATTTCATAAGTTTGTGATTTTTTAATATCATTCATTTTTTTATTGGGCCTTATAGTCATTTTCCAAGGAATAAAGCAACTTGCTGTTTGTGGAAAAATCAAACAAGCTTATTACACAATCTACTAATATTTGAAGTCTCAAAAGGTGGTATTTTTTTACTTGAAAAAAACATTTTTATATTGAATAAATTAAACCACTGCCGACAATAATATTAAATCACTCCAAAAACGAACCAACTCGATCGTGTCATGGATACCATAAATTATCATCTATCTAGACAACCGATTTGCATCCGCAATTATCTTTCACACCAACTACATTAATTTAGCTCAACCTTATTTATCACTTAGACATGATATACATTCAAGTATAAACTCAAACATGCTAGTCCAAAAGTGAAATAAAAGATCTTCACATAGGACAAAGTGGGAAAATATTTAATTTATCTAACTTGTGTTGATGTTTTATGTTTGTTTAATTTAAAAGGACAAACATTAACAGAACTTAATGTTATAAATGATATTGAATCCACAACGGCTCGATTATTGAAGCCGTTGAGTTACAAGATCATTATATTTGCTTTATGTTTTATATTATTTTTTGTCATACTACTCACATGCTTAATGTATCCATATAGAGGATCAAACTCATAACATCACATTTAAAAAAAATTTGACAAAGATGTTTAGTGTCATTGGTTACAATGCCCTGAATATATCTTATATTATTTATAGCACTTTAATAATAATAAGCTTGATAATTTGGATTTACTTGTTTCACCTCATTTTGATAATCTAAAATTTGACAACTTCCCAATATGCTTTTGAAATTGAGAGAGGTTAACAACACATACAGTGTGTATTGAAAAAAAAAAAATCACAGTGAATGAGTAAATATTATATAGTAACAAGATTTGCTCCTGTTTCTGTCCTTTTTTTTTTTTTTCACCCAATCTTTCTTGTCTTATCTTAGTGTCTTTCCCTCTTGTAATTATTAATTAATAATTAATAACCCAATGAACATATGGGTCCCTACATGTCTATCCATATTCATAATTAAAATTAGACTTCAAGAAGATATTGCCGGAGGCGGTGGATATTCTCCTCCTCGTGAGCCCACAGTTCATAAAAGGTTAAACTAATCTGTATAAATTATTTAATTATTCTTTATAATTTGGGGAAAAAATTTCACTCAATTCCTCCAAACAAAACAACTTAACCATGTTAAAATTATATAGAAGCCAAATATTTAAAATTAATTCATATTTATTTTTCACTGCAAATTCAATAAATTTTCACATGTATCCAACAACAATATAATATATTCATGAAATTATAAACAAAATTCAAACAGAAAAAGTCACATAAAAACCAATACAAATAATAAAGAATAGAGAGATACTTCCAATTTAAAGAACACAATAACATGTTAGTGTTAGTGCTCTATTTATCTTTTGTTAAATTAACAAAAAATAATACAACTTCTCTTCACAAAATTTTTTTTCCTAAAAAAGCAACCCCTATCTTATTGGAGTTCTGACGAGAATAATTAATTATTTTTAAATGGATAGTTGTTATTTTTATATTTAAAATTATTATTTTTATATTCGAAATTAATAAACCCATATTCATTCTAGTTCTAGGAATTAATTCACACATGCATTCTTATTTTTATAAGTAGTCATTTTTTAATGAATAATTATCATTTCTATATCCGGAATTATTATTTCCACATCCGAACTTGATAAAATCATATCTATTAAGTGGTTATTTTTAAATGAATAGGTGTCGTTTTCATTTCCAATCAAATCAATCTTCTTATTTTCACAAGTGATCATTTTTAAATATATAGCGGTGATTTTCGTATATGAAATTGTCTTTTTTCCAAATACACCAGCATCACTCAAGGAAAGAAAATGAACTTTATTGGAACAAACAGGTTTGGAAGAAAGAAAATAGAAAGCCATACCCAGAAACGACGAAGGCCTTAAAGACGCTGTATACAGGGAGATCGATATTGTTCATAAGCGAAAATGGCGAATCAAATGCAAACAGAGTGTTGCACAGAGGAGGAAGATGGTGGGGCTCTTATAGAAGCAAACCAATTCAAGACTTACTGTAATAAGAACGAGTCAATTTACTTCACCATCACCACCTCTTATAATACTCACTTTACTTTCTCTTCGAATCGCAAGAAATTAAAATGATACAAGCTTTCCCAACGTAAATCGCAAGAAACAGAGTGTGACACAATCCCTCTAGATCTAACTGTTTCGATGGCCTGACTGAACCAATAGGAGGAACTCATAGTCTGGCTCTTCAACCCACACAATGGATTAGGGCTAGGCCCCTGAGATGCTGGAGTATTATACTGAAAATTGAAATCAAAGAAACTGTCTATTCCGTAGATTAGGAAACGCCCAACCTCATAAATCGGCAACGACCCAATGATTTGGACCTAGTTAAGCGAAATCATCGAAATGTGAATCGGTGACAATGAGAGAGTGGTTATTCAGCATGGTCAAGGATCTCAGAGCCAGGGGGAGCAATCGGAGGCTTTGAGGCGGCAACGGCAGAGGGGAGAAGTGAAAACCGAGGAGAGAGACATGGAGGTGTAGCCTGAATCGGTGAGAAAATCTGCCGCGTCGAGGACGGTTTCATGGGAGAGAGAAGAGGAAAAGGAGAGAGTGTATAGGAGAAGAAGAAGAAGAAAAGAGGTAGCCATTACAAATCGTCGCCGTCGCTGGAGGAGGCCGCCGCCGCCGCTGTTGGAGGAAAAGGTTTTGTCGACGGATGGAAAAGAAGATTTTGTTGAGGGTATTTATGTAATTTTATTTTAATTTAAAAAGGGACAAATTATACATCCCCTCGTGTGATAAAATGAATATGGGAAAATTCCAAAAAACGACACTAAAAATATAAAAAGGATAAATTAGTATATTGAAAATGGGAAAAGACGGATCAGGTGGGTGTCCGAAATGTGAGGAATCTGTTCTTTTAAAATTTCGACCAAATGACAAAAATGCCCTTCAGCCCTCAGTCGCAATAACAACATAGGAATTGTTAATGACGAATTCAAAGTTATTAATGACAAGATAGATGCTGTTATTGGTTTGAATTACCCTTTCCCACCTTTCAAGATTCCCACATTCCAAGCTTTATCAACCCAACAACCCTCTCCTCTCAAAAAACAAAAAAAACAAAAAAAAATCAACCCAACAACCCTCTTATTACAAAACAGTGACAACACGTAAGCGTCAGCACACACTGCAATTAGTAGCACTATATAGCATATATATATATATATATATATTTTTTTTTTTTTTGGGCCAGAACACTATATAGTATATTTTATATCATTTAAGAAGGCAAGTAAAAAAAGTGGTTTAATCTGATTTTTTATATATTATGAAGGTTTGAATTGATTATCCATAATTTTTTCTTATTTTATTTTAATATGTAATTATTTTATTTTTGATGTTATTGTTTAATCCAAATTTAACCACAGTTATCAAGCCATATAGAGTATATGCTACGAAATATTATTGTATCAAGTTATTTTAAAATGTAATTTTTACATCTGGCCACATACAAGTTTAGTTTAGGCAATAGACAACTGTTGAAATCTTTTCAAGAGCCCCCCTCCCGAAGAACTCTAAATCCTAATTAATTAATCATTATGAGTTAACTAAAATAATTCACTTGATATTTTCCAAATTAAAAAACGTTTCTTTAATTCTTCAAATCTCTTAAAATTTGAATCTTTAAGTGCATTTTTTATAACTGAGAAAAGTAAGGAAAACTTATCTATTAAAACTCAATATCTCAATTATCAATATTAATATATAAAAAATTAAAAATAAATTATACTATGAAACAATAAGATTTATGTGAACATGGTATTTTGTCTGGGAACAACTCAAAAATAAAAAGTAATAAAAAAAATAAAAATAAAAATAAAAATAAAAGAAAACAATCTCATTGATGATGAATAGAGCCGGGAATACGAGCCGGCCCGGCCCTACAGGGTCGGCCCTTCACGGGCTCGGGCCTAAACGGGCCGGCCCGTTTAGGCTCATTGGCTAAAAAGTACAATATTTTTAGGCCCTCGGCCCTACAGGGCTGGCCCTTCACGGGCTCAGGCCTAAACGGGTTTAAACTCATTTTAATTAAAAAAAATTTCTTTTTCAAGTTTTACAATTTATTTATTATTTTACTTTAAATTGAGATACATCATTTTTAAAACTCATAAATTTTTAGTTAAAATAATCATCTAATGTCCAAATTAACCTATTTTTTAAAGTTTAAATTAATAAATCATTGTAGAAAATAAAATAAATCAAACCAATTAATAAATATTTTCCTGTTATTACTACTTTATTGGGTACTTAGGTGTTTCTCATATTGATAATTTAATATAATAATATTTTATTTATTAATTTATTTTTAAAAAATATTAAACGGGCCTAAAAGGGCCGGCCCTCAGGGCTTCAGGGCCGGCCCTACAGGGCGGCCCTTTTAGGCCCGCTTCTCTTTTTAGCCTCTAAATCATAAGTCTGGCCCTTGAAGGGCTCGGGCCTAAACGGGTCGGCCCGACGGGCTCGGCCCGAATTCCCGGCTCTAATGATGAATGTGATCCACATTAACAGTCTTCATTCATTAAAGAGGAAGATAAAATATAAAAAATAATAAGAAAATCCTTCCATTGATTATGATTACGGTTCAAATTGGCACTCGTCATTAATTGAAGAGGAAAATCAAGAAATGCAAAATATAAAATATATAAATTTAAAAAAATCCTCTAATTGATAATGATTAGGGTCTAAATTGACAATCATCATTAAAGAAAAATAAAAAAAATGAAAATAAAAACAATCATTTCATTGATAATGATTGTAGTTCAAACTGGCAATTATCATTAAAAGAATGAGATAAAAAAAAAATTAAAACAAAAATGCATTAATGAAGCAAAACCCTAGGCGATGCCTATTTAAAGGGAAGCACAAGAGAGAGCAAGACACACAAGAAATTCTTAGGAGAAAAGGAGCTGAAAGAAAAAAGATCGAAAAATGTGAAATATGTTACGCATAACCTTATTTTTTTAAATATTCTTTTGAAGAGCAAGAGTTGGATAGTTGGTTTGAGTTTCCAATAATTATCAAGATACCGAAAACCGGACCGGATATTGAACTGGTTGAGGCATTGAGTCAAGAGTTAGTGGTTCAGACCGGGGTTAACCTAATTAAGGGTTAGACTATGATCAATTTAAAAATATATATATAATTTAAATGTTCATATATACCATTCAAAAAACTACACGAGAGTTTTTTTTTTCTAACTAGTAGTCCAATATAACCTCCTACACCTAATACTCACAAAAGTATCATTGAATATATAAGGATTTTTCTCTAATCAATGCAAAACAGCAAAAATATTCCACAATTCTTTTAAAACTCCTTGCAAATAAAAAAAATCAAAGAAATAATTTTTAAAAAAGCCAAAATGACGTCGTTTGGGGTATAAAAAATTAAAGAAAAAAATGAGGCAAACCATAACCAATTGGGTCCCCCGGGTTGCATCGGGTCGACCGGTTCGCTACAGTATAGTTCACTGACCTTCACCCGGACTAGTCCCGCGTCCGGTTCACCGGTTTTCGATTTGAACCGGCTGATCCAGTCTGATTTTACATACATTGATAATTATACAAATTCTTCTTTTTGATCCTTGGTTGTTGCTTCACTTTTACCCTCGTCTTTTTCTTCTTCTTTTGTGTCTAGGTTGAATATGGATGGAGATTCAAGGTGAAAGACACATGGAATCACAAGGGAGATAAATCACTTTGGTTGCTGTGCAAAAGCCCAAACACATGAAGGATGTTTCATGTCCGTCTCCTCAACTAATTAATTGTTTTATAAATATGCATGTTGATCATTCTAACATTTACATGGATTTTGATTCTGCTTTGTTTATACTTTTTTTTTTTATTGTTAGAGCTAAATGTCGTGCAATTTTTGGAGTGTATCACATGTACACCAATTGGGTTACACAAGGTTCTTTTTTTAAAAAAAGTAAAATATAAAAATTCTATTTTTCTTAAAATTAAACAAAACTGATTTTCAAAGATTTTTAGGTCATGTGAGGTTTTTGGAACCTCTGTAAGTACAAAAATGATTACTCTTTCATGTGAGATTATTGGAACGTTTGTAAAAAGTCAATTAAGAGAATAAAAAAAATCATTTTTAAAAATAAAAGATACAAACCAAACAAAAAATATTTCTCTCAAATAAATTAAATAAAGATTTTCCTAAAAGCTACCAACAAAGTAACAAACATTTATACCCGAACTACGTGAGTTTTAATCCATCAAAAGGGTACGTAGGCCCTAGATCCTCTTCCTAGGTCAATACCAACTTTTTAAATAAATATATTTGTTCATTTATTTTCTTTTTGTAAATAAACATTATTTTTGTACTTTATTTTTCATGTGACTTATTTTTGTAAATATTTTATTTTTTATTTATTTTTTGGGTAATTTTAATAAAATTAAAAGTCATATTTATTTCTAAATAATTGACTTAGAGTAATCGTTCTTATGAACGGGTACTGTGGGATGGATGCCTAAAACATTCCTGACACAATAGACTCTCGAACCCTATCTGGTTTTTATTTATAAAAAAATATTTCCAAAATCATCCTTATTTTAAAATGTTGGTGGTCGCTTCATATATTTCAAAATTTCCGGTACAATTTATTTTTAAAATTTTCTGGGGGAATAAATTAAACGTTGTTTTACGGAATTACGGCTCTTCCTCTAGAAATTAAAAGATTCTTAAAACCAAGGTAATTAAACCCGGACCGGTCAGTGAACCGGTCGGGGTACTGGGTCAAGGGTCAGTGGGTCAGACCGGAGTCAAACCGGAGCTAAACCGGTACCAAACCGGTGAAAAATAGAATATTTTAGGCTTATAGTATGAAATTCTAAAGGATTTTTTTAAAAAAAAATAAAAATTAAAAAAAAAATGAAAAAAGTTGACCCGGACCGGGTCACCGAACCGGACCGGTTTAGTGCCCGGGTCGCCGGTTTCCGGGCCGGTTCGGCCGGGCCGGTCCGGGTTAGAGAACATTGCTTAAAACCATGCTTGTGATTTGCTTTAAATATTAAAAAACAAAAGTCTGGCACGCTTTAACCTTTAAGGTGAATTTTTTAAAGTGAAAACTGTAAAGAAAGCAACAATAGTACACTACAAACAACATATATTGATAGGTTATTGACTAAAAGAGAGTATTGGCTGAAAATAAACGGCCAACAATGACCTTAAAAGAAGCCTCCATACATTGTTCAATGTTTTTATGCACAAGTTGATGCAAAAGGGATGGAATAAAGTAAAGCCTAATCCCTATGTTAGATTACTAAAATTAGATTACATGCTACAGCATTGTGACCTAGCTCGACCGGGGACCACAATATTACCTTAGTTATTAACCCATCGCCATGAATATCAATTAAGATCTTGGTGCCAAACCGACCCATTATTTGTCCTTTATAAATAAATGCTCATTCAGAGCTCTCAGAACACACAAGAACACTTCACAAACACAGAGAGAAAAGAAGCTTAGTAAGTATGAGTTCTCTTCGTGTCTCTCTAGCAGCTCTATGCTGTGCATTTGTGGTGTTCGCAGGAGCAATATCAGTTTCGTACGGCGAGTTAGATCCTTCGTTTTACAAAACATCATGTCCTAAGGTGCATGCCATAGTACGAAAGGTTGTTGATAATGCTTTAGAATCTGATCCTCGTATTGGTGCCAGTCTCGTCAGGCTTCACTTCCATGATTGCTTTGTCCAAGTACGTTCTTCTTCTTCTTCATTCATCTGCTTCACTTTCTCTCTAAATGGTCTTCTAATGTAGTATTTTTTAAGGTTAACCACAAGTCTTGTAGTGGATAGCGGATACTTTAAAGTTAAACCAAACCCTATGTTTGGATGGAGAGAAAATTAGGAAAGAAAAAAAACTAAGAGGGAAAACTCCAAAAAATAGTAAATTTTTTACCATTTTTTAAAGTTTTCCTTTCTAGTCCCCCTCTATTTTCCCCTCACTTTTCTCTTTATTTGGAGAGTAATGTTCATAGAGTTTTATGAACCAGTTTTCTGTTATGCGATTATTTTGATGGCGTTGGTGAGAGAAGTCGTAGTAGACTTAATTATGACTGTTTCTATTTTGTTAAAGTTTTTATTTGTTGTTTTGAGCTTAATCTGTATGAAAAGAACCATTTATATGAATTAAATATACACTGTCCAAGATCATAATAACTTGGATATTGCCGAGATGATACTTTAATAAAGCTGGGAAATGCGTAGATCTAACTTTAATTTAGAATAATATTAAAATGGAAAGGATGAACAGTAATTAAGAGTTGGATGGATATTGTCCGAGTTTACTTCTCTGCTCTTTCGTTTCTTGTTACAAGCTAGTCTTCTTTTAGGGTTTGTTTGGTACGAGGGGAGAGGAGGGAAATGGGCGAAGTGAAAAATTTTTCTAGTTGGATTAAAAAAAAAAAGAAAAGTGGAGTTCAAAGTTTTAAAGTTATTTTTTTATTACTTATTTATCTTCTTTTTTTGTCATATTACTCATTTATCTTATATCTTTTCTATTTAAAATTTTGTAACCCCACCTCTCCAATTTTTTTAAATCTAACTTATAAAAATCCCCCCTCCTTTCCTTTCCATATCCGTCATACCAGACACTCCCTTAATGTCTCTCCATGTACTTGGACAGCTTGATAATAAGTTTCAACGAAATTAAAGTGGGTGGCTTTTGTACTTGGACAGATTGATAATAAGTTTCAACTTGTTTTGAATTAAATGTAACGGAACATGTGGGTGTGGTGGGGCATAATGCAGGGTTGTGATGCATCAATATTGTTGAACAAGACGGACACAATAGACAGCGAGCAAGATGCTTTTCCAAATGTTGACTCTATCAGAGGGCTTGACGTCGTCAACAACATCAAATCGGCGGTGGAAGCAGCCTGCCCGGCCACCGTCTCTTGTGCCGATATTCTCGCCCTTGCTGCTGAAGTCTCCGTCATTTTGGTATTATATATATGCTTCTTCTATATATCCGTCTTAATTCCTCTCACCCATACACACACACAATTCAACCACACTCTTATTATGAAAAAATGTTGAGAGCCAACTTTGCACTATACTCCTTTAATCCTATTTATAGGATAGAAAGAGAAATTTTTTTATAAGAATGTAAAGTTTTATCCTTTATTCATTATTGCATTGACTTTATCGTTATTAAGTATAATATATATTAAATATGAGTGAAATTGGGAAGTTGTTGAATTTTATGCAAGAGTTAATGAATGAAGTTTAAGTTTTTTTGTCCGTTGAAAATGTTTTATAAATAGGATCAGAGGAGTATATACCATGTACTCCTTTAATTCTTTGTATAAGTCACTACCAACATGTTTTGCCCAATTTCGCCCTTATTTATGATTGATTACAAAAGTCAACATGAATAAATTTCTTTTGTTTATTGTAATTAATAGTGGTAAAAAAAATACAAAATGCATTTACTACCTTAAAACTAGACTTATAAATAAAACCAAATTTTTTTTTTTCAAAAAGGATTTTTAAATAGGATCAAAGTGGTAGGGTTTAATGATATACATTATTGTAACCCATGAGTATATATAAAGCCTATACAATAAGTAATGAATGCTAAAATTGTCCATATATGTGAAAAATTTAATGATTTGTCTTATGAATAGGATTAAAAAATCTTCCTCTCTGCCTTATAAATAATACCAGAAATAATACCAGAGGAGTACAGTTCAGTGATAGAGAGACGGGAAGTGGCAGAAGCCATAACCGACCATGCTTGTCTCAGAATTTATGTGAACATTTTATCGATCATATATGTCTCCTTTAATCTCTGTCCCTCTCATTCTTAAATGCTGGCTCGACCACATTGATATGATGTATGTAGTCAATTTAATTTGCTAGGTGGTTGGTTAATAGAGCAATGGATGTGTCAATTATTTTCGCACATATATATATATATATATATATTTTATGGAGCAGTGGTGCATGCACTTTACTTTTCTTTAAAAAAGGAAACTGGATGTATGTATATAGTACACATATTACGCATAAATTGGTTGTGGGGAAAATTAAAAGTGGAAGTTGTCGGCCGGGAACATGATTGAGAAACATGTTATTGAATAATAATGCAGACTGAAGGAAATGGGTGGAAAGTTCCACTGGGACGAAGGGACAGCACCACAGCCAATCGAACCTTGGCAAATTTAAACCTTCCTCCTCCTTCCGACAACTTGACCGAGCTCAAAGCTGCCTTCCTTGTTCAGGGCCTCAACACCACTGATCTCGTTGCCCTCTCTGGTATATTACACACACACATACACACACTCTACCTCCGGTCTATAATATAAGACATATTTGACTTTTTTAGAGATTTATAAGGAAGCTAAATACATTATTACTTATTCATAACATATGTTTTGTATTACTAGATTATATATATATTGGTTTATGAGTGAATAAAATTAGTTTGGAGAAAAATTATAAATATAAATATTTTAAAATAATTTATTTGGTTTCTTTAAACTCTTTGAAAAAGTCAATTGGGTCTTATATTAAAGATCGGAGAGAGTGTGCACTTACCCGCGGGGGGTCTTAAAGTTCAATTTTATCTCAAAAGTTTTCAAATAGGAATTATGAGTATGTATTCAGAAGTTTTTGCTGGATCAATTTTACCCCAAAAATATTAAAAAGGAATAATGTCGACTTTGACTGTGAAAAAAATTAATTATCAACGCCAATTTTTAATAGTCAATATTAACTTTTTAATGATCAATACCCATGCCTCCAAAGCGAAATTAGTCAACAAAAACTTCTGAATGCGCTTAGCTCCTATGCAAAAATTTCAGGGCCAAAATTGAACTCTACCGCCCCACACACACGCGTGTGCACGCGCTCACTTTGTTTCTGTGTTTAGTTTTCTTGTTCTGCTTTATTTTATACATATGCAATATATATTTGGCTTTACTTCTTCAGGTGCTCACACGTTTGGAAGATCACACTGCAGAAATTTTCAGGACAGGTTATACAATTTCAATGGCACAGGCCAACCAGATCCTAACCTCAACACAACATATCTTCAAACCCTAAGAGGAATCTGCCCTCAAAGTGGTGACGGATCCAACTTGGCCAACTTAGATCCGACCACTCCTGACACGTTCGACAAGAACTATTACAACAACCTTCAACTTCACAGTGGCCTCCTTAACAGTGACCAGGTCTTGTTCTCCACTTCCGGTGCAGACACCATCGCCATCGTCAATAGCTTCGCCGCCGACCAAGCCATTTTCTTCAAACAGTTTGCTGCTTCCATGATCAAGATGGGTAATATCAGCCCCCTGACTGGAACTCAAGGTGAAATAAGGTCTCAATGTAACTTTGTTAACTCTGATTCATCTCGCTTGAAGGCTGTCGCTTCCACCAAAGAATCTGGTCGTAATGTTCTTGTCAGTTCAATCTAAATAAGTTGATCCATGGATGGGTTTAATTGTCTGTGTAGGAGTGTGCGTGCTATGTACCTGTGTGTGCTGTGTTTGGTGGTCATAATAACTTTTGTGTTATGCAACTGCTAATAATAATAATGACGTTTGTGTTTCTTGTATCTGTATTTTCCTCTATTTTCCTGTATGGTTGACAAGGAATTGGGCGTTTAACTTTTACTTAGCGACAAATCTTATGGGCCCCATAGACATAAAGTCACATGCCTTTTGCCCAAATTAACAGTTTTGCCATTTCTACCTCATTTTAAAAAGTTAATATATATTTTTACAACCAATAAAATTTTATGGTGCCATGTGTAATTTTGACAAAAATAATTGTGAGTAGATGTGAACCTTAACTCATGTAAACTTTTTTATACCAAAAAGTTTACATGAGTTAAGTCGTAAGACTCCCCCGTAGGATTAAGGTATGCTACAGAAGATAAGGTTACAAAAGGCTTTATTGATATCAGACCTATGATCACACTCACTATGGATCCCAATAATTCAAGCAATTTAATTTCGTTAGATATATGTAATGCAAAGAAAAATTTCTCAGCATCTCTCTCTCTTTTTTTATAATAGATTTTAACATAAAAGTCTGTAGTAGTGGAAATATAAACGTAGGGATGATTTGTCGATTTCTAGGATAAAGGTTGAAAAGCGATTCCTATATCAAAATGAACCTAGGGGAAAAACATGCAATGCTCGAGGGTTTGAGAATATCTATATATATATATATGTAACTCTATATGGGTTTACACCAGCAGGGCAAACTTTAAACTATATATCATAGTTTCAAATTTAAGTAAAATGTCTGTTTTAATCTATATCACTCATAACGGGTGAAGTTTTCAAAGGGAAATTAGACCTGTAATGTAAGAAAAAGAAGAACACATTATATTATGAGGTAAGGTACACTTTATATTATAATATTGATATACTATACTAACCAAAAAGAAGGCATAGTGTTGTAGCTGCAACTTGATGCAAAAGCTTAATTTAATTTAAAAACCATATTATTCGTTGAATTGATCACCTTTAACAAACACGGATGCCGCTTTATCTCAACTAAACCTTATATATATAATTACTGTACAACATATGGCTGCAAACTACGATGCTATAATTAAATTAAAGTAAATAATAGTAGAATATAAAACATGGATCAGTCTCGCTCTTTCGTAGGGACCACCATTATCTTGATGCCAAACTCTTGTTGCTCTATAAATAAATGCTCATAAAGAGCTCTGAGAACACACTAGATAACTTCATGACCCACTGGGAAAAGAGTTATCTTGTTGGTCTCTCTAAGTATTAGGAATAATAATAATAATAATAATAATAATAATAATAATAATAATAATAATAATAATAATAATAATAATAATATCAGTTTCATATGCTCAGTTACATCCTTCGTTTCACATGCAGAAAGACATGTCCTATGTTGCTTTCTGTTGTACTAATTATGGTGTTTATCACGTGTGGGTGTGAAAGAGAGAGTAAAGTAATATCCTGAATAATGAATACTCTTGAAGCTGATTCAAATACTACCTGTTTTCAAATAATTAATTAAATTATGCGACGTGAAAAAGTTTATTAAAATTGGTTAAAAACAATAATAAATATGAAAAAAATACAACTTATATTTCAAAAACACCCTTTTTATTGAGAGGGTAAGTGGTAGAGAGAATAAGTAGGAAAAAATGAGAGAGAATGAGTGAAAAAAGAGGAGATGAGAGAGACCTACAAACAATTAAAAGTCAAAATGAAAAAAACTGCATTATTTGCAGTAGGGGTGAGCAAAAACCCACTGGCCTGGTTCATTATGGTTCAATCCTAGTTGGTCTAATCTGATCTGATCCAGTCTAAATATGCAATATAATGAAATTGGATTAGACTGATTGGTTGGATTAAACCAGGTTCCGGACCAAGGGATCAGACCATTTGGAATGATCCGGTCTAGTCCAAGTCAATTTTTTTAACATATTTTTTTTTATTGTTGTTGAATGTTTTGGACATTCTTATAGATTTACGTTATTTTGATTTTATGTAACACATTTTATATTATGATAGATAATTTTATAGTCCTAATTGCGTTGGAAAAAAAAAATTTAGGTCTTGAACTTCCTGGACTAGTCTAGGCAGTTCACCAGACCTGGTTTTTTGGTCCAGTCCAGCCTTGGGTTGGTGCTAGACTAGACTAAACCAAAGACTGCCTTATACAGCCCGAGATCCTCTCCAAACCAGACCACAATCGGATCGATGTCAAACCTTATCCAGTTCAATCCATGCTCATCCCTAATTTGGAGGGTATAATGTTTTATATAGTGACCTTTTGTTTACACACACTATATATGAACATTGTAAGAATAATTCGACCATGTGTCACTTCCATCCTACTCAATTTTGTGATGATCTTGTTATTAGTGCCCTACAGTATCCACACTCCCTTGAATCACATTCCCTGCTCATCCAAGAGATGAGTAATCCCCAAATAAAAGGGTTTTGTTTTTATTTTTGAAAAAAATACTCTATGCACTAAAAATTATTTAGCTTAAGAGATAATGGGTGTTAAAAAAATTTCAAATATTGGGTGCTACTAGAAAAATATTTCAGGATACTTGTGTTGTAGGAAAAATATTTCTGAATGCAGAACTATAAATTAATTAATTTGAAATACTGAGTGGAAAAAATATTTTAAATTTTAGCATACAATTTAATTCAAATAAATAAGAATACATAAAAAATAAAAAAATGGTCCCCACCCCAAAATTGGGGGGATGAGCATGCCGTGCTCATATTTCGGATGAGCAGGGTATGTGGACCCTACTCCCTCTAGTTTTATTTATAAAAGTTTAATAACTGAATTATACAGTTTAATAAAGTGGTTAAAATTATTTAAAAATAATAATTATACCTTAAATAAACTTTTTTTTTTTTCAATTATATGTAGTTATTTATAAAGGGGTAAGTAAGAGAGAAATATAGTAATAACGATAGAAGAAAGAAAGAGAATGTAATATGAGAAAAAGATGATGGGTTAAAGTGAAAAAAAATTATTAAATAATAAAACAACTCTTATCAAGCTCTTCTATAAAATATCAATACAATTCAAATTTTAGTTGAGGAGTAGGTATATGTGCACCATTAACACTAAAAAAAATACCCGATTTCTGATAGAAAATTTCATGGCAAATTTTGATGGAAATTTCGTCAGAAAGTTTTTGAGGCAAATTTAGCCATGGAATTTTTGACGAAATTTATTCCATGGCAAATTCCTCCAGAAATTTTCCTACGGCAAATTCGTATAGAAATTCCGTCGGAAAAAATTAAATTTTTTTAATTTTTTAAAAAATAATATTTATAAAATTAAAATATTAATTATTAAATAATTTTATTTAACCTTAATTATTAAAATTATATTATTATTTATTAATATTATATTTAAAATTTTCTACCAAAATAACATTTATGATATTATTATTATATTAGTTCTTATTTTATTTTATTTAAAAATAATATATATGTTATTAATATTATATTTATAATTGTGTATTAAAAATAATATTTATAATATAAAAGTTATTATTTATTAAGTAATTTTAATTAAAAAATTGTTTAATTAAATACATAAATATTTTTTTTACGTTTTTGTTAAATTTTTCATTATTTTTAATAATATTATGTTTAATTCATAATTAATTATATGTATGTAATTAATTAATTATATGTATGTAATTAATTAATTATATGTATGTATGTATGTATGTATATATGATAATATATTATATATGTAATAATATGACGCAGGTTCATTCCGATGCAACTGGTAAAAACTCGCGCGCAAAGGAGTTGGCAACCTGAGGTCGCGGGTTCAAATGGGAGGAAAAACACTTTTAGGAATTATGAGATGCGGATACATGATAGCACAAGGAGGAGACACTTGGCAGTCAGGGGAGAGGGACACATGGCGCAATGAGGATGAAACACATGGCATTTGGAAATTTAAAAAAAACATTTGGAATATTTTAAAAAAAAAATTTTATGAATTTCCGTCGGAAATTGCCAACGAAATTCCTTTTCGTCGGAAATTTCCGAGAAAATTGAAATTCCGTCACAAATTTTTTTGTAATGCACCTATTAATGACGGAATGGAGTCCGTCAGAAATTTTGTCGGAAAAGCTGATTATGTGGCAAATTTCGTCGGAAATACAATATTTTTTTAGTGTAATATTAAATCACTGCTACTCACTCGCGATCGCATGTCATGCGTGTTTATCAACATGCATTACAAAAATACAGAGGATTAGAGATAGAAATTAGTGACGGGATTAATTCCATCACTATTTTATCTCTAAACTGTCAATAAATCCGTCGCTAACTTTAGAGATGAAATTAGAGATGGATTAATGATGGAAATTAGAGACGGAATTATTCCTTCGCAAATTTCTGTTGCTAAATTCATTTAGGGACAGATTAGTGACAAAAATTATTCCATCCCTGATCCGTCTCAAAGCAGTCACAAAATTCCGTCACAAATTCTATCGCTAATTTTGGGGTTAATTTATTCCAGATTATTGACAAAAATTTAGTGACGGAAAATAATTCCGTCTTTAAATTTTGTCGCTATTCCTTCACAAATTCCATCGCTAATTTTAGGGATAATTTATTCCAGATTTTTGACAAAAAATTAGCGACGAAAAATATTTTTTTCTCTTAATTCCGTCGCTATTCCGTCTCTAATGTTTGTCAATAATTATTTCTGTCTCTAATCCTCACTATTTCTGTCTCTAATTTGAAAATTTCAAATTTTCATCATTTAGAGAATAAATGATAATATAATCATTTAAAACTTGTTTAGACATCATGGAGACGAATTCTTAGGAAATGTATTCGTATATATCATTAAAACGAATTCATCATGTGACTTTGTATTAACTAAAGAAACAAGGAAATAATATATGAAGTAATGTCTTTTAAAAATTAACATAATAAATGAAGAAATGATAATTGTATAATGAACAATGTGCTTTGAGATAATATATGAAGTAATCTCTTTTATCATTAGTTTCTTCAAGTGCACATAAATAGGATAAAAGTGGTAATCAATAGGCCAAAGCAAATAATAAAGTCAGTAACTAATGAATTTTAAAAAGAAAAATGTTCCAAAGTATTTATATATAGATAGATATAATTTTTTGAATATAACCATTCATTGCTTTGAAAATACAGCTAGATAGTAGCAGTAGTACTAATTTCTTAAACTTTATTAGACTGGTAATCAATTTATTCATACACTCATTTATTAGTGATACTAATATGATTTCTTTAACGAAATAAAAATACAATAGTTGTTTTGGAAGCTACATATAGCTATGAAATCCATAAGTAAAAATTAAACAAAAATAAAAACAAAGAACACTAATATGTAAAATTTTTTTTTATAAGATATAAATTTTGTGATAAATTGCAATAATGCATTCTACGATTTTAAACAATATATAAAAACACGTAAATAATTACTACTACATCTATTTATCAATGTGCAATTAAATACTCATCTGATTCACAATATAAATTCGATCTTACAATCGTATCGAAAAAAAACTCAATCTTGCAACTTGACCTAGCTATTTCAAAATGGGAAAATCCCATATAAAGTCTCTTAAACTAATGAAATTCAAAATTAGGTTGGTTAATTCCACAAATCCTTAATTAGGTCATAGACTCAATTAAAATTTCAGAATGTGGGTAAAATGACTTTACAACCCCTCCCTTTCTTCTCTTCTCTCAAGATATTTCCCCTCCTATTCTTTTCTCTTTGACTCTTTCTTTATCTCTCCCTCCACAACAACCTCATTTGTGTTAATTTTTCTCAATTGTGTTATTTTTTTCGCCTTTACGTCGATTAACATATTTTGTGATGTCTCCTTTTTTTCACACACGCATGACAACGCTTATTCAATCATTTTGTATTAAATGTCCTCTCCATGTGGTTATTAGTTCACTCATCTCGTAATTTATAAATAAATATGCAATAAGTCATTTCAACTTAGAAAACAACATAATTGTACTCTGTATTGTGAAAATAACTCAGTAATTATGAAGTATATGTGCCACACTTGCTAGCCGAAGGAACTTGTAAGCGCATAAGTCATTTCAACTTAGAAAGATTGGTATTTCAAGTATATATACAACTATACATCATATAACCTTCAGGTATTTCATTTACTTCATTTTGTGTTTTTCTGAGTATATCAAGATTGCTGAATAGCTCAAAGGTGGAGCCTGTATGTGTAATTCTTGTGTGAACCTGGTTTGCCACGTCATGTGTGGTCTAATCAGTTTAAATACAACAACCCAACTAAAATTAATCTTAGTTGACTGCTCATGTGATTTACATTTCTATTTTTCTTAAAAAATTCAAATCGTTTAATTAAGATTTCACAAATAAAAAAAAAAAGAAATATTGTGAAATCTTTTAATTTTATTAATATACCCACTAATATTTAGGAGGTGCTAAATCAACTCATGAGTTGTTGTATTTTAATTGGTTAGACTACAAATAACGTGACGAACCAAATTGATACAAGAATTTCTAGTGTATGAAAAATAAGAGAAATACTTACATACTCCAGGAGCACCACTTCATCTGTACTCTGATTAATTAAAATATAACAATCATCTCATTTTAATCACACATGATTGACGAGTCATATATAAAAATTCAAATTTTTTAATTTTAAAAAACATAAACTTCATAATTAAGAAAAACAAAAAACTCAATTCCCTTCCTTGAGTTGTTATTTTTCAAAATCATAATATTTGAATTTTTTACTATAAAAAAATAATATTTGAATTTTTTCATATGACTCATCAACTATAAGAAATTAAAATAAAATGAATTATTATATTTTAATTAATTAAAATACAGATGATATGAGATTTCTAAAATATGTAAGTATTGTTGTGAAGATAATGGCCCAAAACATTCGCGCATTCCCTCAAAAAATTTTACACATTCCCTCCATTTGAGGGGTTATTTTTTTAGATTGCCACTTCTGCTTAATTGAAGAAGTTACTTTAATGTTGTTCTCACATTCCAGACATCCTTCATCCCCAGTTCTCCAGACATCGCTTGTTCAGCCGCAGCTCAACGAGTAACTGTCCTCTCCCTTCTTGGTCAACCATCACAGCTCTCCTCTCTCGAGCTCTCTTTCTCATCTCTCAACTTCCTCATGCCGCTATCAATCTCGATCTGGTTTGTTTTCCTTTTCTTTTTATTTTTGGGTTAAAGGCCAATTTTGCCCCGGAAGTATTCACTATGGGCCAATTCGGGGCCGGAAGTATTTCGAGGGCCATTTTTGCGCCTCAAGTTTCCAATTGGGACAATTTTGCCTCGGAAGTTTCAAATTTGAAGCAATTTTGCCCTAACGTTAGTTGACCGTTAGTCTGGGCAAATTTGCTCCAAATTTGATACTTCCGGGGCAAAATAGCACCTTAACCCACACCGAGGCCCATGCTGACTTTTCCGGACTCACTAAAACAGGGGGGCAGGCTGTAAAGCAGAAAAGAGAACTCTTCTCGAGGCCCATGTTGACTTCTCCGGACTCACTAACATTGCTGTCAACTGGCACGTCCCAGTTTAGGAATTTTGACCCGATTCCCTTTCAAACTATATGTACTGCATGCTATCATACGGTTGAGCCAGGGTGGGCAAGTACCGTTCACATCGAACCTTTCCCCTTTTCAACCTTCAAAGTCATTATTTGAATATTTGCTACTACCACTAAGATCTGCATTGACGGCCACTCCGCTCGAGCTCTGAAGTATGTGACCCATACCCGTCGTCGGGATAAGTGCTAGGCCTTGATGAGTAGAAAGGTGTGGCAGTCGCTGCAAACCCTGAGGCGCGCACCTGGGTGGAGTAGCCGTCAATGTAGATCTTGGTGGTAGTAGCAAATATTCAAGTAAGAACTTTGAAGGCCAAAAAGAGGAAATGTTCCATGTGAACGGTACTTGCACATGAGTTAGTCGACCCTAAGAGACGGGGGAAGCCCGTCTGATAGCGTTCAGCATGCGTACTTTGAAAGGGAATCAGGTCAAAATTCCTGAATCGGGACGTGGCAGCTGATAAGAACGTTAGTGAGTCTGGAGACGTCGGCATGGGCCTCGAGTTCTCTTTTTTGTTTAACAATCTGCCCATCTTAGCTCAGCCGGAGGTAGGGTCTAGCGGCTGGAAGAGCATAGCACGTCGCCTAGTGTTCAATGTGCCAACTAACGGTCATTGTGTTTTGGGACAATTTTGCTCCGGAAGTATCAAATTTGGAGCAAATTTGCCTAGGCTAATGGTCAACTAACGTTAGGGCAAAATTGCTCCAAATTTAAAACTTCCGAGGGCAAAATTGTTCCAATTTGAAACTTTCAGCGCAAAAATGGTACTCAAAATACTTCCGACCCTGAATTGACCCTCAGTAAATACTTTTGGGGCAAAATTGGCTAATAACCCTTTATTTTTCTTTATTTGTTGGAAACCTTCAGTTCTGTGATGTTTCACTTTTCTTTATGTTCCTTCTCTTTCTCTTTATTGCTGTATCCTTTACAGAAACCGAGTTCTTCTTCAATTGATCTCCGAGTTGTCCTTGTGTTTCGTGTGCTACATCCCCAAATTCTGCGCTGGAATTCCTCAGAAAACCCCCTGTGATTAATGCCTTTTGCGCTGGAATTCCTCTCGATTCCCATTTCCTCCCTAAACCCTCTCTTTCTCTCAGAAAAAACCTTGTGATTAACACCACTGGCAGCACGCTATCTCGTATGTTCTCCATCCCTTACATTCGGTATCAATCGAAATCATAAAGTAGGTTCCTTGTATTGTTTTCTTCTATTTTCCTTGTTTTTTACATTTATTTTGCATACTTTTGTTTGTTCTTGTGAGAGTAGAAGGATATGTTTGGGCTTGAGCTGATCTGTTGGGAACTATTGTTTATTTATTCTGATTCGCCACTCTTGATTTTGGAAAAAATCCTTGCATGGTAGCTCGATCGTAAAAGATTATGATTTCTCTTATTTATTTCCCGTCAGATTTTCTTTACGCTGTTACTAATTTTATTCGAACACTGTTGTGCTTAACTCATATGTATCCATGTTAACTTATTAGTGGGGTCGTAGTTTTCTCAAAGTCAGTTCTGAGTAGACGGATGTGTTTATCTTGCTAAAACGAACCTTGAAAAATTTTTAGCATTTCCTACTTAAATAAGTAGTCGAACTCTGTCTTATGACTCTGTTTGCTGTGAACATAAGGTTGCAGCTTTTTCTATACCACCACTTTTTAAGTGCAGAGCAATCATGAACGTCAGTATTAAGTAAAAAAGTTGTATTTTTTCCCCTTTTGTTCAGGTTCAACTTCCTTGATCTGTGTGTCACCAAGGGCAAAAATATCCGATGAAACATCTGGTAGGTCAAGCCATTTGTTGATGAGAAACTAGACCGTGCAGTAATTGTGGAGGATGTTAAAACAACAAAAAATAATGCATTCAGTGGAAACGTTGCATCTGAAGAAACAAAAGAAGAATCACCTGTGGATGAGTCTGTACAGCCGTTTGATTTTGTTGAAAAACTTGATAATATAAAGGGTTGCTGGAACTACATTTCTTCACTCCAATTTGATATAAGTAATCTGTGGCATGTCTATACCCACCAGTGACTACAATTTTGATGCCTTCCTCTCTGCATGAAGTGATTTATTACTTAAATATTCTATTGAAGATATTTATGCTATATGCTTGGCTGCTTATCTCTTTTAACCCCTTGTAGTTTCTATTGAATTTCACTTTCCTGTTGTGTAATGTCCGGTGAAAGTTGTTTGAATTTGTTTTTTCATAAAAACCATTTAAATCCATATACCATATAAGACAATCCTTCTGATGTTTATTTTTCGATATTGTATTATTGGACTTGCTTTAATTTATCTAGAAAATTTCTTCCCAGCCCTTGGAACTTATGTGGGACAAGACATTTTGACTTGTTCTTTGGTTTTCATTCCTTGGTGTCTTGAAGGGAGCCTTCCTAACTGACAAGGGTTAAGTGCCATTTTTCTATGCTTGGTATTTGCACCTCTTGTGTAATCTTTCCTCTCTGACAACAATTCTTGTTTTATCCAAAAAAATCTTTGTTCTGTATGTTTTTGTCTATTTAATTTCAAATATTCCTTTTATTTGTTGTTTAAAATATGCATTAAGCTATGAGCATTAAATTGTTGATCCTGAATATGCATTTCTTGACCTTTTGTATTGACCCATGTTCAAATTGAGTTGCTATGAGGACGCTACAGATTGTTGATAACATTCACACTGTGAATGTTAGATGATACGAGCCTGAGTTGTTATCCGAGCAACCTAACATGGATTCATCCTTCTCCCCCTTTTGTCTGATTACAGTTTTAACGTTTTTGAATTTTTAATTATTAAAAATTTGTGACTATATCCTCCTTTTTGAAATCCTCTTTTCCTAATAATATTTCATCCTTTACCCGGATAACAATTTAACATTGCTTTGTACCTCCCCCCCTCACAATCCTGTTATTTTTTTGTTATAACTTGTGCCTCTTGTGTTGAGCATTGAATTGTTGATCCAACAGATGTATTTGTTTACTCAATTTGAATTATGGTTAAAACTCCAAATCTTGTTGCTGTGATGACCCTATTTATGACTGATGGCGTTCATAGAATGTCTAATGAGATTTCGGCAGTAGTGTTGAACCTGAGCGGTTACCTGAGCAACTTTACATGTGTCTGCCCATCCCCCCCTTCTTGTATATCCCACAGTTGGGGTGAATTTAGACCTGTAACTGTAAGCAAGAATTTTGAAATCTTATCTTTTTTGTGATCATTCATCCAGCGTTGAAGCTTTTACTGTTGAAAAAGAATTCATCTATGTTCCATAGAATTTTTTTAATATCTTTTTTTTCCCTTCTGATATGTTCCTTCGTGTGAATTGTCTATCCTGCAGATGTATCTATTTATGCAGTTATAGACCTATTTCCAAATTTAGTTGCTGTGATGACAGTAAAGGTTATTGATGGTATCCAAATTTATGCACTTCTTTCCATCCGCTTTAATTTCTTATCCATCCTTTTATGGACTTTTAACCTTTTTGTGTGACCTATCCTAGCGTCCTGTTTCTTTTATATAACTAGCTATAGAAGGAAGTGAGCATCCAGTGTGATTAGGTTTTGATGAAATCCTATATGGTTTTGAAGTTAATTCTTTGAAGGCATAGATTTGTTAGATTAAATGCGGACTATGCTATTAACCTAAGTTCAATTCCATCCTTTCATTCCAGTTTGACATAGATGACACGGGTTCTGTTCTCTTGTATGGCGGAGGTGCTGTAATTGCGTTGTGGCTATCGTCAGCTCTTGTTGGTGCGGTTGATTCTATCCCATTGGTTTGTATTGTTTTAATATCATATCATTCTTTCAAGCAACACACATTTCTTTTAATGTCAACTTTATTTATTTTTTTGTTCTCATCATTGTCGCATCAGATTCCCAAGTTGCTGGAAGTAGTAGGCCTTGGATATACCCTGTGGTTCACTTACCAATATCTTCTAATTAAAAGAATCTTTTTCTTCAGGTTCCTGGTGTAGATTGGAGCGGCTGGTATAGCTTGGGGTTCGCTTTTTTAAATTGCAAAAGGTGGGTTGAACTAAGCTTGTGCATACACTTGTTTTTACTGTTACTACCTGATTTAACCTAAGAACTGAAAGTTTTGGTGGTAAATTCTGCATTTGATGATTCAGTTGGTAGGAAAAATAAAACAAAAGAAAAGAAATCAGTTATCCAAATATTTTTATTCTTTGGGCTGACTGCTACATTGCATTCAAACTGGCAAAAAAAAAAAAAAAATGTATATATATTTTTTGCTCTTATTTGTGCATCCAAATTTAGGGGTGACCGTCTATCTTCAGGTATGGCCAGTTTGAGAGAAAAGGGTTGGAGTAGATCTTTTTGGCCATATTACAATGCAACATGGGAATTTCTTAAAGATATCCTTATTGCAAGTTGGCATTGTTTAATGTTTTGTTTTTGTCATCTTTTCCTTACATGAACCAATCCATGCTCATCATGCAGGAAGTGGTATGTTCATATGGCTTTGGCAATCTATTTGAATAAAAAGAAAAATGTTCTATTTTTTGTTTTGCCATAAAAAAATGATCTATTCTGGACAAAGTTTTTATTCTTCTCAAGTTATTGGAAAATTCGAAGTAGGTACTTGAAATTTTAGAACAGCAATGGAATTTATCCTGCTATTCTGGACATTTTTTATTCTTCTCAAGTTGTTTCCAATTGAAGTAGCTTTGTTCTTTTGCATAATTTCTGTTGCTGAACCATTATTGCTTTTTGGCAGAATTTCACCTTAAGCAATAGAGGTTTGTTGTCTGCCAAAAATATATCATTACCAATTCACAAGTTTGGAGCATAGTGGTATCAATATAGCTAGGGAATTAACAGAAAAGGAAGAGGAAACCAGACAAAGAAGATACGTGTGTTTATAGTATCTTCTATTCTACAATGCTTAAATCATTTTAGATGCTGATTGCATTTAATCTTCTATTGACTAGGTTGAAAGCACTTGAGCAAAAACTCTTTGGGGCTGTCAACAATTCAAATCCTGAAGCTCATGACGTTAATGATAGCACACCATAAGATAGGGTGGTTATTAGGTTGTTTGACTACATTAAAAATTTGTGTGGCTTGTTTGACACATTATATATATTTTCACCTACGTCCTTCTGTTGTTCTATGGTTGTAAGCTTACTATCATTTTATAATTTGGTTTAAATTTGTTTTTATTTATAATCCATTTAATTCCACTATCAGTTTTTTAACCATTATTAACGTTGACTTACAATTAAATTCAAAATAAAAAAAATTAATTGGAAAGAAAATATTAAAATAGATTAGAGACATATTTGTGATGGAAATTCTATCACAATATTTTAAAAAAAAAAGCCAAAAATTAAGTTTGTGATGGATTAGTAACAGAATAATGACGGATTGGTGATAAAAGTTTCGTCTCTAATCCTTGATAAAACTAGCGATGGAATTTCCGTCCCAAAACAGTTGCAAATTAGCCATGGAAAGTCGGTTACAGTTCTATCTCAAAAATGGAATAGGCTATTCTACAAATTAGCGACGGAATTTGTCATTAGGGACAGAGATTTAGTCGCTAAACCGTTTCTAAATTTGAAAATTCCGGCGCAAATTGAATTAGTAACACATTCTTTAGAGATGAAATATTTTTCGTGGCTAAATTCCGTTTTTAATATCCTTTTTTTTTTTTTTTGTAGTGATGCCTCAATGATGACGACATGCATCGTCATGCATTGGAAGAATATTCTCTTTATTCTCTCTCAAAGATCTAAGAATGTTGGCATTTTTATGTATAAATAAACATAAATGTGTCTTCATTTAAACCAAAATGCCCATAAAATATATGGTAGAGAAATTTATTAGAACTTGGAACTGATTCAGGGAAGAACATCTCGTGTGTGTGTGTGTGTAACATTATTCACAACATGTAAATGACATGATTTATTATATATATTTATTATATATTATGAAGAAATTAAAGCACGGGAACCTTTTTTTCTTTAAAAAATTTATATTGGTGACAACTAAAGTAATTGAAATTGATATTGAAAATAGTGAATATTGATTTTAGCTAACTAGATGCGGATGTAGCACACTTCCTAACCTTAATTTATTCGGATTTGGCTCCCATCCTTTTCTTCAAAAAAAAGGATGGTCCGTTTCTTATATATGAGCTGTTGGATTAAGATCTCAACAGTCCATATTTAATATATTATTATTATTATATAATATGCAAGAAACGGACCATCCTTTTCTTTGAAGAAAAGGATGGGAGCCGAATCCAATTTATTCATTCATGATGTTGGCATAAAAAAAAAAAAGATTTATTCATTCATGATTTGGTAGGAAATTAAGGCACACGTCTTGACTAAATAAGATAGTAGGAAATTAAAGCACACGTCTTGACTAAATAACGTAAGTTTTCAGGGGGAAAGGTCAGCAAATCAAATTTTCAAATTGAGTTGGTTTTCATTTCGATAAATTTGACTAGCTATTTTTTGTTGTTGCGTGCTGTTTTATTTTCATTAAGGAAGAATAATACGACAATACAAAAAATAACTACGTTATTTCAAGTGGTATTTTATAGTTGTTGCAGTAGATAATAAAGAATGTCAGCAGAATCTTTAAAGTTATTAAAAAAATGATTCATGAAAAAGAGATTAATGCACGAAGTTCCAAGTAATGAATACGATGGGAACGAAAACGCCTTATGAACCCTTAATATATACCATATAAATAAATAGTATATATCATTTTAATCCTATTTATAAATTATTTTTTATCAAAAAATTTGATCCTATTTATAAGTTCAGTTTCAGGGTAATAAATGCATTTTATACTTTTTTACCCTTACTAATTGCAATAAACAAAATGAATTTATTCATATTGACTTTTGGAACCAATAATAGGTAAAGACGAAATTAGAATTTAGCTCATAGTTAATAACTTAACTAACTCTTCTTGATATACAAGAATTAGTTGAAAAAAGATTTATAAATAAAATCAATGATACAATGCATCGATAACGATGATCAGCCGAGTGAATAAAAAACCTAGATTTTGTAATCTCAGTCAACATCTTAATTATTCTTAACTTTCTCAGATTCAACGAACTGATAAATAATGGGTGTGCGTGTGTGTGAGAAAGTGGGAATATCGGTGTATCCGCTAAAATATTTAAAATTGTCAATATTTTTTTATTAATAAAATTGTCAATCTTATAAGGGTTGGGTTATGTAACACCCCAAATTTTATATTCACCAAAAATATATTCTAATAATTTGAATAATTCAATAAAATGGTGAATATTTATGAACTTTGGATCTTATGAATTTTGAAATATTCATATTCATAAGAAAATGGGTAAATGAATTCAAGAATTGAATTAGATTACAAAGGTGATAGCAAAATTATAATTTTGCCAATTTAGCTCAAGATTAATTATTTTCCAATTAATTGGAGTTAATTTCAATTAATCAAAGAAAATAAAGGAAAATGTATAAATTGAATATTCTTAGTGGAATAAATTGAGATTTGTGGAATAAAGTAAAAGCTCTTTTATTGGTGGATATTTAGGAGAAGGGAAATATTTACTTGGAAGATAAATATACCAAGTGGCATCATCTAAAGCCAAGAGATTAAATTATAATGGCTAAAGTTGGAGCACATGTTTAAATTGCAATAAAATATATTATGTTGACCAAAGGAATGAGATAATTGTAGAAAACCCAATTGTTAATTGAAGGGAATTGGTTCAATTACAATGAGACTTATGACACAAGTTTGGAGTAGATAAACACAAGTTGAAAGTGGATAAGGCCAAGTACATAAATGCTTACAAGGGATGGCATAAAGTGGAGGGAGTATGGCCTAAAGCAAGTCATCATGAAGGGAGGTATGGTGCAAGGAAAGGTGTTGCAATCTCAACCATTGATGAGATCAAGGGTTAAGATGAAATATGAAGAGAAGAGGTGAGATATTTTATGAAGCCCATGCTTCATCTTTCTTGCTCATTCTCACATCCAAACAACAAAGATAGAGAGAGAGGGAGAGCTTGGGAAAATCTAGAGAGAAGGAGGAGAAATCTTATGGTAAGACCTTGTGGATCCAAGTTTTAAGGCTTCCAATTTGTATAATCTCCTCTCTAATCTCTTCTTCTCCATGAAACACTATGTTTAGCAAGCAAATCTTGAGCTCAAGGAGAGAGAGAGGAGGACTCCTAGAGAGAGGAATTTCAAGAACTCAAGAAGGTAACTTCACAAATCCTAAAATTATGCTAGTATGTGGTTATTGTTGATGATTATGGTTGGATTTGGTTATTTTGTTGAGTTTGTAAATTTGGAAAGTGCTAATCCTAAGGGGTTATGCTGCCCAAATCTCTTTAAATCATGATTAAGAAGTGTTTAAATAAGTTAATCAAGGATTAGAAATGGAAAAGTACAAGTTTTGGGAGCTAAAACACAAAACCCCATTTTTTCCATTTTTTCCTTAATATTTCGGCCAGAACCAGAACTGGTACAAGGAGTTGGATTTTTATGAAATAAATGGTTCTATTGGACTTAGTGGGCAAAAATAGGTGGGGTTACTGTTGGGCACTTTTTCGGTAGAGGCCGAAAAAGCATATTTATGAAAACGTCACTGAAATCACTAAATAGGGGCTGTCAAGGGTATTTTCGTAATTTGACAGTGAATTTGGTAATTTCGAGCCCGGAAATGGATTCCTTGGGCGAAAATAAGTCAAAATAGCTTTGGTCAAAATTTTGGGAAAACGTGCCATCGGGCCGGGTACGGCGGGGCCGGGCCGAGTTCCCGGGGGCATTTTTGTAAATTTTCATCATAGACTAATATAACCACAATAAACACTATGGAAGAGTCTAAAATGATACTTGGATAGGTTATGACCTATTTCTGATACATTTAATATTTTAGGACCGATTTGGAGGCCGGATACGACACGTTCTTCGAGACACATTTAAAAGGGGATATTAAAGCTTTGAGGTAGGGACATTATCCTTCATACACTATGCCATAACTTATGTGATTGTGTGGATGCCATTGTTTTGTAAATGCACTTTATTAATAACATGATTTGCCTAGAGAGAGGCTGTTAGTGCCAGAGGTGCACTTACATTGGGAGTTGGCAGAAGTCCAACCGGTGTAGATTGTGGGGCTGGGCCCTACTCATGTATACATGACGATGATGTGTTTATATTGTTCATTAATTTGTGCATACCTTGGCGCATGACCTATTTACTTTTCGCATTTTCTATGAATGATATTATGTCTCTACGGGGATTCTTCGGAATTTCACCCTATTTTTAAACAAATACTTCAGCGGGTACCAGTGGGCCAAAGGGCAAAGACGTTGACGTCGAAAAGTGAGTGGCACGTGTCTCGAGGCGAGGATATGAACGTGGTTATGCCTTAGTCTATGCCTTAATATTTTGGATAATTTATAAATATTAAGTTTCCGCTGTATTTTCTGTTTTTCGTTGACGAACAACGTTGGGATTGTAAACAAATATTTTTATCAGTATAATTGTACTTTTCTGTATGCCCATTGAATTTCGTCTTTATTACTCTTTGATTATCGAAATGGAAACGGGTGTTGACAGGTTATGCATCTAATTTTATGGAATTAAAGAGTTAATAAATAAAGGATTTAAATATTATTACAGAAAAATAATGACATATGCGTAAAAAATTTTGTTGCGTGATAGAGAAAGAATATAGCAGTGGTTTTTTTTTTTTTTTTTTTTGCGGTGAAAATAGTAGTAGTATATTTATTTCCCTAATCAATAGTACTTTATTTATTTATTTTAAAAAAAGGGCTTAAATGGTAAATGAGGAATAAGACAAGGCACCATAGATAAACTTCTAGCTAAAAATTCTCATAATCTCATGGCATGAAAGTTTCTAAAAAGTATGATGTCATGGATTTAATCATATTTGTAATACTATTTTTGGTCCCATTCGTAGCGTAAATTACACAAACGAGATCTTGTATCAAGAATAAGATGCAGTGTCAAGCTACTAGTGGTGCCAATTTAATTAAAGAGAGATAGAAAGAGATGAGGTTCTAGAAAAATGACGTGACAGAAAAATAGTGCGGCTTCTGTTCATGTTCAAGCGCACTTTAAATAAGACTTGTTATATACTACTCTTATCCTATTTATAAATCTTTTTTGATAAAAAATTTTGGTCTTATTTATAAGTCCATATTTAGGATAATAAATACATTTTGTATTTTTTTACCCCTATTAATTATAATAAAAAAACGAATTTATTTATGTTGATTTTTAGAATCAATCATAAATAAGGACTAAATTAGCCATAGTTAATGAGTTAACTAACTTTCATTAATATATGAGAATTAGTTAAAAAAAACTTATAAAAAAGATCAAAGTGGTATTCATGAAGTTATTTGTATGCATTGCGCTTTAGCAGAGTTTTCCATTTGTCCCGCTGGCACGTCCAGTTACCGACAGCAACAACTTTCAACGCATTCATCCATCCTTTTTTCATGTGTCTTCTCCCTCTCTGTAAACACTAAAATGGATATTTGATGAATTTACCTAACGTTAATTTTTCATTCATCGTATTCTATTTTGACAACTTAATTAAGCGACACTACTAACGTGGCTTTATCTATGTTTAAGGTCGGTTAAGGATATGATGTTGAGAGTAGGCGGCATGGGGTACAATGATTGTCGTGTATTAACAACTTTGAGATATTTTAATTAAATATAATTAGGTTAAGTATCATACTCCCTCTGTACCCTATTGTAAGGCACCTTCTAGAAGGATTATTTGGTTCATAATATAAATCATCTGGAGAGTCATTAATACTGATTCTTTTGGTCTTATTTATAAGATAAGGAGAGAAGAAATGTTTTGGTCCTATTCTTAAGGCTAAGGTAGAAATTTTTAATATGAATGTGCAATTTTACTTTTTTTTTTTTATTATTATATTGATTGTGTTCATATGGGTATATAATGCATGTTAAATAGTGATACAGTTGAAAAGTTATTGAATTTTAAGGCGGAGTTATTTAAATGAAGTTTAAAGATTTTTTTAGTCTGTGTGAAACATGCTGGAAATGACTTGCAAATAGGACTAGATGAGTATTTGTCAATTTTGTCTCAATAATTAATATTCTACTTAAATGCAGTTTTTCATATTTTTTTCATCTTCTTCAAAATCTCATTAGTAGGAGTAAAGTTAATTAGAAAATTTTATCAATTTATGAGTTAATTGTTATTCTTGAATTAGTTTGAAAGTTGCATATATAATAGAGAACCATAAGATATATAGTAGTATAGGGGTTGCCACTCTTCCCAGCGCCCTCTTTTACAACCTTTTTTTTTTCAGACTCTCCCAACAATCCTATTATTGGTTATTTAATTAAGGTTTAAGTTGTAAATTTACCAACGAAGTTTTGTCCGAGGAGCGTCTGGTATAAATATATTTTAGAAGGGGTAAAAATACCAGTGAACAATTAAAAAGGGACATCCAGCACAAAAATAGTTAATTTTGATCTAACGGTGTTAAATTATAAGAGAAGAAACCCCTAATGACGTTAGGTCAAAATTAACGGTTTTTGTACTGGATGCCCCTTTTTAATTGTTCATTGGTATTTTTGCCCCTTTTAAAACATATTTATGCCAGACGCTCCTCAGACAAAACTTCGTTGGTAAATTTACCCCTTAATCCTTTAATTAAAATGGGTTAACTCCCCCTCCCCTTATCTCCCTCTTAATCAAATCCATTTTCCAATCCTTTATTTTCATAATCAAAATCGCATGGAGAAAATTATAATCTTATTGGCTAAACGATGAAAAATTTGTCAATCAATAATTCTCTGATCATACTTTATTTTATTACCGTTCTTATAAATTGCTTTTTCATTATATTCCCCTTTATAGTGGTCACCTCAACCTATCCTTATTAAATCTTTCATTCAATGCCTCAAGTATTTAACTCGGTTAAATTTCGGCAGAGAAATGAATGCGCTAAAATTAATTTGAATATCAATCCTGACTCTTTTTATCAAATCCATGCATGTTTTAATGTGTTTGATATAGAGTTTGAGAAATAGAGTGTGTGTGTGTGTGTGTGTGAGAGAGAGAGAGAGAGAGAAAGAGAGAGATCATTCTTTAAGAACTGGTTTAACACAATTCGTTAAACTATTCAGGCTGAAAAATGAGAGTGTAATTTATTAATTTCGACGTCATAGTGAGCCAGGGCAGTGCGACATTAGGTTATCAAAGTCTTTGTCCTTAAAGATGAGAATCATAAGATGGATGACTCAAACAAGAAAATAATATGAAGCCACTATCAAATTCAAAGCTGGAACAAGAAAAACAATGGTATTTGGTAGAAATAATTAAATAGATCAATCAAAGCACTGAGACACAGCTAGCTGAGTAGGTGAGATATAATTAAGTAGTTAATGAGTACAATGCATTTAATTAACAAAGACCAGGTCACAATTAAATATTTTGTACAGGGCACGTTTCAACTGAGTACTCCCTGCTTCCGATCGACCATCTCTATAAAATGAAGGCTCGAAGCAGAAGCCTTTAGAGATCTGCAAATGAAATTTGTGTGTGTGATGAGAGAGAGAGAGATGGGATCACTGTGGTGAGTGGTGGCGATGCCTGTAGGATTATCGCCGGTGAAGACGTGGACGGTTGCTCAACTGAGTCCAAACGTCACTGACATCGTAATTCGTAAGATGGGTTAGTGGGATCCGATTGACGCTAGCCTCGTCGGGCTACAGTTCGACTATTGTTTTTGTTCAATTACGTACGCGGTGTATGGTTTAGTTTTTTTTTTTTGTTAAAAGTATTTTCATGTTTGGCAAGTCAAAATTTCTCTCACAAGTTTATTTTATATTGTAAGCACGAAATTATTTAAAATAAGCTAATCTAAACAAGTCTTATGCATGTTAAATCAATAGTCATATGATAGTGAGTGAACAAGGACGGGGTTTAGACGTGGTGATCGAACAACATCAAATTAAAACAGCAATTGAAAATGCTTGTCCAATCCTGCCACTGTTTCTAACTAATCTTGCTGCTAAAGTCTCCGTTCATATTGCATGCCTTTGAATTGCGGATTATTTATTAATGAACTTAGTTCAAAATAATTATTTATTATACTTCCTCTGGTCCTACATGTTAAACCCTTTGTATGAGAAACTATTAGTACATAATATAAGTCATTTTTGTGGGTTGTTAATGCATTCCTTTTTTAAATATTATCCTTATTACAATTTATTAGAAAAATATTTAAATTCTAATTAATACAGTGTTTCTATATACTCTTATAAAGTTAGAAAATATTTTAGGATTAAAATGCATCTAGCACCTTTAAAATTATTTTCCCAATAGCACTTAATATTCTAAATTAATTCTCCAGAGTATCTTGCAACAACACCCAATATTATAAAGTAATTTTGGGACAATATTACCCTTGAAGTAACTTTTTTCCATTAGAAGTGTGAGTGGTTGTGATTGCGTGGCCATGACTCATGAGGATGAGGGCTGAGTGAATATACCCAAGGCTGAAGGGAAAACCACCTAACGCGGGTGGCACCCAAATAGCCCGAATATCCTACTTATACACACTGACACACCCATCTGATGTGGGGCTTGAGAGCACCCACGCACAAGGGACCCCCCAAGCACGCACCACCGTGCACCCATTTACTCATCGGAACGGTGCCACGCACCTTCATGAGATTTGATTTGATGTCTCCCTCCACAGTGCAAAGCCCACCCTGTTTGACTCTTCCCCACTAATTACCCCTCCTCTTTCAATTTTAATATTATTATTCCAAATCAAGAATATAAATAGAGGTGTGAATTATTAAGTTAATTTATCCATCGAACACGTTCGTATACAAACATATATATGCCTGTACCTAAAAAGAATAATGCATGGCAACGATATGCTCTAATACTTTAATCTTCCTTTAGGATTAGTGACCCTACTCTCACCACACTAAAGTCGAATTAGTTACACATCACACGCTCATTACTTTAAATCCAAGACTTCTATGCCAATATTATTATTCAAACACCCCTTTGGAAAAAGTCACGTGCATCCACTGAGAATTCTAAACTCTCAGTCTCCATCATCAACTATTTCTATTCGACTTTTCTTTTAACCATTTGCCCCAAAACAAGACCTTTCCTTTACGACCACATGCTAACTCGTTCTCTTTTATTTATATTGATTTTTTCCTTTTACGTACATTTACTCACAGCAAACTAAATGTGAATAGCTTATTCACCATTATTTGGCACTGTACGTAACCCATCTTGTCCGTCTATAAATAAAGAACACCAACAACAATCAGAAACCAGAGTCTAAGGATATTTCAGACACAGTAGAGAGAGAGAGAAGAGAAGGAATGGGTTTTGCGGGTGTGAGGATGGGAGCTGTTTGGGGTGCCATATTTGTGGTTCTGGGAACAATATCTGTGTCTAATGCACAGCTGAGTCCAACATTCTACAACCAAACATGCCCTAACGTCACCGCCATCGTATCTTCGGTTATCCAGAGTGCTTTTCAAACCGATCCTCGTATCGGAGCCAGCCTCATCAGGCTTCACTTCCATGATTGCTTTGTTCAAGTATGTTTCATATCACTTCTTATATCCCATCTCACTTTCAGGTTTATGGCTTATACTCTGTGATTTCGCATAATTTCTGGCTTTTCATTAATTTAAAAGTGGATTTGTTTGAGAGTTTTCTGTACTATTTAGTGAATGAAATTCTTGATTTTGAAGTGAGAGTGGGAGATGCTTGCTCAGCTCTCTCCGGTATGTCTTTTTTTAAAATAAAATAGGCCTATATTTTATGGGAATTTATAAATTAATATCGTACACACCCTCTTAGTGCATGTTTAATTAAGTTAGCATTTTAAAAACACGTTGACGTAAGTCGAGACAAAACTTATCTTACATATCTATCTCATATATACATCGTAAATTACACTGAAAAAATAGCTTAAACCGCTAATCCAAGCAATTACTTATTTTGTTTAACCCAGCTCATTATTTTTTTAGTGATTTTGTGCTGTATGAAATGAAACAAAAAAGTGCTTCCCCCCCCCCCCCCCCTTTTTAATTACACCAAACACCCTCTATATGAACGAGATGATCTTATAATTCTGGGGAGGAATTGGGAGGGTGAAAAGGATAGGAACAAACAAATTAAAGCCCGACACAAATACACTAGAATTAGTAAAAGCTAACATCAATATCGTTGTTAAGCTACATCTTATAATTATAAGCTGTTAAACGCTAATAATTGATTACTAGAAATACCAATCTTTTCACATGGAAGCTAACTTTTAAGTTTCTCCATTTGATATACGTCAATTAGCTAGTTTGATATGTGTCTTAGCTGACTTATTAAATACTCCATTCGATCATATTTATAAGAGCCCAATAACTAAAATATGTAATTTAAGCAAGTGATTAAAATTAGTTAAAAATACTCATTCTAGTCCTTAATATAAAACATGTTTGATTTTTTTTTTAGAGAAATTAAGGAAGCTAAATAAATGACTTAATCATAATATATGTTGTGTATCATTGAATTATATATTATTTTATAAGTCACAATAATTAGTTTGAAGGAAAAACGGTAAATATAAATACTCTGAAGTAATTTATTTAGCTTCCTTAATCTTTTTAAAAATGTCAACTATGTTTTATATTTAAGACTGAATGTAGTAATAAGTATGTTTTGAAATAAACTGTTTTTTTCATGTATGCCCTTATTTTCAAAGGGGCAAATAAGAGAAAAAAAAATAGAGTAAATATAAGTATCACTAACCCTTTAATTAATATAATATATATTATTAATGAGGGGCACAAATGGAAAAGACTCGTTAAATGTTAAGACAACTCTTATCGGACTCTTATAAAAAGTGGGGGAGGGAGTACTATTTATAAACTATAGCCAATAACAAGCACACACATGGCACATACTTGTAGTTTTGAATCTTATATATTTGGTGTGGAGTGGTTATATTTGCTTATAGAAAAACCATGGGTTTAAGAACCGGACCGGACCGGACGGTCCGACTGGTTGGACCGTCAGCCGGTTAAGAGGGCGGGCCGGGTTACTATGTTGAGCCGTTTTCGTTATGGAACCGTTTTTGAACCGCTTTTGGGCCGGAACCCGGAACGGGTTTTTAAGAACCGGCCGGCCCAATAAATCACTTTACAAAAAAAAAACCTAGAATTTTTTTTTTAGTTTTGATGCTGGAAACTAGAAAGTTTGCATAGAAAAAAAGAAGAAGCTTAATATAAAAAAACACAGGTTTATATTGTTTAATCTCATATCTGTATTATGTGCATCTTTTTATTCTTAAATGATAAATATGTTCTCATTCTTCTCAAATGGCTCATGGCTCATAAATCTACATCATATTGTTCGTTATTTTAAAAAGGTTAATATATTTCATATATATATATATATATATAGTTGCTGGGCAGTAGGATATGTGCTTCAAATCTATCTTAGAGTTAGATGTACATGTTTAGAATTGTTTAAAAAGAGAAGAACATATTAATTGAGTTATTTTATTTTAATAATTTTATACCAGAAGAACATATTAACATAATCAGATTTGTATAACCCTTGAGTAGTGGATATTTTAAGCATTTATCCTGATAGGTGACAATTAATGAGGTTTTTAAATGGTGTTTTGTGACTTTACTAACTTCATATGAAGTTAGACTAATGACTAATTATTGTAATATATATATATATATTTAAATTTAATTATTACGTCACCGGTCCGGCTAAACGTCTCAACCAATCCAACCGGTTGAACCTTGACCCGCTGACCTTTCCGGCTTGACGTCCGGTTCGGCTTTTAAAACATTGAGAAAAACTCACATTTGGACAAACACATTTAAGGCACACGTACGTTATACACATTTTTTTTGGAGAATTACATTTAGGTCCCAAGGAAGAGGAGAAATGAAGAAATGGTCCCTATAGATTGCAAAATGAAAAAATAGTCACATGGAGTTGTCAATACAAACTCCTGAAGTTGTTAACGAGTTGTCAATACAGGCTCATAGAGTTGTTAATGGGACCATTTTTTCATTTTGCAATCTACAGGGACCATTTCTTCATTTTTTTTCTTCCATGGGACCTAAGTGTAATTCTCCCTTTTTTTTTGCCATCTACATATATAAACATCTTCTAGCTTTATTAGATTATTATAACATGAATGAAATTTAAATCAGTAGTAAATATTTAATGAAGATTATATATAGTTTTCTTATTATATTAAGTTGATATATCTATGAAACTCATGATTCTGGGAAAATTTAAAACAGAAATTAACTTTTACCTGTGGGAAAACACACAATATCATTAATTTTAGGGTTAAGGGGGCATTTTTGCCTAGGCCCGGAAGTTTTTCAGGCCACAATTTTGCCTCTACCGTTATCTCAATTAATTTTAACGATTAGTTGATTAAATATGCTGAGCTGACATTCCATATATCATCCATATCATTTTTTTAAGGTGCTAATTAGCCACGGAAATTTTAGATCTAACTTTTAAAAAAGATGAAGTAGAAGACACATGGATTTCCATCGTAAATTTACACCTTAACAAAAATGATGTGGACAACATGTAAACTATCAGCTTAACATATTTAGTCAACTAACGGTCAAAATTAATTGGGATAATGACAAAAGCAAAATTCCTCCATTTTTTATACTTCCGGAGTAAAATTGCCCTCTAAAAAACTTTCGGGGCAACCATGAAATTGGACTTTGCCTCTCTTTTTTTGAAAAAATATTTAATAATTTTGAATAATGTGAATCCAAATCACGTGATTGTAAGTTAGACAAGGATATTTGTATAAAAAATAAGTTAAACAAGGATCTAATTGTTTTTGATTGGATGAATGAATATTTTACCTAAAAGAGAATTTAGTGTGTGTTTGTTTCAGCTTATAGGATCAGCTTAACTTCAATAAGTCACCTTATGACTTAAAAAAAAAAAGTTTTCATGTTTGGTTTACCGATGCATGAATGGATATTTGGTTGCTTTTAAGCAACTTTCAAATAAACTTTCTTTTGTTACTTTTTTTATATAAGTTACTTATCCAATCGCTCAACCAAACACTCATCATTTTACCCAATCTAACTTTTTTCCAATTTTTAAATTCCATAAGTCTAAACAAAAATAAGTCATTTATCCAATCGCTCAACCAAACATACCCTCAATCAATCAATCTTACCCATAAGTCATAACTATGGTTGGGGCTTCACTTTATAGACAATAGAGTACGGAATTAATAAAGTTAAAGGGCGAGACGATAGGGTAAGGTAAAGTAATGAAACCTTGCTTTTCTAATATATACGTTGGAGAGACAGAGATTTGAGACGTACCAGGCTCTCTTTTTTATGAATAATTTTTTTTGGGCCCTTTTTGAGCAAATTTTTTTTTATGTGTCAAAATTTAAACTATTTTTTTTACTATATATCTTTATATTAATTATTCCCTACTCACTGTTAATTCTCTTTCATTCCCTAATGTATTACACATTTTCTATGATGATCGGAGCAAGTAATTTTAGTGTTGGTGATAAAGAAATTAATTTGTTTATGATGATCTGACAGGGATGTGATGCTTCACTTTTGCTGAACAATAGTGCCACCATTGTAAGCGAACAATCAGCTCCTGGCAATAATAACTCAATCAGAGGATTGGATGTTGTCAATAACATCAAATCTGCCCTCGAGTCATCTTGCCCTAACACTGTTTCTTGCGCTGATATTCTTGCCATTGCTGCTCAAGTTTCTGTTGGCCTGGTATATATACATATTCTTCAACCCAATTATGAGATTAAAAAAATTAATTTAGTTAGTTATTTGTTTTAAAAAAATGATGTTGGTTTATCTAAAGTACTTTTTTTTAAAAAAAATTATTTGTAATGAACACCCCTCCCTTATAATTTTTTTTAAATATATATGTGCAATCAAGAGGAAGAGTTTAGGAAAAAATTACAAATTTGAAAAATAAAATGAAATAAATTCTTACATTTATGATCAAATCAAAACAAACCCCTCTACTAGTTGTTTCATTCAGGGCCAAAAGAAATATAAGAGCTAACTTAGGGGCTTGGTTGAGTTCTAAAAATATATAAGATCTTAGTTTACTTTGTTCACCTTTTTTATCATTTTTCCGTTAAATATCCCTATTGGTTGAACATGCTAATAAGGAGGGAGACTGCATCAAGAGGTAGTGTCAATACAAATGATTTAAGAAGAAATTTTAGGGAAATCAATACGTATTTTTTAACAAATAACTAATTAACTAATTTATTTAATAACTAATTTAAGGAGATATTATATTAAGGATTTTATATTACTGAAGATATGTAAGACTAATTAGAAGGTAACTTTGAACAGGCAAATGGGCAGGAATGGACAGTTCAGTTGGGAAGAAGGGATAGCCTCACAGCAAATCTAAGCCTTGCTACTTCTAACCTTCCTTCACCCTTCTCCAACCTCACTCAACTCAAGCAAAACTTCACTTCTCAAGGCCTTGACACCACTGATCTTGTTGCCCTCTCTGGTATACTATACTATTATCACTTCATTAATTGCTCATCTCTCTCTCTCTCTCAATATTTATATACACTGCTTTCAATTCTTAATGCAAGACCCAGTTAATTTTTATTGGAGATATTAAGGAAACTAAATAAGTAATTTAATCATAACATATGTTGTATATTATTAGTTTATGAGGCATGCAAATTAGTTTGGTATAAAAATGATAAATATAAATACTTTAAAATAATTTATTCAGCTTCCATAATTTCTTTAAAATATCAACTGAATCTTATATTAAAGGTTGTATATTGTTTCTCATTGAGAGATCTCATGTGTGTGTATTTTCAGGAGCTCACACATTTGGAAGAGCTCAGTGCAGGGTCTTTGATAGAAGGCTGTACAATTTTAGCGGCGATGGCAACCCTGACTCAACTCTAAACACAACTTACTTAGCGACATTGCGTCAGTTATGTCCACAGAGCGAAGTTGGGACAAACACTAACCTCACAAATCTGGACCTGACCACACCTGATACCTTTGACAATAACTACTACTCCAACCTTCAACAGAAGAATGGCCTCCTTAGCAGTGACCAGGTTTTGTTTTCTACTTCTGATGCCGATACCATCGCCATTGTCAACAATTTCAGCGCCAACCAGACAGCTTTCTTTGAAGCTTTTGCTGCTTCCATGATCAAGATGGGTAATATCAGCCCGCTCACTGGCTCTCAAGGCGAAATTCGTACGCAGTGTAATCTTGTTAATGGAGCTTCTTCATCGTCTGGACTAATTATGGGTGGTGGTGCAGAATCACAGGAAGATTTAGTTAGTTCAATCTAAGTTATGATCACAATGTGTCTTGGGAGAGAAGATAAAGAAGAAGAAAGTATTGCCATGAATAAACAAGTGTATTGTGCTTGTAAGCGTGTGTGCACGTAGTATGCTGCTTTAATTATGTATGTCATGTATTAACGAGTGATATTTTTCTACCTTGAAAAGACTTTGAGAAATTATATTATTTTTTTTAATTTGCTTCCAGGATTAAAAGAATGCGTTTCAATCAATCAATCAATCTGGTCCGAAAATTAAAACTATGGTCCCTTACACACACGTACACACAGGATAAGGTTTTAAAACAATTTAAAGTCTACTATGTAGATATCAGACCTATCATCACACTCACTATGTATCTATATAATTCAAACAATTTAATTTAAAGGTATTAAAATTCGGACCGGGTATTGAATTGGTCGGGATACTGGGTTAATGGTCATTGGGTCAGATCGGGGCCAAATCGGAGCTAAACCGGGACCAAACCGGTGAAAAATTAAAAATTTTAGACTTATAGTATGAAATTCTAAAGAAAAATTAAATTTTTTTTTTAAAAAAATAGGTAACCCGGACCGAACTGGGAACCGGACTGGTTTACCGGCCGGTTCGCCGGTTTCCGGGCCGGTCCGGTCCGGATTTCATTACCCTGATTTAATTTCGTTGGATATGAAAGGAAAAGTAAAATTTATCAACATTAGTCCTTTTTTTAATAGATAATAGATTTTATTACAAGTCTGGATACGTAGTGGAAATATACATGTAGGAGTGATTTGTTGATTATTAGTGGAATGATTGTAGCAGTACAAGTTGATGCAAAAGCTTAATTTATTATAAATTAAAACCATATTTTATTATTCGTTAACTTATGATGATCACATACCTTTAACAAACATGCATGACGCTTTATCTCAACTAAACCATATATAATTCGTGTGCAACGTATGGCAGCCCACCACTACGATGCTTTAATTAAATGAAATTAAATATTACTCCATCCTTAATATAAGATCTAACTTTTAATTTAATTTCTTCGTTAAAGTGGATCATATATTAGGGACAGGTAGTATATAAAACATGGATCAGTCTCGCTCTTTCGTAGGGACCACTTGGCTATTAACACACGTAACCATCATCATTTTCAATTATATCTTGATGCCAATTAAACTCTTGTTCCTCTATAAATATATGGTAGAGAAATTTGTTAGAACTTAGAACTAATTCAGGGAAGAAATACGAAGGTGACTAGACGTGAATTAACCACACGCCTTAATCTTAATTCATTCATTCATTGTGGGGCGGAAATTAAAGCACAAAACGTCAGTTTTTACGGGGGTAAATTCAGCAATCAAATTCTCAAATTGATAATTAGGTTAGTTTTGATTTTGATAAATTTGACTATTCTAATGTTGTTGCGTGTTGTTTTATTTTCATTAAGGAAGAAAACGACAATAGTACAAAAATAACTACGTTATTTCAAATGGTATTTTATAGTAGTAGCAGTAGATGATAAAGAATGTCAGTAGAAACATTTAGTAATTAAAAAAACAATTCATGGCAAAAAAACGAAAATAATTAATGTACAAAGTTCGGAGGTAATGAATATGATAGGAACAAAACTTGGTCGCATGAACCCTTAATATATAGAAATAAGTATATATACATGCATCGATAATTAAAGACAATCGGCCGAGTGAGTCGAAAAACTTAGATATTGTAATCTCAGTCAACATCTAAATTATTCTTATCTTTCTCAGATTCAACGAACTGATAAATAATATACATACATACATACATATATATATATATATATATATATATATATATATATATATATATCTGTGTGTGTGTGTCTGAAATATACTGGGAATATCATCCGCTAAAATATTTGAAATTGTCTATCTTAATAGGGTTGGGTTATGCATCTAATTTTTAGGAATTATAGGGTTAATACTTTTTTATACGAGGATTTAAATATTATTACCGAAAATAGCGACATATGAACCAAAAAAAAAAAATTGTTGCGTGGTCGAGAATGATTATAGTAGTATATTTATTTTCCTAATCAATAGTAATTTATTTCTTAAAAAAAAGGCTTATATGGTAAATGGGGAAGAAGACAAGACAGTACTGTAGATGAACTTCTAGCCAAAGATCTTGTACTCTAGTAGCATGAAAGTTCCTAAAAGTATGAGGCCATAGTATATATTTGCAATATATATGAAGCTACTAGTGTTTGCCAATTTAATTAGACAGAGAGAGATGAGGTTCTAGAAAAATAGTGCGGCTGCTAAAACTATTTTTGGATGTGTTATATTGAAATCACGTGAAAGAAAAATAGTGCGGCTGCTGTTCAAACACTACATATAAGACTTGTTATATATTCTTCATGTTCATATTATTTCTATATGCATCGCATGCTTTTGTAGAGTTTTCCATTCATCCTTATTTTCATTTGTCTTCTCCCTCTCTGTAAACACTAACATGAATATTTGATGAACGAACGTACCTAACAATAATTTCATCACTAAAAATAAAATAAAAAGGGTTAAGGTGCAAATCTTCTTCGGAAGTTTTTGCTGAGAAGCAACATTGCCCTAAAAGTTTTTTTAGATTCAATGTCACCCCGAAAGTTTCAAAACGTATAAATATTGCCCTATTCCATTAAAAAACTAACGTTGATTGTTAAAAAATTAATATTGACCGTTAACTTTTTTAATGGGCAATATTGCTCCATTTTAACACTTCGAGATTAATATTGAACTTAAAAAAATTTCCAGAGTAATATTGCTCCTCAACGAAAACTTCTTAAGCAAATTTGCATCTTAACCCAAATAAAAATACCAAAAAATAAAGTTGAAAATTTTTTTATTGTTAAAAGCCTGAAAAGAAACTAATTTTAAAATAAATAATATGAGAATGGTTTGAATTCTAGAGTTTTACCCTCATATCATCCTACGTACGAGGCTTTGTCCATGTGGAGGGTCGGTTAAGGATGATGTGTTAAGCATAGGTGGATTGGGGTACAATACAATGATTATGTGTATTAACCACTTTGAGATGTTTTAATTAAACATTATTAGGTTAAGTAGTATCATATTGGGCAAAAAAAAGTTTAGAAGTATCATATTCCCCCGTTTATCTCCTTCTTAAATAGATCAATTAAAGCACTTACATACAACTAGCTAGCTGAGCCGGTGAGATATAAGTAGTTACTGAGTACAATAATGCTTTTAATTAACAAATATTAGTACAAACACGTTTCTAACGGAATAAGTTTCAGTGTTTATCGCAATGATGAGCACAAGAGCTCATCACCTCTACAAACTGTTAAGACCTGATTTGAATGGTTTAGATTGATTTTGAAAGTCTTAAAATTTGAACCGTCGAAATTTTATTTGAATTGTGCAGATTTTACCACAATGACAAGCTCTTGGTGCTCATCATTGTGATAGCATTGAAACTGGTCCCCATTTCTAATTGCTTCCGATCGATCATATCTATAAAAGGAAGGCTCAAAACCAGCAGGTCTGGGGGAGAAACCATTAGCGATATCTGCAAATGAAATTTATGTCAGCTGTGTGGTGACAATGCTTGTAGGATTATCGCCAGTGACGACGTCGACGGTTGCTCAGCTGAGCCCAAACCACCACTACAAAAAAAATCACTTTCAGCGGAGTCGCCGCTGAAGGTGTCACTTTCAGCGGCGACACTTTTGTCGCCGCTGAAAGTCAGACTTTCAGCGGCGACATTGTTTTGTCGCCGCTGAAAGTGTTTTTTGAAAATTAAAAAAAAAATTTAAAACACTTTCAGCGGCGACTATTAAAAGTCGCCGCTGAAAGTGAGTTTTAGCGGCGACTTTCATGTCGCCGCTGAAAGTCTTTTCCGAAAATTTTAAAAAAAAAATTTTTAAAACACTTTCAGCGGCGACTATTAAAAGTCGCCGCTGAAAGTGAGTTTCAGCGGCGACTTTAGTGTCGCCGCTGAAAGTATTTTTCATATTTTTTTATTAATATTTTTTAAAAATAATATTTATAAAATTAAAATAATATTTATAAAATTTAAATATTAATTATTAAATAATTCTATTTAACCTTAATTATTAAAATTATATTAATATTTATTAAAATTATATTTATAATTTTTTATTAAAAATAATATTTATCATATTAAATTATTATTTATTAAGTAATTTTAATTAAAAAATTTTTAAATTTAAATATATCAATATTTTTTTCGTTTTTATTTAATTTTCTATTACTTTTAATAATATTATATTTAATTAATAATTAATTATATGTATATAATTAATTAATTATATATATGTATGTTTATATATATGATAATATGATATATATAATAATATGTAATAATATGACATAGGTTCATTTCGGCACAACTGGTAGAGACTCGCGCGCTAAGGCATGGCTCTTTGAGGTCGCAGGTTCGAACTGGAGGAGAGTCACATGGAGGAATTATGAGGAGGTGACACATGGCAGCACAACGAGGCAACACGTGGCAGCACGAGGAGGTGACACATGGCAGCACGGGGAAGCGACACGTGGTAGCACGGGAAGAAGACACGTGGCAATTATAAATTAAATTTTTTTAAAAAAAATTCGCATTTTTTTAATAAAAAAATTAATTTTTTGAATTTTTTTTTTTAAAAAAAATTAACACTTTCAGCGCGACAAAAGTCGCCGCTGAAAGTCACCTTCAGCGGCGACACAAATGTCGCCGCTGAAAGTCACCTTTAGCGGCGACAAAAGTCGCCGCTGAAAGTATACTTTTAGCGGCGACAAAAATTGTCGCCGCTAAAACTTTCAGCGACAGTCGCATAGGCGGCGACAAAAATGTCGCCGCTGAAAGTCTTTCAATAGAGGGATACTTTACGGAAAAAATTTAGAACCAGAGGATCGCAGATCTCTTATCTAATGCATATATATATATATATATACACTCCCTCCAGTTTTATAATGTAAGGCACTTAAACTATATTATAGGAAATAAGAAATGACAATTAAGTCGTTTAATATGTCCTAAAATGTAATATTTTTTCATGTTTATCCTTCTTAAGAAATGTGTTTGATTGCATTAAGAATATTATTTATGAGAGAGAGAGAGAGAGAGAGAGAGAGAGAGAGGTATATAATAAATAGACAAAGTTGGAAAGTGAGTATTAATTACATGGACAAAAAAAAAAAAAAAAGAGTGTTAGTTAAATTGGACGTGAGTTCTAGAATTATATTCTCAGGAGACAATGAGTATAGGGGATGGGAAGTAGTGTTAAATTATGTCTTTTGGCAAAAAAAAAAATAAAATTAAATAATTATATGCAGAAAAAAGGGAAGGCTATAATTGTATGGCCATGACCATGAGGGGGGAGTAAATGTACATCTTAGTGGGAAAGGTGACACACAACTTAATGAAACTTGGTGTAATGTGTCCCCAACAATGGAAGCAGCCCACCCTGTTTGACTCTTCCCCACTGCCCTACTGCTGTTTCAACTTTCAACACGGGACGCCTTCTATTCTCATTTAATTTCCCCATTTCTCTCAATGATGTTATCATTATTCCAAATCAAGAATATAACATCTATCATAAGTAGTATTATTTATAAATAACAAGTAATAGTACAACTCATCTCACATGGCTTATGTATGTGGGTTGGTTTACTTATTATATACTCTATCCGTATACACTCATATGGTCCTTAATGTAAGACTTATTTATATAATTTGGGGAGATTAGGGAAGTTAAATAAATTACGTAATTATAACATATGTGGCATAATCTCTCTAAAATACTTATGTGCAACATTAAATTATATATCAATTACTAAGTTAATTTAGAGATGGAACACAAACACATATATTCGTTCCTAAAGAGAATGCATGGCAACGATATGCTCTAATTCTTTAATCTTCGTTTAGGATCAATCCATACTGGGCATTCTGCCAATGATGAGCCGTATATTCTTGCCTCAGAGGTACATCAGGTTTATTATGTTGAGGATGAGAGGCACAAGGATTGGCATATGGTAGTTCATTTAAAGGCTCGAGACCTTTACGATATGGGTGATGGCGATAACATCGCCTACAAGAGTGAGTCATTTCAGTCCGCCAATTTTGAAAACTTCTTCCCCGAAGGCGATGACAATTTACCTCTACTTCGGTGCACTTTTTAAGTTCACATTATTTAAATATAATTTTTTTACAAAATAATACCACCACACTAACAATTTCTTCACAGAATTTCTGTAGGGATGACGAGGATAAATGATTAAACAAATTATATGCCTTTGTTTTTGTAACCCTTGGGTGTATATATATATTTAAAAAATCTGTACATTATTTGTAGTGGTTCTATAACTGCTACAACATCAGTCACGTTAACCGCTACAGGCGCTACGCAGATCCCTATAAATACCCTCACCACACCTCATTTCTTTCAACTCTTCCTCTCTTTCGTTTTCTCTCATTTACAAATATTTTTCTAAGAGCTAAGAATCTGAACAAGGTAATCAAATATGGTAACAATTTTTTTTATTCTTCCACTTCAATATTTTTTTCCTACACATAATATTTATTCTCACTATTTTTTTTCCAGATATTGAAGGACTTTTTTACACCGTTTCCTATTTTCCTTACATAATGATAACCACATTGTAGTAGAAAAAACAATAATTTCTTATTACCTATATATTATGAATAATATTACAAATATATAATTTATACTATATCAATTTAATTAAATCATTCTTTATATATAATAATTACTTTCAGCTAAATTTTTGAAATAATAAATTATTCAATCCCATATTATAAAAATGTAGAAAAATAATTGTATAATTTTTTTAAATATTTCACAAGATCTTTGTAGCTGTTCATAGCAACAAAACCGCCACAACCAAAAAATTAAATTTCTGGCGCCAAATTTAAAATTTCATATGATATTAGTAGCGGTTATACAACTGCTACTACTTTTTGGCGCATTTTTTAAATTTCTTTTCCAAATTTGTAGCAGTTCCATAACCGCTACAAACATGAAAACAGATTTTCATTTTTTTCATTTCCTGCCACCGGCGCCACATTGGTAGCGGTTAACAAACCGCTACAAATTTCGTGTAAGATGACTTATAGGTAGTGGATATAGTAGCAGTTGCGATGAAACCGCTACAAATGCAGTAGCGTGTTGTTTGCTTGAGTAGCAGTTACTAATAACCGCTATAAATACGTTTGCAATAGTGAATTTGGTAGCGGTTTTGTTAACCGCTTCTAATGTTGTTGGTAGAGGTTAAAACCGCTACAAATACACCTTTTTAACCACAACTAAATGACAGTTTTTTTGAATGTACCAAATTTGTTCTCTTGTGTCACATTTGGTTCATCCTCCCTCCTCTATCTACTATGAGTAAAGCTACTGATAATCCCAGAGACCTTTTGCAATTGGTTCACTTTAATCACCCTCTTTATCTTCACCCAGCAGATACTCTAGCCACCACTCTTGCTCATCATCTACTCACTGGTGCAGAAAATTATCCAACTTGGAGCATAACAATGAAACTTGCTCTTCATGCCAAGAACAAACTTGGTTTCATAGACGGGTCTAGCAAACGTGATCAACGAGATAACAAATTAAAGGACCTTTGGGACCAATGCAACTCAATTGTCCTCTCATGGCTCATAAACTCATTTAATAAGGGGATCGCTTTAGGTATTGTCTTCTCTCTCAGCTCCAACCGTGTCTGGCTAGATTTGAAGGAGAGGTTTGATAAAACTGATGGTGCCCAAATATATTCCATGCATCGTGCCATCAGTTCATTAGTTCAAGGGAATATTTCTGTCTCTGTCTATTACACCAAGCCTAAAGAATTGTAGGATGAGTATGCTACCCTCATTCCAATACCCAATTGTAGTTGTGGTTCAGCGGTGGAGTATTCTAAAATTATTCAAGAGAACAATGTTTGTTTCAGTTCCTCAAGGGCCTTAATGACACCTTCCAATAAACTCGGAGTCAAATTCCCCTAATGAGCCCTCTTCCTACTCCTAATCAAGACTACTCCATGCTAATTCAAGAAGGGACCCAACGACAACTTTCCTCTACCAACTTGAAACCTCCTCAAGACACATCTATTGTCAACACCCGTTTCCATTTTGATAATCGAAGAGTAATAAAGACAAAATTTAATGGGCATACAGAAAAGTACAATTATACTGATAAAAATATTCATTTACAATCCCAACGTCGTTCGCTTACAATTCCGATATTTTTCGTCGACGGAAACAGAAAATACAGCGGAAGTTTTAATATTTACAAATTATCCAAAATATTAAGGCATAGACTAAGGCATAACCACGTTCATATCCTCGTCTCGAGACACTTGCCACTCACTTTTCGGCGTCAACATCTTTGCACTTTGGCCCACTGGTACCCGCTGAGGTGTTTATTTAAAAATAGGGTGAGATTCTGAAGAATCCCCGTAGAGACATAATATCGTTCATAGAAAATGCGAAAAGTAAATATGACATGCGCTAAGGTATGCACAAATTAATGAACAATATAAACACATCATCATCATGTATACATGAGTAGGGCTCAGCCCCACAATCTACACCGGTTGGACTTCTGCCAACTCCCAGTGTAAGTGCACCTCTGGCACTAATTGCCTCTCTCTAGGCAAATCATGTTAATTAATAAAGTGCATTTACAAAACAATGGCATCCACACAATCACATAACTTATGGCATAGTGTATGAAAGAAAATGTCCCTACCTCAAAGCTTTAATATCCCCTATTTAATAGTGTCTCGTAAGGCGTGCTGTCCTGGCGTCCGACTCGGTCCTAAAATATTAAATGTACCAGAAATAGGTCATAACCTATCCAAGTATCATTTTAGACTATTCCATAGTGTTTATTGTGGTTATATTAGTCTATAGTGAAGATTTAGAAAAATACGCCCGGGAACCCGGCCCGGCCCCGCCGTACCCGGCCCGATGGCACGTTTTCCCAAAATTTTGACTAAGGCTATTCTGACTTATTTTCGCCCAAGGAATCCATTTCCGGGCTTGAAATCGCCAAATTCATGGTCAAATTACGAAAATACCCTTGACAGCCCCTATTTAGTGATTTCAGTGGCGTTTTTGTAATTATGCTTTTTCGGCCTCTACCAAAAAAGTGCCCAACTGTAACCCCACCTATTTTTGCCCACTGAGTCCAATGGAATCATTTATTTCATGAAAATCCAACTCCTACTACCAGTTCTGGTTCTGGCCGAAATATTAGGGAAAAAATGGAAAAATGAGGTTTTGTGTTCTAGTTTCCAAAACTTGTACTTTTTCACTTCTAATCCTTGATTAACTCATTTAAACACTTCATAATCATGATTTAAAGGATTTTGGGCAGCATAACCCCTTAGGGTTATGGCTTTTCTAATTTTACAACTCAACCCAAAAATCACAAAACCAAACAATAATCACCAACAACAACTTCAATACACTAAGAAGTTGAGATTTTGGAGATTACCTCTTGTGATCTTTGATGTCTCTCTCTCTAGGATGTCCTCTCTCTCTTCTCAACCTTGAAGATTAGCTTGCTAATTCATGATTTCCATGAAGAATAAGAGATTAGAGAATGAACTACACAAAATAAGAAGCTTAAATCACCTTGGAACATAAGCTCTTACCTTGATTTTTCTTCCTCTCTCTCTTTAGCTTCAAGAGCCCCACAAACTCACTTTTTTCTCTTTTCTCTATGGCTTGTGCGTGAGGTGCATGAAGGAGGAAGGGAAAATATGTACTAATCTTGTCATCTTTCATCTTAGCCATTGATTTGATCAAGGGCTTCTAATGTGACACTTGTCACACTCTTCTCTTCTTCATAATTTCTTCATTGACTTGGCCATTACTTGAATCATTGTCTTCCCTTATTTGCTCCTAAAAAAAAGACGTCCTCTCCCCCCCTTTTGCTCCAACAACCCATGCTTCTTTCATTAAGTCCATCCTTACACTCCTTTTATGTAATCATGTGTCCTCTTCCAACCACCCAAGTACTCCACTCCAACACTCAAGCTTCTCTTCATGCAATCACCATACTCCCCTTTTTTGTGCACTCCAACTTTGCCATCATTGAGTTGTGCATGTAGTTTTGTCAACATCACCTTCATCTTGCTTCTTGAATTTACAATTTCCCTCTTAATTTCATGTGTTGGACGAAAATTATGAGGGGAAGGGAAGGAAAAATTATTTGTCACTCATTCCATAATCACATAATTGAATTATGTATAATCCCCCTTAATTTCACAATTCTTGATTTATTCCACCAAGAATAATCACATTATGCATTTTCTTTTATTTTCCTTGATTAATTGGAGTTAACTCAAATTAATTGGAAAATAATTAATCTTGGGCTAAATTGACAAAATTATGATTTTGCTATCCCCTTTGTAATTTAATTCAATTTTTGAATTAATTTGGCCATTTCCTTATGAATATGAATATTTTAAAATTCACAAGATCCAAATTCATGAATATTCACCATTATATTGAATTATTCAAATAATTACAATATATTTTTGGTGAATAAAATTTGGGGTGTTACATTTATTCTTGCTGCAAGTACTAATAGGGAAGGCAAAGGAACTACAAGAGGAAGAGGAAGGGGGTGTTCTGACATTTGCTCCTATTGTAATAAAAGGGGTCACCGTCAGGATACTTGCTGCCAGCTCATTGGTTTCCCTAATAATTCTGTCCCTCAGAAGCAAAAGAAACAAGATGAGGACAAGGTCAATCAAACTGTGGAAGTTACCTCTAGGAGTCCCACCGGAGATGCAAACTCTTCACATGCACCATTTTTTACTCCAGATCAGTACAATCAGATACTAGAGCTACTGAAGCGTGACTCCAACCCCAAAGAGGTAGCTGTTAGCATGTAAGCTACAGCCCCAGGTATCTATACTACTGTTTATAATAAAGAATGGATTTTGAACTCTGGCGCTAGTTGCATGTAGTGAGTAGTTTAATTCTCCTAGATAAATATCAACCTTGCTTAGGGCCTCCTAAATGGGTAAGAGTCCCTAATTGTCAAAGGATTAAAGTAACTCATATTGATTAAGTTCAATTAACTGAACATATAAACTTAAATAATGTCTTATATGCAAAGGAATTTTGTTATAATCTCATTTCTGTGGCAAAGTTAACCTTGGAATCTTCTTGTTTGGTTTCCTTCTTCCCTCATTTTTGTATATTGCAGGATATGATGAATGAAATGAACAAAGGGATTGGTAGATTTTCATCCGGTTTATATCTGTTCAAGAAAAGAAATAGATTTAGGGATGCACATGTGATCAATACTTGTAATGTTGATAAGAATTTGCTATGGCACTATGAATAGGACATGCCCCACTTGATGTTTTGAGAAATTTGACTGATGTTGCAAAGGATTTAAATTCTGTAAGCCATAAAGACAACATGTGATATCTATATTCAAGCTAAGCAGACCAAGCTGCCTTTCCCTTCGAGTTCCCCTAAAAGTACTTATTCTTTTCAAATTTTACACATGGATGTGTGGGGTCTATATAGGACACCCACACATGAAGGATATAAATTCTTTCTAACTATTGTTGATGATTATTCTAGGGGAACATGTATATATTTGATGAGGCACAAGTCTAAAGTCGTTCACTTTATAAAAATTTTTGTGGCTTTTATTGAGAATCAATTTTTTGCCAAAATAAAGGTCATACGGACTGATAATGGAAAGGAATTCATTAATCATACAATGCATGATTTTATTATTTCTAAAGGTATTATGCATCAAACTTCATGTCCTGCAACACCATAACAAAATAGGGCGGTGGAAAGAAAGCACCGGCACCTTTTGGAGGTTGCTAGGAGCATTATGTTTTGCTCACTTACACCAATTAAATTCTGGGGAGAGGCAGTTCGTACTACTGCATATTTAATTAATCGAACTCCAACTAGATCTTTAGGAAATTTAACTCCTTATGAGCTAATACATGGAGAACCCCCAGTCTTGATTCACTTAAAGGTATTTTGTTGCTTATCCTTTGCTGTTAATCTCAAATCTAGTGACATGTCACTTTTCTAGAAAATAGGTTTCCTTTTAAGGATATAGAACATGATTCTCAAGATCACATCGATCAATCATTATTAGATCCCTTTTAGTCCTTCATATAATTCTCCACCCTTGTATGCTAATGAACCAATAGAGGACAATGAAGGCAGCAAAACACAACAGTCAATGCAGTACTGTGCCGAACCATATTCCTCCAACAATCTACCTCCTTTGAGGCCGACAAGGGAGAGACATCCACCATCATGTTTTAAGGATTATCAATGTGAGTATTTACCTTCCACTTCTTACAATAATGCTTGTGAATATGAGTATGACTTGATAAATGATAATGCATTACTTGAGTCTGTTAGCTACAATGATTTATCTTGTCAATATCAAACCTTTCTAACATCCATTGATAAGGAAATGGAACCAAAATCCTATGAAATGGAAGCCAAGGACCCCAGATGGGTCAAGGCTATGCAAAATGAAATTGAGGCACTAGAGGCAAATAAAACTTGGGAGATTGTTCCTTTGCTACAAGGTAAGAAACCTATTGGTTGTAAATAAGTTTATAAGGTTAAATATAGGGCTGATGGTTCCTTGGATAAGTTCAAGGCACTTTTGGTAGCTAAGGGTTATAGCCAAAAGGAAGGAATCGATTTTTATGAAACATTTTCACCTGTGGTAATGATAGTTACTATTAGAATCATTCTTACACTAGCTGCTGTAAATAATTGGTCTATTTGGCAAATGGATATAGATAATACTTTTTTGTAGGGAGACTTTCATGAGGAGGTCTATATGTTTATCCCACAGGGTTTTGAATGAAGGGGGGGAATACCTTTCAAGTGTGTAAGTTACAGAAATCCTTGTATGGGCTCAAACAAGCCTTGAGACAATGAAATAAGAAATTGACTCAATCCTTGATTAAAGGTGGTTTTATTCAGAGAAAATATGATTATGCCTTGTTTTAGAGGCAAACTAAATCCAATATAGTCTTTGTTCTTGCATCACCACTACTATAAAAAAGTAAAGCTGTGGCGTTAGAGAAGTACCACATATCTGGACGCCACAAAAAGAAACTGTGGCGCTTGGAAGCGCCACATCATTTAATTTTTTTTTTTAAAAATACCCTCCTGTGGCGCTTGTTGGAGGAAGTGCCACAGGAGGGGGGTCTCCTGTGGTGCTGGCGTTTGGCCTACTATGGCGCTTGCGTCAGTATTTTTTAAAAAAAAATTTAAATCCTCCAACAAACCTTATACCTCTTATATACCCATAAATTAAATTCAAGTTCACATATTCTGTATTATTATATGCCAACAATAAATTATGCATTTCATAATAATACTTTTCTTTTGCTAAACATAAATATCGTCCTACTAAAGATCATCCTTGAGGCAATGTCAGGCAATTTAATTTCATACCTCATCATATAGGAATATTAGAAATAGGATATATATAAAACACGCACACAAGTCTGCATAATATGTACAATTAATTTGAAATAAAAAATTCCAGAAATTATATGCCAATTAAAAAAGAAGAAGAAGCATGTTGAACTTACAGCTTAATTGATCAGTGTAGTGGAGTGGGGGACCACGTTGCCCATTGGTGATAGTTGGAACAAAACAAAGAAGTAGATTTGATGATGAAGACGTATGTGCGTGTGGGTGTGTTTTTAAGTGGGAAGATGACTGGAAATGGAGGGAGGGGGCGACGTCCACGGCAAGAAGATGAGAAAGGGAAAGTGGAAGAGAAGGGAATAATTAGAGTAGGAGTCAAAATAAAAGAGAAGGAGGGGCCACATGCGGGAAAGGAAAAAAAAAAGATAAGGGTGGGGGTGGGGGCAATTGTTATTGGTAGGGAGTGGATTACGCTATCCACTTAAGAGGTTAAAATTTTTTTTTTTTAATACAAGAACCAGCTGTGGCACCTGGTTGGTCAAGCGCCACAGCTGGTGTTAAATTTTTTTTTTTTTTATATATAAAACCAGCTAGTCACATGGTGGCCAGCCGGTGAATTTTTTTTTTTTAAATATATAACTAGCTGTGGCGCCTGGGAAACCAGGCGCCACAACTAGTGTAATTTTTGTTTATAATAGCTCCCAAGTGTGGCGCTTGTCTTGGCAGGCGCCACACTTGAACCAACCAGCTTTGGCCCTTGGTCCACCAGGCGCCACATTAGGTACCCAAAATTAAAAAAAAAAATAAAATAGAAAAGGAAAAAAAAAAAGGCAGTTGTGGCACTTCTTTAAAGAAGGGCTACAAAATATGCGTCACCTTTCGACCTTTTTGTAGTAATGCATATGTTGATGATCTGATGATAACAGGAAGTAGTATTGATGCTATTAATAAAGTAAAACGTTATTTGCATAGTGAATTCAAGATCAAAGATCTTGAGACTTTAAAATGTTTCCTAGGACTTGAGGTATTGAGGTCTAACCAAGGGATACTTTCAAATCAAAGAAAGTATACCACTGAACTTGTTGACCAAATAGGTTTTGATGAAGCCAATACTGAAGCGGTTATCACTCCTTTTGAGCAACATCTTGAGCTCACAATGGAGGAGACTAAGGATGACAAGTTTCTTCATTATCCTGGTCCATATAGAAAACTTGTAGGTAAATTATTATATTTAACTTTGACAAGGCCTGATATTTCATTTACTGTGCAGGTATTAAGTCAATATATATGCAATTGCCAAAGCGGTCTCACATGAATGCTGCCTTGAGATTAGTCAAATACTTAAGGAATCGTCCTGGTTGTGGAATTTTTCTAGCTTCTAGAAGTATGATGAGTTTGGATTGTTATTGCAACTCAGACCATGCTGGCTGTGTTGATACAAGGAGGTCGGTTACCGGGTTCATAGTCAGATTAGGAGGATCCTTAATATGCTAGAAGTCCAAGAAACAAACTGTTGTCTTAGTTTCATTAGCGAAAGCTGAATATCGAGCCTTACGAATGACAGTTTCCAAATTTACTTGGATTGTAGGGCTTATGAGAAAGCTCCATGTACATAGTGTTAGTCCTATAAAAGTGTTTTGTGATAATAAATTAACAATTCATATTGTCATGAATCCAGTTTTTCATAAATGAATCAAATATATCGAGGTGGATTGTCATTTCGTTTGTGAAAAACTGTTGGTAAAACTTGTTAGGTTTGAGCATGTAAAGTCTAATGAACAATTAACAGATATGCTTACAAAAGGGCTTGGGGGTCCACAACCTGAGTACATTATCAGCAAGCTAGGAACATACGAATACACAGTTCTTATCTTGAGGGGAGTGTTGACAGTGTATAAGGGTAGTATAGTAATTGGACTTTTGGGTCCAATATTAGGAGTCTATAAATACTTGGATCATGGTGTATTGTACAGTGATTTTTCATATCAATAATATGCGTAAGTTTCTGGGCCCTTCCACTTAACATTAAGAATAGTTAAACCTTGAGATTGACAAATTATTTATCCGGCCGTAAAGGTGCCGGGGACTGTAGTTGCTTTCAATTTTAATTATTCATCCCATCATCAAATTATGACCATGAAGGCATGAAGTGAATTTTTCACTTCCAAATCATCCTTAAAAAGATAGTGGTGCAATTGATAGCCTTTGATTTTTCTTCTCCTGAAACCAGTGTCGTTTAGCGTGTGTCGTAAGTTGAAAATTTCAATCACACTTGCTATTTGAAAATTCAAGCCCCCCAAACAAAATAAGAAAGATTCTCCTCCGACCTGTCGTTTACTCGATCTGCGATCACAGTTGTCACCCACCTCACAGCCCGCCACTATTTTAGACGTACGTACGTACGTCGTTCCATGCATCTATAAAACCAAAGCTTCTTCATCTTTATCTCTCAAACTCATCCTCTCTGGCAGCAAGCTTTAGGGTTTTCTTAAATTAAGATTTAAGAAAAAATGTCGTCGTTTTGGGTTTCATTAGTGTTGAGCCTTTGTTTGGTTGCTACCATTTTTGGAGCTTCAAATGCTCAGCTGAGTGCCTCATTCTATGATGCCACTTGCCCTAATGCTTCATCCATCGTACGTGGCATCATAGAGCAGGCTGCTCGAAGTGACGTCAGAATCAGAGTCAAACTCATCCGCCTTCACTTCCTTGATTGCTGTGTTGATATTAGTTTTCATTACACACACACACACATATTGCTTGCCTGGTTTTATTTACGTGCGTTGCTTGTTAATATATGATAATATTAATGGGTGTTTGATTTGAACTTGGAAGGGGTGTGATGGATCGATATTGTTGGACAATGGGAATGGAATCTTATCAGAGAAGGAGGCACGTCCCAACAACAATTCAGTAGATGGATATCCGGTGGTGGATGACATTAAAACAGCTTTGGAGAATGTCTGTCCCGGGGTTGTCTCTTGTGCTGACATACTAGCCATTGCTGCTGAAGCTTCTGTTTCCTTGGTACATGTTCAAGCATTTCACTTAGTTTTCAAATATGAACTAAATACACCATGTCATCCCTAACAAAGGAGCTAGTTGCGAGGTGGATTTAGTTCTAAATATAATACATCGATCCAATCTTGCCTCCAAATTTATAATTTGAAGTTTCCTCCAAAAGTATTCCTATCATTGAACATATTAAGAGGCTTTCATTTAAGAATCATGATTAATTAAAGAGGTTATTTTAACCAAACCAACCTCTATTTGTTATAAATAATTAACTCAACTAATTGCTTTAATATTTTTAAATTAATTATTAACTCATGTATTAAAAAATGGGAGGAAGTAATTAAGAAGGGAAAAACATATATAGGAATAGAAACTATTATATAATGAACTTGGGTCTGATAACTAGTATATAGGGTGTAATTAAATTTTATATAATTAGGCATATATTAGATTTGTCTTTCAATCGAAGTAGTTTAACATGATTTGATAGAACTCAGCTCAAGGCTGTACACACACACACACACACACCTTTGATACATGACATGTCTTAAAGTGTATGACTGAAGCTCAATAATATGTAATAATAGGGTGGAGGTCCAAACTGGAGGATTGAATTGGGAAGAAGAGACAGTACAACAGCAAACCTAGCTAGATCAGAGCTCCTGCCAGGCCCTAGAGATGGCCTCGCCAATATCACTTCCAAGTTTTCTGCTGTGGGACTCGATATCACCGACGTTGTTGCTGTATCGGGTAATTAATTTACACACACATAACAACACCAACAACAAACCTTATATCATTATGTGACGTTGTAATCTATCAATAACCACATATTTAGATAAATTGTTTATGAAGATTCCCTACTCAATAATTTCATTGAGAGTTCTCTTCGGCTTTTATCCTTTTTCATAAAACTCCATACTGCATAATTTACACACACAAAAACACATTTTTTTAAAACTTGTAGCCACTTTTGTGTTTTAGCTACGAGTGAAAATAATGCATCAAGTAATTAATCTGAAGAGTTGAGTAATATTTGTCAGGTGCACATACGTTTGGGAGGGCAAGGTGTTTGTTGTTCAGTGACCGCTTATTTAACTTTCAGAATAGCAACACTTCAGATCCATCTCTAGACTCAAGTTATGTGCAAACACTTCGTCAGGCATGTCCTCAAGGTGGAAACGGCGGTACCTTAAACGACCTAGATCCCACAACTCCTGATACCTTTGACAACAACTACATCACCAACCTTCAAAGTGGACGAGGTCTTCTACAATCTGACCAAGAATTATTCTCCACCACCGGAACTAACATGGTCGCCATCGTCAACAGGTTTGCGGCTAGTCAGAGCGCTCTCTTCACTTGCTTTGCTCAGTCCATGATCAATATGGGCAACATTAGTCCTCTGACAGGAAGCAATGGGCAAATCAGAAGCAATTGCAGGAGGGTTAATTCAAATTGAAATATTGGACTATGTGGTTTTTAGTACTCTTGGTTTTCTTATAATTTTGATTCCTCGAGTGTACTTGTAAGAAGTTGGAAAACTTGTTCAAGCTAGCTAAATAAAAGCAGAGTTGATTTAAATTGTAATTTTGGATTTTTAGGATTCTGTACCAACTAATTCAAAGTTGATGTAATATTGTAACTGCTTAAGGAGTTGTTGTTGCTTGAATATTATTACCAGTTCTGTAACATCCCAAATTTTATTCACCTAGAATATATTGTAATTATTATATATATTCAATGAAATGGTGAATATTTAAGGCCAAAGGAATTAAATATTGAAAATTGAAAGTTGAATAGTGTTTTAAGTGAAATCGCCTGCGAGGCAGTGAGATTTTCATATAGTTTTGGAAGACCAAATGATGACCAAAAATTATGAAATTTTACAGGGTGAAATTAGACATCCTAAGCTTTAATTTGATAGGTTATATGACTCAATTGAAGCTATGTACAAAAATATATGAATTTTTGAAGTTAATCCAGAAAATCTGGAAAGTTTCTGGAGCAGCGGTCAAAGATTGAAAATTTGGGAATAAAATGATCCTATCCAGTAAAATTCCATATTTATTCTTGAAACTAGACTCAATGAGGGTTCCATAGGCTTTGGAATCGCCTCGAAACGATGTCTACAAAATTAGTTATGATTTTTCAAAGTTAAGGCAGAAAATCTGCCAGAATTGGCATTATTCCGAAAATTTGAGAAATAAAGTAATCTTCCTTTTTCTCTTAATTATTTTAGAAATTTAGGGATGAAGGAGGAGAAGACAAGTGTCAAAATCCAATGAGACCAAGTGTCAACACCACATGAAAGATGATGGAGATAATTGTTGTGTCATAAGTCCTTACTTATGTCATAAGGTCAGGTGGCCAACTTTTGTACCAATTGACTTGAGTAAATGGAAGGAACACTTGATTTAGTTGGAGCATAAGAGGGGGCATGTTTTTTGCCAACCAAGGGAGAAGGAAAATTGGTTCCAATCTAATGGAAATCAAATGAAGCAAACAAGTCAAAGGCTACATGAATCTCTCAATGATGACAAAGGTAGAGTGCACTCTAAATGAAGGCATGTGCATGGTGGTCATAATGAGAAGGTATGGCATAAAGAAGAGGGTATGGTGGGAGGTATGGGGGGAGGAATGGTGTGCATGCAAAGTGGTGTAATCTTGACCCTTGATTATATCAATGGCTAGGAGGAAAGATGAGGAAATTAATAAAACATGTTCTTTTCCCTTTCCTTCATACACTTCACGCATAACACAAGAGAAAGAGAGAGAGGGAGAAAGAGAGAGAGGAAGTGCCTTGGAATTCTTTGGAAGATTAGAGAAAAGGAGGAAGAGAAAGATCAGGGTAGGTTTGTGATTCCTTAATATTTCCTTCTAAACTAGCATAAGCTTCTTCTCTAATCTCTATTTCTCTATGAAATCCATGGTTTAGCAAGCTCATCTGGAGCCCAAGAAGAGAGGGAGGAGGATGTTTAGAGAGTGAGAGGAAAGGAACTCAAGAGGTAACTTCTCAAATCCTAAAACTATGCTAGTATGTGATTGTTGTTGATGATTGTGGTTGGAGTTGGTTATTTTGTCAAGTTTGTAAATTTGGAAAGTCCTAACCCTAAGGGGAGGTGCTGTCCAAATTTAGTCTAATCATGTTTAGAATGTGATTAAGTGGTTAAACAAGTGATTAAAGGTCATAAGAAGGTGTTTTATGGATTGAAATCATAAAACTCCATTTTCTCCAATTATTAAAGAATTTCGTCCAGATCTGTGTTGGACAGTGTTGGGACTGGATTTTTGTGTTTTTGATGATTCCATTGTGTTTAGAATGGAAAATTGTGTAGGGTTCATGTTGGGTGCAAAGTGAGAAAAGCCCTAGAAAGTGAAAGACAAAAAAATAGCCTTAAAACCCTCACATAGGGGCTGTCAGGGGTAAATATGTAATTGGAGCTGGATTTTCATAAAATAAATGGTTCTATTGGATTTAGTGGTCAAAAATAGGTGGGCTTACAGTTGGAAACTTTTTCGGTAGAGGCTGAAAAAGCATATTTACGAAAACGCCACTGAAATCCCTAAATAGGGGTTGTCAAGAGTATTTTCGTAATTTGACACTGAATTTGGTGATTTCGGGCCCGGAAATGGATTCCTTGGGCGAAAATAAGTCAAAATAGCTTTGGTCAAAATTTTGAGAAAATGTGCCATCGGGTCGGGTACGGCGGGGCCGAGCCGGGTTCCCGGGGGCATTTTTGTAAATTTTCACTATAGACTAATATAACCACAATAAACACTATGGAAGAGTATAAAATGATACTTGGATAGGTTATGACCTATTTCTGGTACATTTAATATTTTAGGACCGATTTGGAGGCCGGATACGACACGTTCTTCGAGGCACATTTAAAAGAGGATTATAAAGCTTTGAGGTAGGGACATTATCCTTCATACACTATGCCATAAGTTATGTGATTGTGTGGATGCCATTGTTTTGTAAATGCACTTTATTAATAACATGATTTGCCTAGAGAGAGGCTGTTAATGCCAGAGGTGCACTTACACTGGGAGTTGGCAGAAGTCCAACCGGTGTAGATTGTGGGGCTGGACCCTACTCATGTATACATGACGATGATGTGTTTATATTGTTCATTAATTTGTGCATACCTTGGCGCATGTCATATTTACTTTTCGCATTTTCTATGAACGATATTATGTCTCTACAGGGATTCTTTGAAATCTCACCCTATTTTTAAACAAATACCTCAGCGAGTACCAGTGGGCCAAAGGGCAAAGATGTTGACGCCGAAAAGTGAGTGGCACGTGTCTCTAGGCAAGGATATGAACGTGGTTATGCCTTAGTCTATGCCTTAACATTTTGGATAATTTGTAAATATTAAAACTTCCGATGTATTTTTTGTTTCCGTCGACGAACAATATCGGAATTGTAAACGAATGACGTTGGGATCGTAAACGAATATTTTTATAAGTATAATTGTACTTTTCTGTATGCCCATTGAATTCCGTCTTTATTACTCTTCGATTATCGAAATGGAAACGGGTGTTGACAAGTTCTGTCGATATACAAGGCAATGTTTGTAGTATATATGAGTAGTTTGTATAAATATGCAGGGTTAAGTTTTAATTGGACTTTTGAATCATTTTTGTGCACATATCATGGGGTTAGTGAAGTTACCCTTTATTCATTTTTATTTAAAAAAAGTAGGAAAAAAAACAAAAAATAAATTGAGAAAACGAAGCATCGTGCCATGTGTCATGAAGAAGAAGGGGAAAAAAAAAGATTTCATAAAAAGTGAGGGGCATGAAAAGATTTTCAATAATGTGGCAAATGAGTCAATCACATTATGCTTTAGTGCCATGAATACTATACTCCATTATAAATTATAAATGAGAAGTCGGGTTCGATCCTGCTTAAAATCACATATTATTAGTATATGCTTCTCTAATTGAAAAAAAAAAGGGTCTGATGATTTGGTATTTGTCATTTCGTTTTTGATACAAATTAAATAAATTTGACTCTTTTTGTGGGGGGGAAAAAGGGGAGTAAATGAATTTGACTAGTGGTTGGTGACGTGACATCATCTTTGCTGGTGACATAATGAGGGGTTTGGATTGATGAACTTGATTAATATTAAGAAATGACTTGAGATGTCGCTTTGCTTTCCCCTTATTGGTTTACATAAGACCACGGTTGGCCCGGCTCTGGCAGAGGAGCGCTGTACACGTACGTTGGGTGAGTAAATTAGAACCGAAATCGAACCGAACCAAACTCAATTTGATATTTTCGGTTCGATTTTTTCGATTTTCGGTAAAATTTCGATTTTTATTACTTTAAAACTTCGGTGCTCGGTTTCGGTTCAGTTTTTTGAAAAATAATTCGGTTTAAACCGAAAAACCGAAATATATATAATATATTTATATTTAATATATATTATTTAATAAATGCATATTTTATAATTAAATAGGTATAAATTTCCAATAATATTAGATAAAATCTATTGATATTTTAAATATAATTAATTTATTTTGTATATTTTACCCTTAAATCTAATTTTAAGGATAAAAAAATATTTTTTACAAATTTAATTATATATATATATATTATTTTGTAGATAAAAAAATAAAAAAAATCGGTTAATTCGGTTATTATCCAAACTGAACCGAAATATTTCGATTAATTCAGTTCGGTTAATAGGTTTCGGTTCGGTTTATGAAATTGGCTTAGTTCGGTTTTTGGTTATTTCGGTTTTTACCAAAAAACCGAACCGAAAAATCGATGCTCACTCCGTAACGTTGGATAGGACCTAGATTATTAAATCCGAATCGGACAAGTAAGTTTGACTTGGAAATCGGCAAATTGATTGGTAAACTGATCCAGTCCAGGTATTCCCGGTTCACTTTTTTTTGATAAAAAAAATCATTTTTTATTTTCTTTCAAATTTTATATTAATAATCCTAAAATCTTCATTTTCTTATAGATTTGGTATCAAGTTAGCTCAAGTTTGATTCTAGTTTTATCCAACCCTTGATCTAGTACCCCGATCGATTCAGTTATCAGTCTAAATTTAATAATCTTGGATAGGACGCACCAACTTGTTAAATAATATATTCTCAAAAATTGCTTGCATCATGAAGCGATTTTACCCACTAACTTGTAGTATAGAAATTCTAGTATAGAAATTCTTAAGCTAAGTATCAAAATCAAGGACTCTTTTTTCTTCCCTGTATTTTTCCTTTCATTATAAGGACATGTTTACTTTGTTGTTTACCACGTTTATAGTAGTCTAACCCATGTTAACTTATCAGAAGCAACTTTGATATATGCTTTTGCATTGTGGTGCGTTAGATTTTAACCCTTTGATTAATTGAATGGGCATTTAAAAAATTTTACAAACCCTTCTCTACCCCTTTGTCCTCCATTATTGTTAATACCGTGCTAAACCACGTTTTGCGCTTCAATAACTAATTACTTATCATTTAAACTTCATTCTGCAAATAGTCAAATTAAGGCAAACATATAATTTTTACAAACGAAAGCATATGCTAACTATGTGTACTAATTAAATACTACCCCCCACCTGTCCTCAATATAAAACATGTTTATTTGATTAGATTAAGGAAGTTAGTTAAATTAGTTAATATGACATGTATTTTCTAAAATACTCTAATTATCTTTTTTAATCCCCTCAATTCCCTCTCCTCGGTGATTATTGTTGAGGGAAGTAAATTAGGAAAAGATTGACAAATATTAAAAATATTTCTTATATCTAAGACTAAAATCAACTCACCAAATATATCCTATATTAAGAACATGAAGAAGTACTAATTACATGTTTTATTTGGATTGTATGGCCTCCCGTTCTTAACCTGTAGCGGCATCAGCGAATCTCACTCTCTCTCACGTGAGAATATGAAATGGGGAACAAAAATTAAAAGGGAAAATTGTTGATAAATACCTTTTTTGGTAAATTAATTATTGAATGCTATCATGGAAGATTTGTTGCACATAACGGAAGATATTTTTTACATAATGAAAGATTGATTGCACATTTATATAGAAGATTTTTGCACACACAGAATATGGTTTGCACAAAATGGAAGATTGCTTACACGCTTGATAGTAATAAGCAATTAATTTGCCCCAAAATTATTTTTGGAAAATTCTCCCAAATTAAAGCCATAGAGTAGTAGAAGAATAATAGTATATATAAACTATAAAGTAGTCTCGATTTATTAACCATGTTAGAATGGTCGTCATTATAAATACATTAAATGCAATTGTTCTAGAGACGATTTTGTGCGCATTTTGTGGAACGGGAAAGTGGAGTTGGTGGGGTAAGATATATGTCATATATGTGACGAACACACGCCATTTGCCTCAATATTAGTCCCTAAATACGCCTACAAGCACAACTGCTTTGATCATATCATTGCTTCCTTATTGGCAATTGGCAAATATAATATATCATCACTTCCTATTTTTCAAATCTCAATATCCACCGTCATTATTCGCTATATTGACATACACTAGGTACTTAATATAAAATTTCGTTCATAGCATAAATTTGATATGTAACGAGCGGAGCTTAAGTTATTAAGAAAACACAGTCTAAAAACCAATTGTTGGAATTAAAAAGCGTAAGGCCTTATATGGGGAGGATCAAGGGACTTAGGGCTTGTTTGATCTATTGTCTGTTTTTTGTTCTCAGAAATAATTTTATAAAACAGTTTTTATAAACAAGTTTTAAAAATAAAGAAATAAAAAAAATCTGTTTAGATAGTTATTTTGAAAAATATGTTTTTGAAGTGAAAATGAGGTGCAGTCGCAGATGGTCGTCACAGGTAGTGTAGTGTCAATAGTGGATAAGTGGTGGCTTGATGAGATAATTAAAAATAGGAAACCAAAAACAAGAAAACAACTAAAAATTGTTTTTGTTTTTTAGTTTTTAAAAACAAATTTTTGTTTTTTTTAAAAATTTTTTTTGAAAATAGTCTACTAAATAGATTTTATTACTTTATTGTTTTTAAAAACAAGATCAAACAGCCCCTTAATTTCCTTCCAAAAAATTTTCTTATGCCAAAGTTTAATCGGGTGGATTGTAATTATTTGTAGTAATGAAATATAATTCCCTTTAAAAAACAGAAAAACGTTAATGTGACTTTGAATTCCCCATGTAAACCCCCCAAATTAATATTTGTAGTAATTAATACACCTCATATTTATTAGTTAAAAATAGTCAATTCAAACTAGTATTTACCTGTGTAAGTTAATAATTAAGCTAAAGAATTTCTTAGTTATTGAGAAATGGTAGTTTTCCTTTATTTGAATTAGTTCAGGGGCAATAGCTAGCGCAGTTGGATCCATTTCGTGACCTTTCACTTGTAAGAAAGTATTCATGCCATTATTATATGTTATGAGGCCTTTTGATTAACAAGTGGTCCTTGATATCCTAAAATTTATTTTTTTTAAAAAAAATGTGATTTTTCAATTTTTTCCTTCATAAAAATTAATAATCACAATAAAGTGCTATCCATGAATTAAAAAGCACACCGACAACTTTTTTTTTTTTGGCCAATCACACCAACAACTTATTGTATTAAAGTAATAAGGGAAAGATGAATGAACATTTAATTACGACATATTTATCCTATATTTAGAATAGAATAGTTGTAAAACTTTACAATATAAGGACCAGAGGTAGCATTTGTGTAAAAGGAGTTCAATGCTTTTTGGGAAAAGTAAAACGAAGTTTAAACTTTACGTACAAAAAGTCCAATACTTGAATTAAAAGTTAGAACGTATTGAGAGACAAAATCTTGGTCGGTATACTAGTAAAGATTACTCTGATTAACAACACCATATTATATTTTATTGAACTGACCAACAATCAACGCCATCCCTAGAGCTAGCCAGACTAGATACAAAACATATAATAACTTAAAATTCAAGAAAATTAATTAATATTATGTAAACTTATTAAATGTCTTGAGCACCAGGGCAACAAATTAATTAAATGTAGCGATATCTGCAATAATGGTCTTTGTCTCATTGCATATTACTGGATATGTGTTAATTAGTTGGCCAAAAATAGAGGATATGCGCTAATTCATAGAAAAATTAAAAGATGTTAATGTGGAAATAAGAAAGAATGATATACAGAGGGATTTCAAAAAAAAAAAAAAATATATATATATATATATAAACACTGAAGTATTATACATTTGTGAAATGTATGTGAGAAGGATTAAGGTTAAAAATTAAAATTAATAGACAGAAATTAAATGTTCATACATGGTTAGTTTAGTTTATAATAAATTTTAATTAATTGCAATTACTCACAAGGCTGGTTGCAAATCTATCTTTGTTGTAAATATGGGATAATTAATTGGAAATGGACTATTGATTGTAAGAACCTTTAGTCAATTGCGGAAGCTTAATTATCAAAGTTGTAGGATTCATTATAAATAAGTTATAGATGGTAAAAAAAATTTACAACTTACTTTAATTTTTGAGATATATAAAACTTTTATAATCTACTTTTGATTCGCAACTATATAGTTTTTCGTTATTTACAACTTGCTTAGTCTTTCAAATAATAGTTTTTTTGTTCATTTACTTTTTACTATTTTTTAAATCTGGTCTGTCTCGGTCATTTCATAAGTTTGTGATTTTTTAATATCATTCATTTCTTTATTGGGCCTTATGTGCCATTTTCCAAAGAATAAAGCAGCTTGCTGTTTGTGGAAAAATGAAGCAAGCTTATTACAAAATCTACTAATATTTGAAGTCTCAAAAGGTGGTATATTTCTTTTTTTGACTTGAAAGAAATCATATTTTTATATTGAATAAATTGAACCACTCCCGACAGTAAAATCAAGCCACTCCGACAATGCGCCAATTCGATCATGTCATAGAAATCATTATTTGTCATCAGCAATTAGCTTTCATAACAAATACATTAATTAAACTCGAACTTGTATACCATTCAGACATGATATTCATGTATGTATAAACACAAATATGCTAGTCCAAAATTGAAATCAAAGAGCTTCATACACCACAAAGTGGGAATACGTTTAATTTATCTGATTTGTGTTGATGTTTTATGTTTTTTTTTTTAATTTCACTAAAGGTTTCCCTTTTTGAAGCTTGGAGTGTCAAGAGTTTTTACCTCTCCTAACAAGTGTGCTTCACGAAATTCAAACTTGTGTTCTCCTTCTTATGAGAGTGAACGTACCAACTCAATCAATAACTTGCTAGTTTTATGTTTTTTTTAATGTAAAGGGACAAACCCTAACAGAGATTGAATCTGCAACCGCTCAATTATTTAAAAACAACTTGATACCATTAGGTCACAATATCATTATATTGGCTTCACAGTTTATATTTTTTTTGTCATATGCTTCACATGCTTAACATATCGATACAGAGGATTAAACTCATATCATCATGTTTAAAAAAAAATCTTTAAAAAATGTTTAGTGTCATTGGGTTACAATAATACGTTTTACATTGTTTGGAGCTAGCGCTTTAATAATACTCACTTCCATCCTTAATATAAAATATAATTACCTAATTTAATTAGATTAAAGAAGTTAGTTAAGTTAGTTAATATAATATGTACTTTCTAAAACACCCTAATCATCTTTCTTAATTCCCTCACTCCTTCTCCTCCTTGATTATGGTTGAGGGAGTATCAATAAGAATTTTGGTCATTTGGTTAGAATTGAAAATTCTAGTTCCTACTTCAATTTTGATTTGGAATTTGATAAATTCGCAACACCAATTTATCTCTTCCCATTTTTAATTGTATTTTTCTAGAATTTTCCCTATTCTTTTTCCTTTGAATTAGTTAAGGGGCAATAACTGATAGCTGGATCCATTTCATGACTTTTCACTTGTAAGAAAGCATTCATACCATTATTAGGTTATATATAAGGCCTTTTGATTAAGAAGTGGTACTTGATATCCTAAAATTTATTTGAAAAAATATGTGATTTTCAATTTTTTACTTCATAAAAATTAATAATCACAGTAAAATGTCATTCAAGCACACCAACAACTTATTGTAATCAAGGAATAAGGGCAAGATGAAACAAAATTTAATTAGCACATCGTTGTCCTACATTTAGAATCAAGTAGAGTAGTTTTAAAACTTTACCATATAATGATGACCAGAGGGAGTATTTGTGTGAAAGGAGCTCAATGCTTTTTTGAAAAAGTAAGACGAAGTTTACACTTTACACAAAAAAAGTCCAACACTTTGAATTTTTTTTTTTGAACAGCCAACACTTTGAATTAAAAGTTTAGAACTTGGGAGACAAAATCTTTGTAGGTATACTAGTAAGCATTACTCTAATTAACAACACCGTGTTATATTTATATTCAATTGAACAATCAACGCCATCCCTAGAGCTAGCCAGACTAAATAAAAACATAATACTAACTTACTAACACGTGTTAACTCATTGACAAAAGATGTTAACGTGTGGAAATAAGAAAGAGAGATATATAGAAGGATCACCGAAAAAAAAAATATATAAACACTGAAGTATTATATACATTTGTCAAATGTATGAGAAGGATTGTGGTTAAAAACTAAAATTAATAGACAGAAATTAAATGTTCTTACATAGTTAGTTTAGTTTATAACAAATTTTAATTGCGTTTACTCAAAAGCTTGGTTGGAAATGGAAATTGTATTGGATAATTAATTGCAAATGGACCATAGATTGTAAGAATTTTGTCAATCGCTGAAGCTTAATTATCGAAGTTGTGAGATTAATTATAAATAAGTTATAAATGGTTGAAAAAACAATTTTACGACTTATTACTTTAATTTTTAGAGATTTATAAATCTTTTATAATGTACATTTTATTCGCAACTAATTCTTCGTTACTTTATTTATAATACCAGACTTTCAAATAATAGTATTATTGTTCACTCACTGTTTACTACTTTTTTTAACCTCGATCTGCCTCAGTCATTTCATAAGTTTGTGATTTTTTAATATCATTCATTTCTTTATTGGGCCTTATGGTCATTTTCCAAAGAATAAAGCAACTTGCTGTTTGTGGAAAAATCAAGCAAGCTTATTACACAATCAAAAGGTGGTATTTTTTGACTTGAAAAAAACATTTTTATATTGAATAAATTAAGCCACTGCCGACAATAAAATTAAATCACTCCAACAACGCACCAACTCGATCATGTCATGTTTTATGATTTCAGTCCAAAAAAAAAAAAAAAGATCATGTCATGGATACCATAAATTATCATCCACCGAGACAACCGATTTGCATCCGCAATTATCTTTCATACCAACTACATCTACATTAAGTGATTATTTAGAATAGTTTATTTTTGGATAATGGGTGTGTTTGTTTTGGCGATTAGATAAGTAACTTATTTTTACTTAAATTTATGGAATCTTAAGATTGAAAAAAAGTTAAATTGGGTAGAATGATGAGTGTTTGGATTAGTGATTGGATAAGTAACTTATGTAAAAATTAGGATGTTTGGTTTGACTTTTGCATAAGTGACTTTTGTATTAATTAAGAGAGAAAAAATTGAAAAAATTATGAAAAATGAAAAAATGAAGGGATAATTGTGCAAAAAGTCCTCATTGGCAACTTAATTGCCAAATGGGACCTGGGAAGATATTTACATATGGAGGGATTTTTTCACAATTTTCTCAAAAATTAACTTTGAAAATTTGGCAATGGTAAAATTTTAAATAAAATTATATCAAACTCTAATTTAAATTGGTACACTCCAAAAGTCCTTTCTATTGTGCACATCAAGTTTAAATTTTATAAATTATATCAAACTCTAATTTAAATATTAAATCCTAACTCATATTTTCACATAGCTCAAAATCTAACAAAATAAACCGATTAAAACCTCAATAATACCTCCAATAATCCAAATAAATTATTTAAATTAAATTTAATTGGTAAAAACACCATATAGAAACTAATTTATGACATATTTATAAAAAAAATTGATTATAAAATCATAAAACAACTAAATAATAAATCTAAACTGATTAAAATTAATTATTAATTATTCTCTACATTTCTACCGTCATTTATTGATAAAATTCAAAACTTACCTAAACTCTTATCCTAAAGTATTCTCTAATTAGCAGAAGATTACTATCTAAAGAAAGAGAAAATTATTTAGAACATTTTTCATAAAAAAATTTTGTGATTAGAAGTAATTTTGAGTACCTCATTAATCCCCAAAAATATAAAAATACTATTGAAGCCATCACTTAAGTAAAAATAAGCTTCATTTTGAAGCTTATAACTTTTAGAGCTTTTGGCTTTTTTTTTTCTTAACCGCCATCGCCAAAACAAACATCACCAAACTATCAAAATACTGTTGAATGCCGATTTCTTCCCTGGATCGCTCGATTGCCTGCGCAAACGGTGAAACAAACACCCTCAATAAGTGCTTATAAATCGTGATTCACAGTATACGAGGTAAGTATGTGAGAGAAATTTTATCTCGACTTCTGTAATAAGAACTTATTGTCTAAAAATAAGCTCAATCAAACACACACTAATTTAGCTCAACCTTACTTATCACTTAGACATGATATATATTCAAGTATAAACTCAAACATACTAGTCCAAAAGTGAAATAAAAGAGCTTCACACAGGACAGAGTGGGAATATGTTTAATTTATCTAACTTGTGTTGATGTTTTATGTTTGTTTAATTTAAAAGGACAAACACTAACAGAACTTGATGTTATAATGATATTAAATCCACAGCGGCTCGCCGTTGAGTTACAAGATCGTTATATTTGCTTCATGTTTTATATTATTTTTTGTCATACTACTCACATGCTTAATGTATCCATATAGAGGATCAAACTCATAACATCACGTTTAAAAAAATTTTGACACAGATGTTTAGTGTCATTGGGTTACAATGCCCTGAATATATCTTATATTATTTATAGCAATTTAATAATAATAAGCTTGATAATTTGGATTTACTTGTTTCACCTCATTTTGGTAATCTAAAATTTGACAACTTCCGAATATGCTTTTGAAATTGAGTGAGGTTAACAACACATACAGTGTGTATTGAAAAAAAAAAAAAAACATCACAGTGAATGAGTAAATATTATATAGTAATAAGATTTGCTCCAGTTTCTGTCTTTTTTTTTTTCACCCAATCTTTCTTGTCTTATCTTAGTGTCTTTCCCTCTTGTAATTAATAATTAATAACCCAATGAACATATGGGTGCCTACATGTCTATCCATATTCATAATTAAAATTAGACTTCAAGAAGATATTGCCGGAGGCGGTGGATATTCTCCTCCTCGTGAGGCCACAGTTCATAAAAGGTTAAACTAATCTATATAAATTATTTAATTATTCTTTATAATTTGGGGAAAAAATTTCACTCTATTCCTCCAAACAAAACAACTTAACCATGTTAAAATAATATAGAAGCCAAATATTTGAAATTAATTCATAATTAAATCATATTTATTTTTCGCTGCAAATTCAATAAATTTTCACATGTATCCAACAACAATATAATATATTCATGAAATTATAAACAAAATTCAAAGAGAAAAAGTCACATAAAAACCAATATAAATAATAAAGAATAGAGAGATACTTCCAATTTAAAGAACACAAGAACATGTTAATGCTAGTACTAGTGCTCTATTTATCTTTTATGAAATTAAAAAAAAAATGATACAAATTCCCTTCACACAAATTTTTTTCCCCAAAAAGCAATCCCTACCTTGTTGGAGTTCCGATAAGAATAATTGATCATTTTAAAATGAATAGTTGTCATTTTCATATTTAAAATTGTTATTTTTATATCCGAAATTAGTAAACCTATATCCATTCTAGTTTTAGAAATTAATCCATACATGTTTTCTTATTTTCATAAATGATCATTTTTTAATGGATAATTATTATTTTTATATCCAGAATTATTATTTCCACATCCGAAATACAATCATATCCATTAAATGGTTATTTTTAAATGAATAGCTGTCATTTTCATTCCCAATCAAACCAACATTTTTATTTTCATAAGTGATTATTTTTAAATATATAACGGTGATTTTCGAATCTGAAATTGTTTTTTTTCCAAATAGAGTGTTGCACAGAGGAGGAAGATGGTGGGGCTCTTATAGAAGCAAACCAATTCAAGACTTACTGTAATAAGAACGAGTCAATTTACTTCACCATCACCACCTCTTATAATACTCACTTTACTTTCTCTTCGAATCGCAAGAAATTAAAATGATACAAGCTTTCCCAACATAAATCGCAAGAAACAGAGTGTGACACAATCCCTCTAGATCGAACTGTTTCGATGGCCTGACTGAACCAATAGGTGGAACTCATAGTCTGGCTCTTCAACCCACACAATGGATTAGGGCTAGGCCCCTGAGATGCTGGAGTGTTATACTGAAAATTGAAATCAAAGAAAATGTCTATTCCGTAGATTAGGAAACGCCCTACCTCATAAATCAGCAACGACCCAATGATTTGGACCTAGTTAAGCGAAATCTCAAAATCGAAATGTGAATCGGTGACAATGAGAGAGTGGTTATTCAGTATGGTCAGGATCTCAGAGCTACGGGGAGCAATCGGAGGCTTTGAGGCGGCAACGGCAGAGGGGAGAAGTGAAAACCGAGGAGAGAGACATGGAGGTGTAGCCTGAATCGGTGAGAAAATCTGCCGCGTCGAGGACGGTTTCATGGGAGAGAGAAGAGGAAAAGGAGAGAGTGTATAGAAGAAGAAGAAGAAAAGAGGTAGCCATTACAAATCGTCGCCGTTGCTGGAGGAGGCCGCCGCCGCCGCTGTTGGAGGAAACGATTGATGGAAAAGAAGATTTTGTTGAGGGTATTTATGTAATTTTATTTTAATTTAAAAAGGGTCAAATTATACCTCCGCTCATGTGAATATGTGATGCAATGAATATTGGATAATATTCTCTCAATCCTATTTATAAATAATTATTTTTATAAGGTTCATCTTTTTTATAAATAATTTTTAATTTTTATCTATTCTATTTTTTATATTCTTTTCATAAATAGAGTTATATATTAAAAAAAATAATATTTTTGACATATTTATTATTTTTAATTATAAGTTAGTTTTAATTAATTAATTTTTTTTAATAAATAAGATTAAAGGTAATAGTATTTTAAGTGGGATTTTCCCAAATTCAAAACTGATTATTACCGACACATGTTAGTTCTACAGAGTACCGTAATCAAATTACCCTTTCCCACCTTTCAAGATTCCCACATTCCAAGCTTTATCAACCCAACAACCCTCTTATTACAAAACAATGACAACACGTAAGCGTCAGCACACACTGCAATTAGTAGCACTATATAGCATATATATATATATATATATATATATATATATATATATATATATATATATATATATATATATATATATATATATATATATTTTTTTTTTTTTTTGGGCCAGAACACTATATAGTATATTTTATTTCATTTAAGAAGGCAAGTAAAAAAAAGTGGATTTTGATCATTCTGACATTTACATGGATTTTGATTCTGTTTTGTTTATACTTTTTTTTTTTTAATTGTTAGAGCTAAATGTCATGCAATTTTTAGAGTGTATCACATGTACACCAATTAAGGCAATTTAGTCATTTCTTCTCCGAAACAGCTTTGGGTATTTCATTCAAGTCTGCGGGTAGAAGAGATTGAAATGATCTCAAAAGGAGCTCTCACCTCTTCTCTAAATGCTGTTTTCCAACAATGTAAAGTACACCTAAGGGATATAACTCAAATGGCGAAGAGGGACTTTTTTTAGTATTCCGGTCACCCTCCGGCAACCGGATTTTGGGTTACACAAGGTTCTTTTTTTCAAAAAAAAAAAATATAAAAATTCTATTTTTCTAAAAATTAAACAAAACTGATTTTCAAAGATTTTTATGTCATGTGAGGTTTTTGGAACCTCTTTAGGTACAAAAATGATTATTCTTTAGTGTGAGGTTATTGGAACGCCTGTAAAAAGTTAATTAAGAGAATAAAAAATATCATTTTTAAAAATAAAAGATACAAACCAAACAAAAAATATTTCTCTTAAATAAATTAAATAAAGATTTTCCTAAAAGCCACCAACAAAGTAACAAACATTTATACCCGAACTACGTGAGTTTTGATCCATCTAAAGGGTACGTAGGCCCTAGGTCCTCTTCCTAGGTCAAGTCCAACTTTTTAAATAAATATATTTGTTCATTTATTTTCTTTTTATAAATAAACATTATTATTTTTAATTTATTTTTCATGTGACTTATTTTTGTAAATATTTTATTTTTTATTTATTTTTTGGGTAATTTTAATAAAATTAAAAGCCATATTTATTTCTAAATAATTGACTTAGAGTAACCGTTCTTATGAACGGGTACTATGGGATGCCTAACATATTTCTCACACAATAGACTCTCGAACCCTATCTGGTTTTTATTTATAAAAAAATATTTCCAAAATCATCCTTATTTTAAAATTTTGGTGGTGATGGCTTCATATTTTTCAAAATTTCCGGTACAATTTATTTTTAAAATTTTCTGGGGGAAGAAATTAAACGTTGTTTTACGGAATTACGGCTCTTCCCTCTAGAAATTAAAAGATTCTTAAAACCATGCTTGTGATTTGCTTTAAATATTAAATAACAAAACATAATAGTCTGGCACGCTTTAAACCTTTAAGGTGAATTTTTTAAAGTGAAAACTGTAAAGAATGCAACAATAGTACACTACAAACAACATATACTGATAGGTTATTGACCAAAAGAGAGTATTGGCTGAAAATGAACGGCCAACAATGACCTTAAAAGAAGCCTCGATACATTGTTCCATGTTTTTATGCACAAGTTGATGTAAAAGGGTTGGAATAAAGTAAAGCCTAATCCCTATTCAAAATCATGTCCTTCGTGGAATTGACCAAATCCCCCCACACTATGGTAAAATTATACCGATTCATCTCTTCGTTCTCTCAGAATATACTATCTGTATTAATATATTTACAGCTTCTAATAGTGGCAATCGTATGCTTTTATTGTAAAAGTTGCTTCTCCACATGATTTAAGTGTTTGATTAAAAACCAAATGCAAGTTATTAAAATTATAAACTATATTTGTTATTTGATACAAATTTGTATTCGACCCAATTATATTGAAGAAGTCTTAAAAACGAAAAATTAACTCTCTTATTATAAAAAGAAATACAATATCAAAACTTAGAAAAAAAGTTGAACACGCCTCTTAATTAAGCAAGCTGCAGGTCAAAATTGGCATATGGGGGGACCATATGTACCCGATGGCGAAGAGCATAAGTCTTAACTAATAAACTCTTAGTGGAGGTTATAAGCATTATTACCTTATTATAATAAAGAGAGCATAAATTTAAATTCCGAAAAATGCGCTTGTTATAAGAGATGGAAATCCTTTACATTTTGAGCCTTAAAAGATTTTATATCTTTAATCAAATAACAAAAAGAGCACAAGTATTATAAAAATAGAAATTATATAAAAAAATAATGAAAACTAATCATTTTTTTAATTATTCACCACAAACATCACGTTATTCTCAACTAAACCATGCATATGTACTATCTATATACCGCCCGCTATAGATGACCATAAATATACAAGGCATACCGCGGGGACCACAATATTCTTATATACCCTTCTAATCTTTAATACAAGATATATTTGGGAGTTCATATTTATCATTCTTTTCTTAATGTATCTCTATTGAAGCCTCTCAACCATAATCAAGTAGTAGAGGGAAGGAGGGAATTAGGAAAGATGACTAGGGTATTTTAAAAAATTTATATAATATCAACTAACACAATCAACTTTCTCAATCTAATCAAATTAAGTAAATATGTCTTATATTAAAAACCAGATGAAGTATTAATTATGGACTGGAAGTATTATTTATAGAAAGAAAATTTGTCAATACAATAAAGAAATATCTTGCTACTAAAATTATATTACATGCTACAGCATTGTGACCTAGCTCGACCGGGGACCACAATATTACCTTAGTAATTAACCCATCGCCATGAATATCAATTAAGATCTTGGTGCCAAACCGACCCATTATCTGTCCTTTATAAATAAACGCTCATTCACAGCTCTCAGAACACACAAGAACACTTCACAAACACAGAGAGAAAAGAAGCTTAGTAAGTATGAGTTCTCTTCGTGTCTCTCTAGCAGCTCTATGCTGTGCATTTGTGGTGTTCGCAGGAACAATATCAGTTTCGTACGGCGAGTTAGATCCTTCGTTTTACAAAACATCATGTCCTAAGGTGCATGCCATAGTACGAAAGGTTGTTGATAATGCTTTAGAATCTGATCCTCGTATTGGTGCCAGTCTCGTCAGGCTTCACTTCCATGATTGCTTTGTCCAAGTACGCTCTTCTTCTTCTTCTTCTTCTTCATTCATCCGCTTCACTTTCCCTCTAAATGGTCTTCTAATGTAGTATTTTTTTAAGGTTAACCACAAGTCTTGTAGTGGATAGCGGATACTTTAAAGTTAAACCAAACCCTATGTTTGGATGGAGAGAAAATTAGGAAAGAAAAAAAACTAAGAGGGAAAACTCCAAAAAATAGTAAATTTTTTACCATTTTTTAAAGTTTTCTTTTCTAGTCCCCCCTCCCCTCTATTTTCCCCTCACTTTTCTCTTTATTTGGAGAGTAATGTTCATAGAGTTTTATGAACCAGTTTTCTGTTATGCGATTATTTTGATGGCGTTGGTGAGAGAAGTCGTAGTAGACTTAATTAGGACTGTTTCTATTTTGTGAAAGTTTTTATTTGTTGTTTTGAGCTTAATCTGTATGAAAAGAACCATTTATATGAATTAAACATACACTGTCCAAGATCATAATAACTTGGATATTGCCGAGATGATACTTTAATAAAGCTGAGAAATGCGTAGATCTAACTTTAATTTAGAATAATATTAAAATGGAAAGGATGAACAATAATTAAGAGTTGGATGGATATTGTCCGAGTTTACTTCTCTGCTCTTTCGTTTCTTGTTACAAGTCTTCTTTTACGGTTTGCTTGTTATGAGGGGAGGGGAGGGAATGTGGGTGAAGTGAAAAAATTTTCTAGTTGGATTAAAAAAAATGATAAAAGTGGAGTTCAAAGTTTTAAAGTTATTTTTTTATTACTCATTTTATCTTACATCTTATCTATTTTAAAATTTTGTAACTCCACTTCTCCAATTTTCTTAAATCTAACTCATAAAAATTTACGCTCCCCTCCCTCCACTCCAAATCCGTCATACCAAACACTCCCTTAATGTCTCTCCATGTACGCTAAGTGGAAATTTCAACGAAATTAAAGTGGGTGGCTTATGTACTTTTTTCTTTATCGGCAGTGGCTTATGTACTTGGAAAGCTTGATAACAAGTTTCAACTTGTTTTGAATTAAATGTAACGGAACATTTGGGTGTGGTGGGGCATAATGCAGGGTTGTGATGCATCAATATTGTTGAACAAGACGGACACAATAGACAGCGAGCAAGATGCTTTTCCAAATGTTGACTCTATCAGAGGGCTTGACGTCGTCAACAACATCAAATCGGCGGTGGAAGCAGCCTGCCCGGCCACCGTCTCTTGTGCCGATATTCTCGCCCTTGCTGCTGAAGTCTCCGTCATTTTGGTATTATATATATGCTTCTTCTATATATCCGTCTTAATTCCTCTCACCCATACACACACACACACACAATTCAACCACACTTATTATGAAAAAATGTTGAGAGCCAACTTTGCACTATACTCCTTTAGTCCTATTTATAGGATAGAAAGAGAAAATTTTTTATAAGAATGTAAAATTTTATCCTTTATTCATTATTGCATTGACTTTGTCGTTATTAAGTATAATATATATTAAATATGGGTGAAGTTGGGAAGTTGTTGAATTTTATGGAAGAGTTAATGAATGAAGTTTAAGGTTTTTTGTCTGTGAAAAATATGTTGAAAATGTTTTATAAATAGGATCAGAGGAGTATATACCATGTACTCCTTTGATTCTTTGTATAAGTCACTACCAACATGTTTTGCCCAAAACTAAGAAAAACCTTAACTTTATGTTTGGATGGAGAGAAAAGTGAAAGGAAAGTAGGGGGAGAATACCATGTTTGAAACTTTCCCAAAATAATAAAGAAATTTATTATTTTTAGGAGTTTCCCTTTTAGTATTCTTTCTCCTCTAATTTTCTCTCAATTAAACATAGGGTAAAACTCATTAACTTTATTTTAAAATTCAATAACTTTTCAGCTTTACATCTATTTAATGATATACATTATTGTAACCCATGAGTATATATAAAGTCTATATATACAATAAGTAATGAATGATAAAATTGTCCATATATGTGAAAAATCTGATGATGTGTCTTATGAATAGGACTAAAAAATCTTCCTCTCTACCTTATAAATAATACTAGAGGAGTACAGTTCAGTGACAGAGAGACGGGAAGTGGCACAAGCCATAACCGACCGTGCTTGTCTCGCAGAATTTATGTGAACATTTTATCGATCATGTGTCTCTTTTAATCTCTGTCCCTCTCATTCTTAAATTTGCTAGGTGGTTGATTAATAGAGTAATGGATGTGTCAATTATTTGCATGTGTGTGTGTGTGTGTGTGTGTATTTTATGGAGTAGTGGTGCATGCACTTTACTTTTCTTTAAAAAAGGAAACTGGATGTATATATATAGTACACATATTACACATAAATTGGTTGTGGGGAAAATTAAAAGTGGAGTTGTCGGCCGGGAACATGATTGAGAAACATGTTATTGAATAATAATGCAGACTGAAGGAAACGGGTGGAAAGTTCCACTGGGACGAAGGGACAGCACCACAGCCAATCGAACCTTGGCAAATTTAAACCTTCCTTCTCCTTCCGACAACTTGACTGAGCTCATAGCTGCCTTCCTTGTTCAGGGCCTCAACACCACTGATCTCGTTGCCCTCTCTGGTATATTACACACACACACACACTCTACCTCCTGTCTATAATATAAGGCATATTTGACTCTTTTAGAGATTTATAAGGAAGCTAAATACATTATTATTTATTCATAACATATGTTTTATATTATTAGATTATACATCAGTTTATAAGTGAAGAAAATTAGTTTGGAGAAAAATTATAAATATAAATACTTTAAAATAATTTATTTGGCTTCCTTAAACTCTTCAAAAAAATCAATTGAATCTTATATTAAAGATCGGAGAGAATGTGCACTGACCCGCGGGGGACTTTAAGGTTCAATTTTGTCCCAAAAATTTTCAAATAGGAATTATAGGTATGTATTCAGAAGTTTTTATTGGATCAATTTTACCCCAAAAGTATTAAAAAAGGAGTAATGTTGGCTCTGACTGTTAAAAATATTAATAGTTAATATCAATTTTTAATAATCAATATTAATTTTTTAATCATCAATATCAATACTTCCGAAGCGAAATTAGTCAACAAAAACTTCTGAATGCGCGTAGTTCCTATGCAAAAATTTCACGGCCAAAATTGAACTCTAGCGCCACACACACACGTGTTTGCACGAGCTCACTTTGTTTCTGTGTTTAATTTTCTTGTTCTGCTCTATTTTATATATATGCAATATATATTTGGCTTTACTTCTTCAGGCGCTCACACGTTTGGAAGATCACACTGCAGAAATTTTCAGGACAGGTTATACAATTTCAATGGCACAGGCCAACCAGATCCTAACCTCAACACAACATATCTTCAAACCCTAATAGGAATCTGCCCTCAAAGTGGTGACGGATCCAACTTGGCCAACTTAGATTCGACCACTCCTGACACGTTCGACAAGAACTATTACAACAACCTTCAACTTCAAAGTGGCCTCCTTAACAGTGACCAGGTTTTGTTCTCCACTTCCGGTGCAGACACCATCGCCATCGTCAATAGCTTCGCCGCCGACCAAGCGATTTTCTTCAAACAGTTTGCTGCTTCCATGATCAAGATGGGTAATATTAGCCCCTTGACTGGAACCCAAGGTGAAATAAGGTCTCAATGTAACTTTGTTAACTCTGATTCATCTCGCTTGAAGGCTGTCGCTTCCACCAAAGAATCTGGTCGTAATGTTCTTGTCAGTTCAATCTAAATAAGTTGATCCATGGATGGGTTTAATTGTCTGTGTAGGAGTGTGCGTGCTATGTACCTATGTGTACTGTGTTTCGTGGTCATAATAACTTTTGTGTTATGCCACTGGTAATAATAATAATAATGACATTTGTGTTTCATATATCTGTGTTTTCCTCTATTTTCTTATATGGTTGACAAGGAATCTTAACTTTTTTTTTTTTTTGGTAAAAAAAAAAAATTTAGGAGAGGGGTCGTGTTCACCCACAATCCAAGAGCAGGGCACCTACACAGGTACACAGGTATAGCAGGCTTAGGATAGGACCAAACGAGTACACATGCCTCAACCACCGGTCCCTCCCCCCTTCACCATCCTGGCTCCCCCTGCTTCCCCATGCTAAGGGATGCCTCCCCAGCGCCGCGACCAACAAGGAATCTTAACTTTACCTTTACAGACATAAAGTCACATGCCTTTTGCCCAAATTAACACTTTTATCATTTTCCATCCATTTTAAAAAATTGATGTATATTTTTATACTCAGGAAAATTTTATGGTGTCATGTGCAATTTTGACAAAAACAATTATGGGTAGATGTGCACCTTAACACCGGCCCTTTTTTATAACAAAAAGTTTATGAGTTAAAGTCCTAAGATTTACCTATACGACTAGGGCATATACCTTTATGATGAGTTGGGTGCCTGACTCACCGTAGGACTACCTCTGATTGAGCTCAAAAAGAGCCGATAAAAGATTACAGATCGCATAACCAACGATGTTAACTCACAACCTTATGCTTCTGCTCTGAAGTAACTTTTATCGGCGAAATTGGGTGTTTTAAACAACACACAGTACATGTAAAAGAGTTTGAAAGGGTTGAAGAGAAGGATTTCGTAATTTAAACTCAACCTGAGGACTTCTTTTAGCTTCTAAACTAGTGGCTTAAACCGTGGATACGTACCACTGAAATTTTCGTTGAACATTATTAGTCACTTTTTTTCAATATATAAGTAATTATCCATAAATGTTAATACTATGACTTGATATTCTTTAATATAAGATATATTTATAGAGTTGATTTTGATTTTAAATATAAGGTATAATTTTCTTATTTGTCAATGTTTTCCTAATTTACCCCTATTAATGCTTTCTCAATCATAATTAAGTAGAAAATGGAATGGAGGAATTAAGGAAGATGACTAGGGTGTTTTACAAAATACTCCCTCCAGTCCTTTTATAAGCAACTTTCTCTCTCATAGGGCTGGTCCCTTTTATAAGAAACTTTCATTTTTTGTCTGAAAATGTAAGCTTCTTTTTCTTATTTTACCCTTATTAAATACTTATTCTCTCTTATATCTTATATTCATTATCTCTCATACTTTTTATCTAGTCTCTCTCCTATACTCTTTTCATAAATAGGGGCATATATGGAAAAAAAAACATAGCATTTTTGACACACTTATTGCTTTTAACTATCAGTTTGTTTTGCGCAATCAAGAGAAAAGTTGCTTATAAATAGGACTGGAGGGAGTACATGTTATATTAACTAATTTAACCAACTTCATAATTTAATTAAATTAGATAAATATATCTTATATTAAGTATTAATGGAGTAATAATTAATTTAAGGATGGTTTGAATAATTTAATCAATAAAAGATCAAATCGCATGATATATTCAGAAATGCAAGACAGTTGTCAACAAATTGGCCTGAACATTAAAACTATTGCCCCTTTACACGCACACACGCAACAGAACATAAGGTTACAAAAGGCTATATTGATATCAGACCTATGATCACACTCACTATGGATCCCCATAATTCAAGAAATTTAATTTCGTTAGATATATGTAATGCAAAGAAAAATTTCTCAGCATTTCTCTTTTTTTTTAATAATAGATTTTAAAGCAAAAGTCTGTAGCAGTGGAAATATATATGTAGGGATGATTTGACGATTTTTAGGATAAAGGTTGAAAAGCGATTCCTATATCATAATGAACCTAGGGAAAAAACATGCAATTCTAGAGGGTCTGAGCACTACTATAAAAAGGTTGAAAGGAGGCGCATATTTTATGGCACTTTTTAAAAAAAGTGTTACAACTAACTTTTTTTTTTCCTTTTTCTATTTAATTTTTTTTTAAATTTGGGGACCAGCTAGTGGGGTTAATTGTGGCGCCTGCCTCCAATTGACCCAGGACCAGGTGCCATAGTTGGTGTCTACCTAAGGGTGGTGCCTGCCTTGGCAGGCGCCACATTTGGTCCCCAAAATTTTAAAAAAATAAAATAGAAAAAGAAAAAAAAGGTAGCTGTGGCACTTCTTTAAAGAAGTGTCACAATTGGCTGGATGTGAATTTTCAACTCTCCCGCCAATCAAATTTCCCTCATTTGACTTTATTTTTTATCTTTTCCCTTGCTTTTTTCCTTTTTATTCCCTCTTCCTCAGCTCGCGTCGACGCCCCTCCCCCTGTAAAAGATATCACTTTCTCTTGCACAACAAACACACACACTCTTCTTCTTCATTAAATTCTCTTGTCCCTTTTTCCATTTTTGTTTCGTCCGTCTCCACTCCTGTCCTTAGTTGTTCCCTTTTCTTCATACTCTCTGTCTCTCTTCCTCTTTTGAACCTCACTCCACTCCACAGCTCACATTTGCTCATCCTCGTCACTCAAGCTAACGTCGCCAACGTGGTCCCCCACTCCCTACGCTGGTCAATTAATAGATTTGTAAGAAGAAGACTGTTTCATTTTAGATTGCTTTGTTTAAATTTTTTTTTAGTCAAGATAAACCGTAATATAACGTTTGCCTATTTGTTCCTAATTTAATAGGAAAGAGTGAAAACCTAGTTTATTTCGTTTGCTTTTTTGCTTTGTTTAAATTTTTTAACCGACAAACTTGCGTTTTTTTTTTTTTGGGTAATCTTTCAATTTTGGCGCTTGCAAACTACGATGATATAATTAAATTAAATTGAATAATAGTAGTATATAAAACATGGATCAGTCTCGCTCTTTCGTAGGGACCACCATTATTTTGATGCCAAAGTCTTGTTGCTCTATAAATAAATGCTCATAAAGAGTCTCAGAACACACTAGAACTTCACGACCCACTGGGAAAAAAGAGTTATCTTGTTGGTCTCTCTAAGTATTAGGAATAATAATGCCGATAAAAAAAAAAGTATTAGGAATAATAATGATAATGATAATGATGATGATAATGATAATTATGATAATGATGATGATCATGATCATGATCATGATGATAATGATAATGATAATGATAATGATGATAATAATAATAATAATAATAATAATAATAATAATAATAATAATGATAATGATGATGATGATGATGATGATGATGATGATGATGATGATGATGATGATGATGATGATGATGATGATGATGATGATGATGATGATGATGATGATGATGATGATAATAATAATAATAATATCAGTTTCTAATGCTCAGGTACATCCTTCGTTTCACATGCAGAAAGACATGTTCAATGTTGCTTTCTGTTGTACTAATTATGGTGTTTATCATGTGTGCGTGTGAAAGAGTAAAGTAATATCCTGAATAGTGAATGCCCTTAAAGCTGAATCAAATACTACCAGTTTTCAAATAATTAATTAAATTATGTGACGCGAAAAATTTGATTAAAATTGGTTAAAAAATATAATAAATATAAAAAAAATACAACTTATTTTTCAAAAACACACTTTTTATTGAGAGGGTAAGTGTAATATCCTGAATTTTGAGATTTGAGGCTAGAGTATAAGCCTGAAATAAGTAGACTCCTAAGCCCTAGTTTAGCAGAAGTCCAAATTTATTCCCCAATGATTCTTATATCTTTGGGGTATTAAAGAAAATAAAATGGTGAATTTAGAAAGTAATTATGTTTTTGGTGAAATCGCCTATGAGGTAGTGAGTTTGTCATGTGATTTTGTATAATCAAATGATGATAAAATATTATGAAATTTTATAGGATGCAAGTAGACATCTTAAACTTTAATTTGATAGGTCATATGACTCAATTAGAGTTATATACAAAAAGTTATGAATTTTTGAAATCAGCACATAAAAACTAATTCTATAGGCTTTGGAATCACTCCAATTCTATTTTTCTAGAATTAGTTATGATTTTGCAAAGTTTGGGCAGAAATCTGCCAGAATTTTGTAAAGATCTGAAAATTGGGAAATTGAAAAAATAAGTGAATTATGACATCATCATGATACTAAAATAAATCATTCCTTCCTTAATCAGGCCAGAACAGACGTGTTTTTGCTGTAAATAGAGAGAGAAAGCTTGAGAGTGTTTAGAGAGAGAAGGAGAAGAGAACTCGCAAGGTTGTTGAAGCTCATATTTTGGTGTGGAGGAGTTAGGGTTTTCAGCCATACTTGGAAAAGCCAGAAGGAAGCGAAAGGTAACTTCCAAACCTTCGTATATGAACAATTCTGACTGATGTGAGCAATTTAATCGATGAAATTTTATCGGATTGTCGTTGGTTTTAAATTTTGGAAATTGAGTTGCCTAAGGGCTATGCTGCCCAATTTTAGTCCAAATGGTAGTTGTAACCTAATGTAATAGTCGAAAAAGTGGTTAGGAGTAGAAAAGAACACGTTTACGGAGCCGAAACCGAAAAACCCCAATTTTTCCCGGGAATTGAGAATTTCAGCCAAGGCTAGTTAGGAGGGGTTAGGGATGGATTTTCATTGATTTTATGGTTCATTGAGTACAAGAGCGAAAATTAGGTAGGGTTACAGTTGGTCACTTTTTCAGAAAAGGCCGAAAAAACATAATTACGAAAACGCCTCTGAAACCCTTAAAATGGGGCTGCCAAGGGTAATTTTATAATTTTACATTGAATTTGATAATTTGGAGTTCAGAAATGGATTCCTTGGGCAGAAATATGTGCGGATAGCCCAGGTTAGAATTTCAGGAAAAGTGCAGCCGGACCGGGTACTGCGGGGCGGGGTCGGGTCATCGGGGGTATTTTAGTAATTTTTCAATATAGGCTTATATAACCCCCAAAAACACTAGGGAAGTGTCTGAACGGTACCTTTGGCATTGTAGGATTGAATATAAAGCCCGAGCTATTGGCATGCTTTACGAGGCACACGTTTGAGGCCGAAAAGGGTTAAGGTAGGGAACTTACCTCTCCTGCATGTATATGATATTTGTGTTAGTGTGTTGATGCATGTTATTGCTTTATTTGATTATGTGAAACATGTGTGAATGATTTGAAGCTATGTTTCAATTTATACTATGGCCATAAGTATATTGTTCGAAGCATTGAGCTTACAGATTTATCATTGTGTGAGCATAAGTTATGTGATGCAAACATGTCATGCATTAAACATTTATCATACATACATATTGACATTGTTTTCCTACTGAGATTCTCTCGAATCTCACCCTCCCCTACCAACAATTTAGACAAGAGAAGACAAAAGATATGCTGAGAACAATGCAAAAAACCATATGAGGGGATTGCAGTGGTGGAACGAAGATGAGAAGATGTCTCTGTTTCACTGGGACGGGTTTAGATACCCAAGTAGCCCTATGTGGCTACATTGATGGTAATGATAATGTACGAACCCCTATAGGGAATTTATGTAATCATGTACTTATTATCAGTATAATCATGTTATTCCTTTGTTGCCCACCGAACCTCAAATCGTTTTCCGCGAATACTCTGAAAAAATGTTAAAACAAGGCAAGGGCGTGACATTTTGATATCAGAGCCGAAAGTGGTTCTGAAGGAGCCCAAAGGGGCTCTGTCTGAGTGGCAGTTCCAGCAACAGGATGATATACTGATATGGTTTTGATTACACGGTGCTAGGAAATATGCACGGACAGGAGGTACCAAAGGAGGGTATCTTCCTGATTTGTGAATCAGCCTTGAGAAATGGCGAGTATTGAAGGGCAGCTAGTGGTACAATACTAGATGAGAATGTTCTAAGGATATTACGAAACCTGAGGAAGTGGGTATGACCAAGGCCAATGTGCGGTCCACACCCAATATTTTGGTGATCGGAGATAGCCAGCACGTCTTTTGAGATAAGGGTAGTCGTGGGGTACTCTTGGACGGAAGCAGTAGAAGCCGGTATCTACGTTTGTGCATGGGTACGCGAAAGTTAAACGTGCTCAACCCAGAGAAATCCTAGGATGAGTGACCCCCTGGGAAGTGAGTTGATAGGGTCATGGAGACTTGAGACATAGTGATTGTCTTAAGGTTTCTTCATGACTAATGATCATTTATGAAAGATGATCCATTAGATCCTGTGTGAGGGAAAGATGGGTCTGACTAGAGAATAGTAGAGAATGATTTCCAAGGAATGTGATATTGAGATTCTAGGTTCCTTATGACACCCACCTAAATGTTGGGTTGAGAACCTAAGCGGTATGAGATTACATGCCAGTGATGTCATACTGGACTTATGTGTTTAAAGGCCCTAAGACCTAGGGGATCGATGTGCCTTAGGCTGACATAGATATTTAGATTTATGTTGGAGTTAATGATGCTCCGTGGGAATGAGGAAAGTGATTTCCTAGCTCAACTAAGGTTGAGGTTTTGATGATTGAATTGTGGTCTAAGGATCAAACTCAATAGTTGGGCTGATTCCTATGAATTTGACTTAACCCGGATGGTCTGAGGTACCAGAGTATGGTACTAGAATTGAATTGAAATGTGTATTAGGTATCCTGAGGTTACTGGTTGTTAATCTAGCACGGGGAAAGAGATTATTCTATGAAGAGTTATGATCGGAGAATAGAGTTATGTGAGTATTGTCAGTTGTAGTGGGAGATTCCTATGGGACTCCTATTAAATCAACCTGACATTGTTAAAGCACATATGAGGATATAGACCTCAGAGTGTGTAGTGAAAGCGTGGTAAATGTGATGCATTTTAGAACTGTGGTGAGCAGGAGCTTGAGGCAGTATGAGTGATGTGTTGGTATGGCCCTGAAGTCCAAATTATCTTGTGAGAAGGGATCTTGGAGGATCCCAGTTTAGTGAAAAGAATTTGTGGTTTTGAAGGTAAAGTTGTTAAGATACCCGGTTCCAACTTGCTGTGATTTTGTATTGTGAGTCCATGTCCCCGGTTGGGCCAGATATAGTTGGTTCAGTGGGCTGCGCTTAAAGGGCATAGGCTCAAACTGTGACGAATATTTGTGAGTCTTTCACCTGCGGCCGCATGGGGTGGTTCCCATAGCAGAGGACCGTTCCGCTGGGGCAGTAGTTTACGAGGATTGACTATTTGTGAGCCGAGAGGCTATTTGTGATGTCTTTCACCCACGGCTCATTAGGTGATTCTAGTGGGAGGATTGTTCCACTGGGGCAGTAGTTTATGGGGGATTGACTATGTGAGCCATAAAGCTATGTGTATACACCGCCATGCCAACAGTCCCTAAGTCACTAACAACAGTTCGGGTGGGACTACATGCCTTCCTGACAGTAAAAGGGGATGATGGTAGGGTGTAATAGTTGCGAACAAGTATGTGTATACACCGCCATACCAATAGTCCCTGAGTTGCTAATAATGGTTTGGGTAAAGACTGTGTGTCTTCCTGGCTGTAAAATGGGATAAGGGTGGGGTATGATATAAAAGCCGAAAGGCTATTTGTGGGCCGAAAGGCTATTGTGAAGCTAAAAGGCTATGTCAGCCGTATGGCTATATGTGTATGCACCACCATGTCAATAGTCCCTAAATCGCTAACAACTAGGGGTGGAATCAGGCCAGGCCAGGCCAGGCTTGTACCTTAACAGGCCTGGCCTGTTAAGGCACAAGACGGCCTGAGCCTGGCCTGTGGCCTGTTACAGGCTTTTTATTAGGCCTAAGCCTGGCCTGTACACAGGCCTGGCCTGGCCTGTGGCCTGTTAAGAAGGCCTGGAATATGTAAAAGATCCTAACAGGCCAAACAGGCCGACAGGCCGACAGGCCGACACGTAACAGGCCAAAACAGGCCGACACAAACAGGCCTAACACAGGCCTAGGACTATCAGATTTTTTTTTCCCTGATAGAGAACACCATTGCATGAATCAAAAGGAGCAAATAACCAGAATCAAAAGTAGCAAATAAACAGAGCTTTGCTTTACATTTTAAAATTCTATAATATACTAGTATTCCCTGCATACATAACTAACTAGCTAATTTGAAGCTAATGATTCTTCTTCTACACAGAGTTTGAAGCTAATTTGAAGCTAATAACTAACTAATTTGTAGCTAATTCTCACCTTCACATCAAATCTTCAAAATAATTTCTTCTTCTCCTTCAAAGGCCTTGAAAAAAATTAATGAAATATATAGTATTAGATCATAACACAATTTAACATGTACAAGAAGTAATATGATTTTAACAATGCAAAATTTATACCTTCTGTTTTTTCTTCAAACCGTACTTGTTTCGAAGCCAGTCCCCACCACAAATAAGTGCTTCAATTGATTCTTCATTTAATTTAGAACGATATTCATCAATTACTCTACCTCCAGCACTAAATGTGGACTCTGATGCCACCGTTGAGATTGGAATAGCTAGTATGTCAGCAGCCATCTTAGATAAAATCTTATACTTCAAACTATTATTTTTCCACCATTCTAGGGCACTAAAGGAGTTAGAACTGCCCTCAGGAATATACACACCATCCTCAAGATAAGCTTCCAATTCTGATTTCATAGGGGGAATTGCTTGCTTTTCACGAACAATATTCATGATTTGATCAAATCCAGTAATTATAGAAGAACTAGGCACATTGGGAGAAGAGTTGTTGCCAACATTTTCAACTGCATTACTTGTCTCTCCCTTGTACAAGGCAACATACTCATCATACATTGAGTATAAAGCTTTCACCACTTTATCTATATTCTCATAAGCAGCATAATCAGGTTTGTAAATAAGAGGAAAGCAATAATTAATAACATACAATTTGCACCTAGGATCCAGAATACTTGCAAGAGCCATCACCAAATTGCATTCCCCCCAATATTTGTCGAACTTCTCTTTCATTGAGACAGCCATTTCTACCATAAAGAAATCATCATCCTCTAAGGCATTATCAATGACTTGTTTCACTCTCCAAACTTCAGGAAGGTACAAATTTGCAGTAGGATACTCACTACCTGAGATGACATGAGTGGCTAGATTGAACACTTCTAGAAGTTTGCAAATCTTCTCAACCTTCTTCCAATCCTCTTCGGACGGTGCATAGTTGTTTTCAAAACTAAAGCTAGAAGGTTCCAAAACTCACAGCTAATTTTTCGTGCGACGGTGCGAGGCAGAGCTTCACTGAGGGGACTGGGTCACCGAGAGCAGCGACCAGCGAGGCAGAGGGAACTGGGTCACCGAGAGCAGCGACCGGCGAGGCAGAGGGGACTGGGTCACCGAGAGCAGCGACCCGCGAGGCAGAGGGAACTGGGTCATCGAGAGCAGCGACCAGCGAGGCAGAGGGCACTGGGTCACCGAGAGCAGCGACCGGCGAGGCAAAGGGGACTGGGTCACCGAGAGCAGCGACCAGCGAGGCAGAGGGAACTAGGTCACCGAGAGTAGCGACCAGCGAGGAAGAGGGCACTGGGTCACCGAGAGCAGCGACCGGCGAGGCAGAGGGGACTGGGTCACCGAGAGCAGCGACCAGCGAGGCAGAGGGAACTGGGTCACCGAGTCGTGTGACGGTGCGACTGTGCGAGGCAGAGCAGTGACGGTGCGACAGCGAGGCAGCGAGGCAGAGTGCGACTGTGCGAGCGTCGACGGTGAGCCGATGAGACCGTGCGTAGGTGAGAGGCTGAGAGCTGAGAGCGCACAGTGAACTGAGAGCTGAGACGGTCCGTGCGTGAGTGCGTGAGAGGCTGAGCTGAGAGGTGAGAGCTGAGAGCGCACAGTGAACTGATGTAGGAATTAGGTTTACACATTAGACAAGGGGGTGGGCGAGTGGCGCTGGGGGGGGGGCGGGGTTACTTAATTTTTTTTTATTAACCTTACAGGCTCAGGCCGGCCTGACAGGCCTGTCACAAGGCCTTGGCCTGGCCTGTTAAGGAAAATAGGCCTCCAAAGAGGCCTTGGCCTGGCCTGATAGCCTGTCAGGCCAGGCCTGAACAGGCCTATAACAGGCCAGGCCGGAGGCCCCTGTCAGCCGGCCTGGCCTGTTTCCACCCCTACTAACAACGGTTCGGGTGGGGCTGCGTGCCTTCCCAGCGGTAAAAGGGGATGAGGGTGGGGTGTGACAATTATGAACAAGCTGGGATTGGGGTGTGGTTGTAGCCGCAAAGCAGAGTTAGTTTAGCTGATGGCGAACTCGACTATATGATTGGGGGTTCTCACTTGTGGGGGCACTTACCTTGGCATGGCCAGCCTGGCTACCCACCACGCTGGTTGTACCGGTGTTGACCCCAGGCCGAAATGCGGTGCGTAAAATTAGAGTCTATAATGTGTATATGTGACGATGTGAATGTCGGGAAAGCAATGTGTATTGTGATTGTGAATGCCAGATGGCAATGTGTATTGTGCAAGCAGCGAAAGCAGTCGTTATACAGCGCAAGCTGTCGTTTTATGCATACAGCGTGATTACGATCGTTATTGCACCATGGCCATGAGAGTTGTCGTTATACAGCATGAGAGCTGTCGTTATATAGTGAAAGCTGTCGTCTTGTGACTTATGAGTCACGCATCATTGTGGTAGCTGAATACAGCTTTAGAGCTGTCACTTGTGACAATCGTCACGTATCATTGTGCATACAGTCGAGAGCGCTGTCATCTTGTGACTTGCGAGTCACGCATCAATATGAATTTGCTGTGGATATTGTGTAATACAACTAAGTCCTGGTTACCACTAACATAGTCACTAGTGGGTATACAGGTGAGGGTAACGCCGTGGAAGTTGATACGGCGATGTGATATTGTGGTTGAGACCCAAAAGTCCCGGGTATCACTAGTGGAGTCACTGGTGGGTGTACGGGTAAGCGTAACGCCGTGAAAGTTGATACGGCGATGTGATAATGTTATGAATGTGGTAAACGGCGGGAAGCCGAGGTATCTTTGCAAACGGCGGCAAGCCAAGGTATTTTTGCAAACAGTGAGAGTTAAAGTACTTGTGTATACAGCAGAGGCTATCATTATGTGAAGTGAGTGTTTAGTGCTTTAGGGTTACTCCTAGAAGGAGTAACTAGATTAAGTTGAGCAGAGTGGTAGCCTATGCCGCCCAACTGTCGAGATCTTATGATATGGCTCATGATTTAGAGCCTCCAGAAATTGTGTTATGTGATAATGTGTTTTGTGGCAATTATACGTAAAGGCAATTGCATTTGTTTGGCAACCGTGTGGTGATTGTGTTCATGTGGCAATAGTGTAATAGGCTGATTGCGGTTTCATGGCAATTGTGTTGTATTCGTGGTATGCCAAAGATATGGCGTTGTTACCTGTTTAGGGTGATAGCAAAATTTTTTGAGTATTTGTGTGTGAAACCGAGCACGACAAATCAATTTGTTTAAAATTCTTGCGAGAATCAGATTTATGGTGCACCGTTTGTGTGGGTGGTCTAGAAGGGACCATTCCAATGAGAAGCAATTTATGAAACGGAAGCCGTCATGAAGAGGCATCCGAGTTTATGGTTTAAGTGATGCGACAAATTTTGAGGACGAAATTTATTGAATGGGGGGAGAAATATAATACCCCAAATTTTGAGATTTAAGGCTAAAGTATAAGCCTGGAATAATTAGACTGCTAAGCTCCAGTTTAGCAGGAGCCCAAATTTATTTCCTAATGATTTTTATATCTTTAGGGTATTAAAGAAAGTAAAATGGTGAATTTTGGAGAAAGTAATTATATTTTTGGTGAAATCGCCTATAAGGTAGTGAGCTTGTCATGTGATTTGTATAATCAAATAATGAGCAAAAATTATGAAATTTTACAAGATGAAAGTAGATATCTTGAGCTTTAATTTGATAGGTCATATGACTCAATTAGATCTATATACAAAAAGTTATGAATTTTTGAAATCAGCACAGAAAAACTGTGAAATTTCTGGAACAACAGGTAAAGATTAAGATTCTGGGAATTTTGTGATTCTAGCTAGCAAAAGAATATATTTTTCCTTGAAACTAGACACAATAAGGGTTTTATAGGCTTTGGAATCACTCCAATTTTATTTTTCTAGAATTAGTTATGATTTTGCAAAATTTGGGCAAAGTTTGGACTAGGTTCCGGACCAGGGGACCAGACCACTTGGAATGGTCCGATCTGGTCCAGGTCAATTCTTTTTAACATATTTTTTTTTATTGTTGTTAGATATTCTTATAGATTTATGCTATTTTAATTTTTTGGGACACATTTTATATTATTGTAGGCAATTTTATGGTCCTAATTGTGTTTGATAGGTTTAAATTTGTCTTCCAAATAGGAAAAAAAATAAACAAAAAAAATAAATTTAGGTCCTGAACTACCTGGACTGATCCACCAGACCTGATCTGCTATTTGTTTTTTTGGTATTTTCTTTATAAAATGGAATGGTTTATGAAAATGAGTATAGAATGTATAATGAATGATGCTCTTGGAAATGGGAGAATGGCTATTCTAATTCAATTAAGATAATGAGAGTTAATTTTTTTATCAAGTCTAATTGAAAAAAAAACCCCAAGTAATCACATTGGGTCTAACACTTCTAATTAATGACTACTCCTACGATCGCATTCATAGCCATTGCTTAGGAATGTTATTGAAGTACCACTTGACGGGGCATTTTAAAAAGTATTCACGTCGTTGATAGTGCTCTGAGGTAGTCTGGATTTGCTCTCTCTTGGGAATCATGTCTGGTTTTTTCTGTTTTGATACGGCATGGGAGATATCAATCACCGGAAACTGCCACCGGATCGGCTATCCGATCTCCTAGCTTGTGGAAGTAACAAGAAGAAGAAAAATTCCTCTTCTTCACAAGTGGAAATGGACATTCAAATGGCTGTCGAGGTTACTCTAGAAAACATATCAGAGGATGATACCCTCATGGAACAGGGAAATAATGATATAAGTATGCCGGATAGTCCAGCCAAGAAGCATAATTCCTATAAGGATTCTCTGATGGGATTTAATGGCATTGAGAATTCGGGGGATTGTCTGGAGGATGAGGAGTTATCATCTGATATTATTAATAAGGAATGGGAGATGCCTGAACTTACAGAGGAAGTTCAGAAGCTTATGGAAACTCATCCAGTGGTCCCGGTTTCTGCAGAGGAATACAGTGAATGGTGCAAGCCGTGGAATGGAGCTTTGATTCTTACTGTGCTAGGAAAGAAATTTAACATTTACAATCTCAAGACTCATCTGAGCAGACTATGGAAAACCTCTACCTTTGATATAATAGACTCAGCAAATAACTATTTTATCATTCGATTTATACAGAAGGAGGGATGGGCTCAGCTATATCATAAAGTTTTGTATGAGGGACCGTGGGTGATTCAAACAACATACAGTGATTGTACATCGTTGGTCACCCATTTTGATCCTTTCAACAATCCTCTGGGACGTGTGGTGACTTGGGTCAGGATCCCCAACATACCAATGCAATGCTATAATACCACATCCATAACCAGACTGGGAAATAGGATTGGGAGAACAGTTAAGGTAGATCTGCTTACCCCTTCAGAGCTACCATCCAAAGCTGCCAAGGTTGAAAGGGGAAGATATGCACGCATTTGTGTGGAGTTAGACCTGCGCAATCGACTGGTGTCGAGGGTGATTGCGGCGAACCTGGCTTATCAGGTGGAGTATGAGGGATTAAATCAAATTTGCTTTGTGTGTGGGCGCTACGGTCACCGGAAAGAGGCATGCTCCTGGACCTATGTTAATGAAGTTCAAACCAAGGAAAAGAATCCAAGCATGAATAATCAGAGTAATCATAAGGCACCGCCGGAAAGGAAGGAACCGAAGGTTGAGGAGAGCTTTGGGTCTTGGATGATTGTGAGTAGATCTCATCGTCCGCGAAATTTGAAGGGCTACCATGCTAAGCAAGGGAATGCGGAACAGAGTACGAGTATGAAGGGAAATAAGGGGATGAAGAAGACACCTCCGGTTTCGAGGTTCAACGTCCTCGCGGAGCTTGTGGAGGAGGAGCCGGCTGTGGAAGCAGACCGGCGACGGCAGGTCTGGGTTCAGGTGGGTGACGGGTCGCTTCAGAGTCGGCCGAGCGTGGTTTGCGAGGGAGATGAAATGATGACCGACCAGCTTAGGGGTATGGCAAGCGCAGATCAAGTGCAGAAGGCAATTCAGAAAGGGAAGGCAGTGGAGGGGCCCACAAGGAAAGAAAAAGTCAACACAAGTGGTAATAGATCAACACGTGGCTCAAGGCAAGTGGAGGTCCATGATACTAATGCGAATAGAATTGTGATAAGTGGTCTTCAGAAAGGAAATGTCCAAGCTAGAGTGGACCGAAAAGCATTGACTGGGCCTAAATCATTAGTGGGCCGAAGGGAGCATCGAATTGTGGGAGGAAACGCTATGCAAGTGGGCTCAATGCCTTTAGTGCCAAATAATAGAGAGAACTTAACAGCCAATGGACTTCTACTTTTAGAGGGCCCAACTCAAATAGAAGGGGATCCGGATGCATGGTTGAAGGCAAAATTTGAGCATGATAGTAGCAATGGCATGGAGACAGTAGCAAGCACATATTTAGAGGATGATATTGGGGATGACTTCATGCAAGCGGCACAGCAGAATGAGGCTTTTGACAACGGGGGTGATCCAGGAGGCACACTTTCTGGGTCACTTAGGTGATTTGGTAAGTTCTTGTGTTTACCCCATCACTTTTTAAATGATTGTAGCTTCGTGGAATTGTAGGGGTGCTGGGAATAGAATTTTTCCAAGCACTGTAAAGCATGTGGTTCAAAAATATAATATTGACATCTTATGTTTAATTGAGACTAGAGTTAGTGGTACTAGGGCGGATAGTGTTTCGCGTAAGCTGGGATTTAGCAATTGGATCCGTCTGGAAGCCTCGGGTTTTGCGGGGGGTATTTGGCTTTTGTGGGATGATAGGAACACTTCGGTGAATTATATAAGTTCTAGTACACAATTTATCCATTGTAAGCTTGAGGATAAAAGGAATCATGACTTATTTGTGGGTACTTTTGTGTATGGGGAGCCAATAGGAAATAGAAGAATGGCTCTTTGGAGATCTCTTGAACAGATTGCTTTTAATAATGTGGAGCCTTGGATGGTGATAGGGGATTTTAACACATTTCTTGAGCCTACGGATAAATTAGGAGGTGCTGAACCTTCTGTTAGGGCCATTGATCAATTTTCAGAATGTGTTAGAGCCTCTTATCTTATGGAAATTCCTTATGAGGGGGAGAGGTTTACATGGGAAAAGAGAGGGGTAAAAGAACGACTTGACTGGGGGTTTTGTAATCCCCTGTGGGAAATGAGATATCCACATAGTAAAGTCTTTCACTACCTTCGGTTTAAATCTGACCATCGAATTTTGGTGGTTGCTGAGGAGCCCATTCACCATAAACGCAGGAGGGAGCTTCCCTTTAAATACCAGCCTGCATGGACCTTAAAGAAGACTTTCCCTGAGCTAGTTACAAAGTCCTGGGAAAATGAGGATTGGTGTGGAGGAGTAAATAAATTTGCTAAAGAGGCTATATCCTGGAAAGCTGAAGTGATTGGAAATATTCCTATGAAGAAGCAGAACATCCTTAGATGGTTGGAGGGCATTGATAGAGCTCGAGCTAATAATAACTCCAATGGTCTGTATAAATTGGAGAGAGCACTTTGGCAGGAATACAGTAAATTGAGCGCACAGGAAGAATTAGAATGGTACCAGCAATCTAGGAGTAAATGGCTGGCTTGTGGAGATAAAAATACTAGGTTTTTTCATGCTTCGACAGTTATCCAGCGGAAAAGGAACAATATTCAAACTCTTCAGGATAACAACGGAAATTGGACTACCGATCAGGAGGAGCTCAGGATCATGGTTGATAGTTTCTTTCAGGACTTGTATACTAAGGATAATTTTCTTACGGCTCCAGGGGGTTGGCCTATGGATTTTCCTCCTTTGAAAAGTCAGGATGATAATCTTATCCATAAGGATGTGGATGAGTTTGAGATAAAAAATGCGGCTTTCACAATTGGCGCCTTTAAAGCGCCAGGTCCCGATGGACTGAACGCACATTTTTTTCAATCTCAATGGGATCAGACTGGTACAAAGGTGTGTGATTATGTGAAGGATATTTGGCAAAATCCTTCGTTGGTCAAAGACATTAATCATAAAAACATTGTGCTTATCCCGAAAATTGATAGCCCCAAGACAGTGCGTGACTTCCGGCCTATATCTCTGTGCAATGTTGTATTCAAAATAATCACAAAGATTATAGCTGGCCGTTTGAAGAGAGCCATGAACTATCTGGTTGATGTCCAACAGTGTAGCTTTATTGAAGGAAGACAAAGCTCAGATAATGTTATCATAGCACAAGAGGTCATCCACACAATGCGTAAGAGGAACAGGAAGAAAGGGTATGTGGTTGTGAAGGTCGACATGGAGAAAGCATATGACCGCCTTGATTGGGAGTTCTTGCGATCGACCCTCATTGGGCTTGGAATACGGGAGAATATCCTTAACCTCATCATGAAATGCATCTCGACGGTGTCAATGAAGGTTCTCTGGAATAGGGTGGGATCATCCTCTTTCTCACCGTCTCGTAGGCTTCGACAAGGGGATCCGCTTAGCCCCTACCTGTTTGTCCTATGTATGGAAAGGTTGGGCCACCGAATCCAGAGAGAATAGATGCATGGGAGTGATAGAAGGGAAGCGCCTTCAAGCTCAGGCGGTTATATAGCAGGGGGTTTTCTCCCTACTTGATAGTACTCTGCTAGGGCCTGGAACAAATAGCTTGTTTCAGGTGGATTGTGATACCAACTCATGTTGGCATCCACCGCCGACTGGGTTCGTTCGTTTGGATACAGATGCTTCTGTTGATGTAGCAGGATGGGCGTCGTGTGGTGGGGTGATTCGTGACGACCATGGCAACTGGATTGTGGGATTCCAATGCCAGTTAGGAACTGTTCCAATCACAGGTGCAGAACTATTCGGGAAACTGACAGGATTGAAATTGTGTAATCAGTTCGGTCTTCAGCAGGTGCAGGCTTACACGGATTCGTTAGAGGCTTATCAGCTGGTTTTTCGGGACAGTGGAAGTCCTTCTTATCATCCATTTAAGGAGGAGATTCAGGCAATTCGGGAATTTCTTCTTTCGAATGGGAAGGTACAGTTGCAATATGCGTCATGAGAGGCAATTAGATGTGCAGATTTTTTGGCTAGGGATGCGCATAACAATGTAGGTGGGCTGGTAGTGCTACCAGTGGTGCATCCAGGGTGTACGGGGTTCATGCGGGATGACATGATTGGTTAGGTAAACATGTCGTCTTGCGGTCTAGTTTATTCCAAGACTTAGTCTTGGCCTTGTTGTTGTAAAAAAAAAAAAAGAAGTACCACTTGACGTGTGATTGAAAATGGATTAATACATTTGTTTCCTCTTAATAAGAGCACAATCGCGACATTTAAGCTGATTCAAATCAATCACGCAATCTAGATATCACATAGAAAACATAGTTTCATTAAACCAATAGGAAATATGTCAATTATAAACTTCAAACGCATATATTCAATCTTCAACACAAAAGTTTGCCAGCAAAGACAAACACTCATCTAGGTCTCTAAACTATACATCATCCAAGAAATATGACAAATAAGATCAAACACATAGTCCAAAGCAAATGGAAACTAAACAGCTCCCTTAGTTGAAGCTTTGGAACTCCAGCCATAGTCCATCTCTAAGAAGCAAATTAAAACAAGCTTAGCCTCTCATGATCTTAATTGCACCCACCTTACACCAAGCTCCACAAATCCATAGGAAATGTAGAGGTGTCAAATGATGGTGAGAGAGATGGAAACCGATAGAGGAGGTTGATTTCGGCAGTCGAAGACAAAAGACGACAGTGAAGGTTGTGATTGATGGCAATGGTTTTTGGCAAAGGAGGAGGGTCGAAGGTGATGGTGCAATTAGGGGTGGACACAGGTCAGGCTAGGCCAGGCTTGTTTTGTAACAAGTAGGCCTGAGCGTGGCCTATGGCTTGTTATAGGCTTTTTTTCAAGTCTGCACCTGGCCTTGCTTGAAGCCTGTTAACAAGCCTACATTTTTTTATTTTTTAATATTTACTTTATTTTTTTTTAAAATTTTCAATCCTTTTTCCTATATCTTTTTTTTTTCAACTCATTTTCTTTTATTTTTTTAATCTTTTGCCTTTTTTTATAATTCTCTTATTTTATATTATTTTTATTTCTAATATATTTTTAATAATTTCTTTTACTTCAATAAATCATATTTTAGGTAAATTTTTGTTACCCAAATAATTACATGATAAAATCTCTTTATCATGAAATAATTATTACATAATGATAATTAAATCATATAAAAATAAAAATTAGGATGCTACATTTAATACTTATTTTTACACAATATTTTATAATAATGTATATCCATAACAAGCCTATGCCGGCTTGACAAGCTTATCAATAAGTCTAAGCCTGGCCTTTTAAGGGAAAAAGGCCTTCAACAGGACTGAACATGCTACTATTGTCAAACAAAACAGGTTAGGCTATAGGCCCCTAACAAGCTAGATGGCCTGTTTCCAGCCCTAGGTTTAGTGAAGATGATGGTGGTGAATGGAGAAGAGAAGGATGATGGTGGAATAAAGTGATAGACAAAAGGAGTAGACAAATGTAGTAATGGAGTGAGTGAGAATGCCGGTGGTGCTTCCGACGCTAGAGAACATAGAAGCTTCCAAGAAAATGGCCGCTCTCTGTTTCTTGCTTCCTCTCCGAGTCACGGCATTGTCTCCCCGGTGGTGAGGGCAAGGTCGATCGGTAATGGTGAAGGATTGATGGTCAATGGCAATGAAAACAGAGGAGGAACGGTAATAGTCGAATCTCACCAATCTCTCTCTCTCTCTCTGTTTGCCTCTATCGTACTCTTTCTCCAAGCTCCAAGACATTACTCTTCCATGGTGAGGGTGAACGCAAGGTTGACAGCGATCGTTAACGAAGAGTAAAGGTGATGAGATGAAGATTGAAGGTTCGATTCTCTCCTCTTACTCGCGAGGCGCTGCTCTCTTCGAACTCTCAACTCTCTCTTTGTTTTTTGCAAGGAATAAGGTTTTGACCAGGGATTAAAGTGAGAAGTTTCAAAACGTTCTGGAGGGACTAAAGTGTAAGTCGTTAAAAATTTTTAGAGCCAAAATGTAATTTATTGAACATATGGTTTTTTTCTGTGATTTTTCCTAAGCCCTTCTCCACAGTTTTAATTTGTAATTTTCAGAAAATTTGGGCCCTTTTTTGTAATTTTCCCCATCCTCAAAATATTAATTCCACCCTTCAAAATCTCCAATTTTCTTTTTAAGCACCTACAATGCAAAGATTAAACACAAGTTAGCATCAAAAGTCCAAGAAATCATTTGCATGAATATTTAACAAATTATGACCATTTTCCCCCTAATTACATTTAATTTAATACAAATGTTCTTAACTAAAATTAATGCTTAATCATGCAATAACGTCCCAAAAAATGCATTAAAAATCCCAATTTGATAATGAAAAATCATATAAAAATATGATTCAATCACTCAGTCTGGTCCAGTCTGGCCACGGGTTGGTGCTAGAGTAGACTAGACCAGACCAAAGACTGCCTTATATAGCTCGAGGTCCTCTCCAGACCAGACCTCGATCGGTTCGATGTCGAACCCTGTCCAGTTTAGTCCATGCTCGTCCCTAATTTGGAGAGTATAATGTTTTATATAGCGCCTTTCGTTTACATACACACATATATACATATGACGATTGTAAGAATAATTCGACAATGTGTCATTTCCATCCTACTCAATTTTGTGATGATCTTGTTATTAGTGACCTACAGTATCCACACTCCCTCGAATCCACATTCCCTACTGCTCATCCAAAAGATGAACAAGGAATGCTCATCCCCCAATTCTTTTTTTATTTTTAATTTTTGAAAAAATACTCTACGCAGTAAAAATTAATTAGCTTAAGAGATACTAGGTGTTAAAAACATTTCAGATACTAAGTGCTACTGAAAAAATATTTCTGAATGCAGAACAAAAAATTAATTAATTTGAGATACCAGATGTGATAAAAATATTTCATAGTGTAGCATACAATTTAATCCAAATAAATAAGAATATAAAAAAAAATGGTCCCCACCCCAAAATTGGGGGGATGAGCACGACATGCGGACCCCACTCCCTTTGATCCAATTTATAAATGTCCAATAATTGAATTACACAGTTTAATAAAGTGATTAGAAGTAATTAAAAATAATAAATTTATCTTAAATAAACTATTTTTTCAATTATATGTCGTTTATAAAGAAGCAAGTAAGAGAGAAATAAAGTAATAGTGATAGAAAATATAAAAGAGAATGTAATGTGAGAAAAAGATGAGAGGTTGAAGTAAAAAAGAAATCGTTAAATATTGAAATAACTCTTATCAAGTACTTGTATAAGAGGTAACTACAATTTAAATTTTGGTTGAGGAGTATATGTGCACCATCAATACTAAATCACTACTACTCACTTGCAATCACGTGTCAACCGTGTGTTTATCGACACGCCTCGATGATGACGACATGCATCGTCATGCATTGGAAGAATATTCACGTCTTAGAATGTCGGCATTTTTATGTATAAATAAAAATAAATGTGTCTAACCATTTTGGGTGGGTGTGATGGTTCAACATCTTGTCCCTTAAGCAATTGGTTGGAAGTTCGATCTCCAACTACTGTGAATGGAAAGCACTCCATGGCCAGTCCCCTACTGTTTCGTGCACTGGCCGTGGGACGAGGGATTAGTCTCATGGCGACCGACAGTGGGGATACCTTGGGCAACCAAAAATAAATAAATAAATAAATGTGTCTTCATTCAAATAAAAATGCCCATAAAATATATGGTAGATAAATTGATTAGAACTTGGAACTAATTCAGGGAAGAACATCTCGTGTGTGTGTGTGTAATATTATTCACAACATGTAAACCATATAATTCATTATATATATATTATGAAGAAATTAAAGCATGGGAACATTTTTTCTTTAAAAAAATTTATATTAGTGACAACTAAAGTAATTGAAATTGATATTGAACATAGTGAATATTGATTTTAGCTTATATGTGTAATAGTTAATCAGAAATACGAAGGGACTAGATGCGGATGAAGCACACTACTAAACCTTAATTTATTCATTCATGATGTTGCCAAAAAAAAAAAAAAGATTTATTCATTCATGACGTGGTAGGAAATTAAAGCCCACGTCTTGACTAAATAACGTAAGTTTTCAGGGGGGGAAAAGTCAGCAAATCAAATTTTCAAATTGATAATTAAGCTAGGTTGGTTTTGATTTCGATAAATTTGACTAGCTATTCTATGTTGTTGAGTGTTGTTTTATTTTCATTAAGGAAGAATAATACTACAAGACGTGGGCTTTAAGTTATTAAAAAAATGATTCATGAAAAAGAAATTAATGAACGAAGTTCCAAGGTAATGAATACTATAGGAACAAAAACATAGCATGAGTGAATAAAAAGTATATACAATGCATCGATAATGACGATCAGCCGAGTGAATAAAAAACTTAGATTTCGTAATCTCAGTCAACATCTTAATTATTCTTTTCTTTCTCAGATTCAACGAACTGATAAATAATGTGTGTGTGTGAAAGATAGTGGAAATATCGGTATATCCGCTAAAATATTTAAAATTGTCAATTTTTTTTATTAATAAAATTGTCAATCTTAGAAGGGTTGGGTTATGCATCTAATTTTATGGAATTAAAGCGTTAATATATAAAGGATTTAAATATTATTACAGAAAAATAATGACATATGCGTAAAAAATTTTGTTGCATGATAGAGAAAGAATATAGCAGTAGTATATTTTTTTTTGGGTGAAAACATTAGTAGTATATTTATTTCCCTAAAGAATAGTAATTTATTATTATTTTTTAAAAAAAAAAGGCTTATATGATAAATGTGGGAGAAGACAAGGCACTATAGATGAACTTCTAGCTAAAAATTCTTATAATACAGTGGTATGAAAGTTTCCGAAAAATATGATGTCATGGATTTAATCATACTTGTAATACTATTTTTGGTCTCGTTCGAAGCGTAAATTGCACAAACAAGATCTTGTATTAAATATAAGATGCAGCATCAAGCTGCTAGTGTTTGCCAATTTAATTAAAGAGAGATAGAAAGAGATGAGGTTCTAGAAAAATGGTGCGGCTGGTAAACCTAAACTATTTTTGGATGTGTTATATTGAAATGACGTGAAAGAAAAATAGGGCGGCTTCTGTTCATGTTCAAGCACTTTAAACCAGACTTGTTATATATTCGTCATGTTCTTTGTATGCATTGTGCTTTTGCAGGGTTTTCCATTTGTCCCGCTGGCACGTCCAGCACCGACAGCGGCAACTTTCAACTCATTCATGCATCCTTATTTCATTTGTCTTCTCCCTCTTTGTAAACACTAACATGGATATTTGCTGAATTTACCTAACGTTAATTTCTCATTCATCATATCCTATTTTAAGGTCGGTTAAGGATATGATGTTGAGAGTAGGTGACATGGGGTACAATGATTGCTTGCATTAACAACTTTGAGATTTTTTTTTTTTTAATACAACTTTGAGACATTTTAATTAAAGATGATTAGGTTAAGTATCATACTCCCTTGGATCCCCTATCGTAGGGCGCCTTCTATAAGGATTATTTGGTTCATAATGTAAGTCACTTGGACAATATCATTAATACTGATTCTTCTGTATTATTTATAAAATAGGGAGACAGGAAATATTTTGGCCATATTCATAAGATAGAGATAGAAATTTTTAATACGAATATACAATTTAACACTTCATTTATTATTGTATTGATTTTGTTCTTATGTATATATAATGCATGTTAAATAGGGGTAAAGTTAGAAAGTTATTGAATTTTAATGTAGAGTTATTTAAATAAAGTTTAAAATTTTTCTTAGTCAGTGTAAAATATACTGGAAATAAATTGCAAATAGGACTAGATGAGTATTTGTCAATTTTTTCTCAATAATTAACATTCTACTTAAACGCAGTTTTTCATATATTTTTTTTCATCTTCTTCAAAATCTTATTAGTAAGAGTAAAGTTAGAAAATTTTATCAATTTATGAATTAGTGGTTATTCTTGAATTAGTTTGAAAGTTGCATATATAATAGAGAACCATAAGATATACTGATATAGAGTAATTAACATTCTACTTAAATGCAGTTTTTCATTCAAAGCCTCAAGTATTTAACTCGGTTAAATTTCGGCAGAAAAATGAATGCGCTAATTTTTAATAATTGCGCTAAAATTAATTTGAATATCAATCCTGCAACTTTTATCAAATCCATGCATGTTTTAATGTGTTTATTGACATAGAGTTTGAGTTCTGGGCAACCAAAAAAAAAAAGACATAGAGTTTGAGAGAGAGAGAGAGAGAGAGAGAGAGAGAGAGAGAGAGAGAGAGATCATTCTTTAAGGACTGGTTTAACACAATTCGTTAAACTATTCAGGCTAAATAATGAGAGTGTAATTTATTAATTTCGACGTCGTATTGAGCCAGGGCAGTGCGACATTAAGTTATCAAAGTCTTTGTCCTTAAAGATGAGAATCATGAGATTGGCCACACAAAACAAAAATGAGAATCATGAGATGTATGACTTTTTTTTTTTTGTGCCCAATGAGATGGATGACTAAAACAAGATAATAATGTGAAGCCACTATCAAATTCAAAGCTGGAATAAGAAAAACAGTGGAATTTGGTAGAAATAATTAAATAGATCAATTAAAGCACTGAGACACAACTAGCTGAGTCGGTGAGATATAATTAATTAGTTAATGACAAATGAGTACGATGCATTTAATTAACAAAGACCAGGTCACAATTAAATATTTTGTACAGGGCACGTTTCTTCTGACTACCTGCTTCCGATCTACCATCTCTATAAAATGAAGGCTCGATGCAGAAGCCATTAGAGATCTGCAAATTAAATTTGTGAGTGTGATGAGAGAGAGAGATGAGATCGCTGTGGCGAGTGGTGGCGATGCCTGTAGGATTATCGCCGGTGAAGACGTGGACGGTTGCTCAGCTGATTCCAATCGTTACCGACATCGTACGATGAGTCATTGGGATCTGATTGACGCTTGCCTCATCAGGCTACAGTTCCACTATTGTTTTTGTTCAACTATATACGTGGTGTTTGGTATAGTTTTTTTTTTTTTTTTTAACAAAGTATTTTCATGTTTTGCAAGACAAAATTTCTCTGGTAAGTTTATTTTGTACTATATTATACAAAATTATTTAAAATAAGTTAATCTAGACAAATCTTATACGTGTTAAATCAACAGTGATATGATAGTGAGTGAACAAGGACGGGGTTTTTTCGACCAAAGAAAAAAACAAGGACGGGGTTTAGTGTGCGTTTGGGATGGTTTATTTTTGTCCAAAACGGGCTTATAATTCGTGATTCACGGTATACGAGGTAAGTATGTGAGAGGAGTTTTTTCTTGGCTTGCGTAATAAGTGCGTTTTTACTGTACAAAAAACTTAAACAAACACGCACTTAGACGTGGTGATCGAACAACATCAAATTAAAACAGCAATTGAAAAATGCTTGTCCAATCCTGCCACCGTTTCTCACTAATCTTGCTGCTCAAGTCTCCGTTCATATTTATTAAGAAAGTTAGTTAAAAATAATTATTTATTATACTTCCTTTGGTCCTACATGTTAAACCCTTTGTATGAGAAAACTCAAGTCTCCGTTCAATTGAAAATAAGTATTTGGAATAGCTTAGTTCTGAGAAATAAACATTTATTATATAAATCGAGATAAAATTCCTCTCACATACTTACTCCGTATATCGTGAATTGCGAATTATAAATACTTATTATCCAAAAATAAATTATCCCAAATGAATTATAAATACGTAATATAAGTCATTTTGGTGGGTTGTTGATGCATTCTTGTTTTCAAATATTATCCTTATTATAATTTATTAAAAAATGTTTAAATTCTAATGCAATGTTTCTATATATTCTTTTAAAATTGAAAAAATATTTCAAGATTAAAATGCATCCAGCAACTTAAAGATTATTTCCCCAATAACATTCAATATTCTAAATTAATTCTCCAAAGTATCTTGTAAAACACCCAATATTATAAAGTAATTGTAGTACAATATTACCCTTAAAGTAACTTTATTCCGTTAGAAGTGTGAGTGGTTGTGATTGCGTGGCCATGAGGATGAGGGTTGAGTGAATGTCCGTGATTTTTTAGGACCCAAGGCTAAAGGAAAAACCACCTAACGCGGGTAGCACCTAACAGCAGCCCGAATGTCCTACTTATCTATATTGATTGTGTGTTTGGAATAACGATAAATAATTGAGCTTGTTTTAATTGAGTTTGTTGTGATATTATTTTTAGTAAAAATCAAATTATATAATGTGATTTATGTTTGGATCAAAGATTATCTATTAAGCTTTTATAAAAATAAAACTTGTTTGGATTGACTTAAATATAAAGGCTTTTGTGACAATGATAAGAGAGAGTGGGTGGAAAAATATTTAAAAAATTAAGTAAATATTTAAAAATTACTTTAAAATATTAGGTGCTACTGGAAAAATATTTTAGAGTTAATGGAAATCAATAAATCAGTATGATAAGTTTTGGATGCTATTTACTACTAAAAAAATTCGTTAAAGCTAAAATTGTAATCAATCTCCTAAGACTGGATACAACTGAAAAATTATTTTAAAGAGTTAAAATCACAAAAAAATATTTTAAAGTAATTTTTGGAGTTGAAAAAGTACATTAAAGGTAAAATTGTAATCAGTCTGATAACAAACTAGATACAGCTGAAAAAATATTTTAAGGGGTTAAAAACACCAAAAAATATTTTAAGCAGTTAAAAACACTCAAAAAATATTTTTTGAGTGGGTACAACTAGAAAGTGAGTAAAATTGCAATCAGTCTGATAGCACACTAGATAGTGGGTACAACTAGAAAAATATTTTAAGAGGTTAAAAACACTCAAAAAAATATTTTTTGATACTACATACCATTTAAAAAACATTTTATGTGAAAAACCAATATTATATAACTAATTTTCAGACAATCTAATATAGCATAAAATATCATTAGCTTTTAATAAAAACTCTATTCTCTAGCTTTTCCCAATTAAACTTTCACCAATTAAGCTTTGATAAAAATTTAATTACGAATAAGCCTCTCCAAACACAAAAAAAAAAAAAAAAATGCTTACTGTGAATTAAACTTTTACCTCCTGTAATTGAACTTATTGATCTCCCCAAACACACACTGACACACCCATCCGATGTGGGGCTTGAGAGCACCCACGCAGAAGGGACCCCCAAGCACGCACCACCGTGCACCACTTACTCATGGGAAAGGTGCCAACTGCCACACACTTTCTCGAAATTTGATTTGATGTCTCCCTCCACAGTGCAAGGCCCCACCCTGTTTGACTCTTCCCCACTAATATACCCCTCCTCTTTCAATTTTAATATTAGATTAAAGTATACATTTAATTATTTATATTTATTTTAAGATTTAATTTAGTCTCGTATTTTTTAGTCTCATAATTCTAACAACATTAATCTCATCTAACAGAAAATGTTAGCTGTGTATTTATATAAAATATTCTTAAATTTTAAAGATATACAAAGAAATTCTTTTATATTAATTAAAAAAGTAATAATTGAATAATAACTATGATCCCACCATCTCCTTCCCATGATGTTCACAATCTTCACTTTCCTCCATATCATTAATGATTTTTCCACTCCAATGTTTTTTCCATTTTCTTACTCTTTTCTTTCCACTCAGCACTCCTTTTGTAATTTTCTGAAAATATTTGAATTAGACGCCGTTGCTATTTCATGTCATTCTTATTTATCATTCTCTCTGCCACTCATTAATCCACGCCCACCTCCTTATTCTTCTTATTTCATTCGTACTATCCCATTGTGTTTTCTTCTAACCTCTTGAAACTGTGAACAGAGTAAAAGAGGAAAGTGAATTTGTTATTCAAATTGCTTTACTCAGCTCTTTCTCTCCCCTTTTGTTCATATGCTATACTTCTTCAAAACGTGGTTATGTGATTTTGTGGCTGAATATCTTCATATATATACATCTCTATGTGTGAAAATGCAATTCGGCTATTTCCTGTAACTTCTTTTTGCTCCACTCCTGGTCATGTCAATCCAATGTTTAACGTTACATTGATGTCTTGGGGTTTATTAAAATTTAAAAGAAAATATAAAGTAGTAAGAAAATGGAAGGAATATTGGTGTGGAAAAGCCATTATAGAAGAGAGTGTGGATTGTGTATTGTAGGAAGAAGATGGTGGGGCCATGGTTGTTATTCAATTATTATTATTTTAATTAATATATAAGAATTTATTTTTATATTTTTAAAATTTAAGAATATTTTATTTAAATACACAATCAGTATATTCTATTAGATGAGACTAACGGTGTTAGGGTTATGGGACTAAAAATACATTTTCTAAACTTAAGGGACGAAATTAAACATTTGAGTAAATATAAAGGACTAAATGTATATATTAGCCTTAATATTATTATTCCAAATCAAGAATATAAATGGAGGTGTGAATTTTTTAAGTTAATTTATCCATCGAACACGTTCGTAAAAACATATATACCTGTACCTAAAAGGAATAATGCATGGCAACGATATGCTCTAATTCTTTAATCTTCCTTTAGGACTAGTGACCCTACTCTCACCCTTGGCAAAAAAAAAAAAAAAAAAGTGACCCTACTCTCACCACACTAAAGTCGAATTAGTTACACATCACTCACTCATTACTTTAAATCCAAGACTTCTATGTCAATACTTCCTTCAGTCCTAAATATAGGATAACATTTATAATACAATTTACAATATAAATTTTATCCTATATTTATGACCGGAGGTAGTATTATAATTCAACACCCCTTTGGAAAAAGTCACGTGCATCCACTGAGAATTCTAAACTCTCATTGTCTACAATCTACATCATCAACTATTTCTATTCGAATTTTCTTTTTACCATTTGCCCCAAAACAAGACCTTTCATTACGACCACATGCTAATTCGTTCTCATTTTTCATTTATATTGATTTTTTTTCCTTTTACGTACATTTACTCACAGCAAATTAAATGTGAATAACTTAATTTCTTATTATTCACCATTATTTGGCACTGTTCTTGTCCGTCTATAAATAAATAACACCAACAACAATCAGAAACCAGAGTCTTAGGATATTTCAGACACAGTCGAGAGAAAGAAGAGAAGGAATGGGTTTTGTGGGTGTGAGGATGGGAGCTGTTTGGGGTGCCATATTTGTGGTTCTGGGAACAATATCTGTGTCTCGTGCACAGCTAAGTCCAACATTCTACAACCAAACATGCCCTAACGTCACCGCCATCGTATCTTCGGTTATCCAGAGCGCTTTTCAAACCGATCCTCGTATCGGAGCCAGCCTCATCAGGCTTCACTTCCATGATTGCTTTGTTCAAGTATGTTTCAAATCACTCCTTATATCCCATCTCACTTTCAAGTTTCTGGCTTATACTCTGTGATTTCGCATAATTCCTGGCTTTTCGTTAATTTAAAAGTGGATTTGCTTGAGAGTTTTCTATACTTTTTAGTGCATGAAATTCTTGATTTGGAAGTGAGAGTGGGAGATGCTTGCTCAGCTCTCTCCGGTATGTCTTTTTTAAGAACAAAATAGGCCTATATTTTATGGGAATTTATAAATTAACCGTACACACCTTCTTAGTGCATGCTTAAATAAGTTAACATTCAAAAAATATGTTTACATAAGTCGAGATAAAACTCCCCTTACATACATACATCATATATTATAAATTATGTTGAAAAAACAGCTTAAATTGCTAATCCAAGCAACCACTTATTTTGTTTAACCCAGCTCATTATTTTTTAAGTGATTTTGTGCGGTACGAAATGAAACATAAAAGAGCTTTTTTTTTTTTTTTTTCCTTTTTAATTACACCAAACATCCTCCATATGAACGAGATCTTATAATTCTGGGGAGAAGTTGGGAGGTGAAGAGGATAGGAACAAACAAATTAAAGCCCCACACAAATACACTAGAATTAGAAAAACTTAACATCAATATCGTTGTTAAGCTACATCTTATAATTATAAGCTGTTAAACGCTAATAATTGATTGCTAGAAATATCAATCTTTTCACATGGAAGCTAACTTTTAAGTTTCTCCATTTGATATACGTCAATTAGCTAGTTTTGATAGGTGTATCTTAGCTGACTTATTATATACTCTCTTACATCTTATTTATAAGAGTCTAATAACTGAATTACGTAAATTAAGAAAGTGATTAAAATTAGTTAAAAATGTTCCCTCTGGTTCTTAATATAAGATATAGTTGACTTTTTTTTGGAGAGATTAAGGAAGCCAAATAAATGATTTAATCATAATATATGTTGTGTATCATTGAATTATATATTAGTTTATAAGTCACAATACTTAATTTGAAGTAAAAACGATAAATATAATTACTCTAAAATAATTTTTTTAGCTTCCTTAATCTTTTTAAAAATATCAATTATGTTTTATATTTAGAACCGAAGATAGTAATAGGTATTTTTTGAAATAAACTTTTTTTTCATGTATGCCTTTCTTTCAAAGGGGCAAGTAAGAGGGGCAAAAAAGAGTAAATCACTAACCCTTTAATTAATATAATAATATTATTAATGAGGATCACAAATAAAAAAAAATTCATTAAATGTTAAGACAATTCTTTCATGCTCTCATAAAAAGTGAGGAGGGAGTACTATTTATAAACTATAGCCAATAACAAGAACACACGTGGCACATGCTTGTAGTTTTTAATCTTATATATTTGGAGTGGAGTGGTCATATTTGCTTTAGAAAAACTCACATTCGGACAAACACATTTAAGACACACGTACGTTATACGCACACACTTTTTTTTTTTTTTTTGCCATCTACATATATATATATACCTTCTAGCTTTATTAGATTATTATAACATTAGTGAAATTTAAATGAGTAGTAAATATTTAATGAAGATTATATATAGTTTTCTTATTATATTAAGTTGATATATCAATGAAACTCATGGTCCTGGGAAAATTTAGAGCAGAAATTAACTTTTACCTATGGGAAAACACACAATATCATTAATTTTAGGGTTAACGGGCATTTTACCCTGGCCTCCTCAAAGTTTTCATTTAAGGCATTTTTATCTTAGAAGTTTTTTTGGCACAATTTTGCTCCTACTGTTGTTTTAACTATTAGTTGATTAAATATGTTGAGCTGACAGTTCATATATCATCCACATCATTTTTTTAAATGCAAATTCACCACAGAAATTTTAGATCTAACTTTAAAAAAAAGATGAAGTAGATAACACATAAAATTCTATTGTAAATTTACACATTAATAAAAATAATATGAACAACATATGAACTATCAGCTAAACATATTTTATCAACCAACGGTTAAAATTAATTATGATAATAGTAAGAACAAAATTATTTCTTTTTTTATATTTTCGAGATAAATTATCCCTTAAAAAACTTTTAAAATAAAATTGTCCATCACATCACATGACAAAAATCCCTCCTAAACCATGAATTTTAATTGTACTGGAAACATTCGTACCCTTGGAGTTTGGACCTTTTGGGAAAAGGGAAAGTGACATTGGCGTGTGGAAGAAGTTGGGCAGTCATGAAGTTGGACTTTGCCTCTTTTTGGAAATTTTTTTTAATAATTTTCAATAATGTGAATCCAAATCACGTGATTGCAAGTTAAACAAGGATATTTGTATCAAGAAAAAGTTAAATAAGGATATAATTGTTTTTGATTGGATGAATGAATATTTTACTTAAAAGAGAATTTAACCAATCAATGTTGCCCATAGGTCATAACTATGGTTGAGGCCGCACTTTATAGCCAATAGAGTACGGAATCAATAAAGTTAAAGGGAGCGACGACAGCTAGGTAAGGTAGCGTAATGAAAGCTTGCTTTTCTAATATATACATTGGAGAGACGGAGACTTGAGACATACTGGGCCTATCTTTTTTATATGTAATTTTTTTTCCTAGGTTGTTGTTTCTTATAAATATTTTTTTTTGTCTTAAAATTTAAACTATTTTTTTTTCTATCCCTATTAACTATACACTTTTATATTAATTATCTCATATTCATCATGAGTTCTATTTTATTCACTCATATATTATACATTCTCTCTCATATTTTATACTTATACTCTCTGATATTTATTACTCATTCTCTTTCTTATGTTTTTTTCATAAATAAGGCTATATTAAAAAAAACGTGATATTTTTTATATATTTATTATTTTAACTAATCTTAATTGATAATAGTTTTTACGTAATAAAAATAAAAATAATTTATAAAATCGAACAGAGCAACTAATTTTAGTGTTGGTGATGAGGAAATTAATTTGTTTATGATCATCTGACAGGGATGTGATGCTTCACTTCTGCTCAACAATAGTGCCACCATTGTAAGCGAACAATCAGCTCCTGGCAATAATAACTCAATCAGAGGATTGGATGTTGTCAATAACATCAAATCTGCCCTCGAGTCTTCTTGCCCTAACACTGTTTCTTGCGCTGATATTCTTGCCATTGCTGCTCAAGTTTCTGTTGGCCTGGTATATTATACATATTCTTCAACCCAATTATGAGATTAAGAAAATTATTTAGTTAGTTATATTTTTGAAAACACAATGATGGTTTATCTAACGTACCTTTTTTTAAAATTATTTGTAATGAACACTACTCCCTTATAAATTTTTTAAATATATATGTGCAATCAAGAGGATGCGTTTAGTAAAAAAAAAAATACAAATTTAAAAAATAAAATGAAATAAATTATTACATTTATGATCAAATCAAGGCAAACCCCTCTAGCTACTAGCTTTTTCATTTAGAGCCAGAAGAAATATAAGAGCTAACTGAGGGGCATGATTTGATTATAAAAACATATAAGATCTTAGTTCACTTTGTCCACCATTTTTACCATTTTTCTGTTAAATATCTTTATTGGTTGCACATGCTAATAAGGAGGGAGTTTGCATCAAAGGGTGGTTTCAATACAAATGATTTAAGAAGAAATTTTAGGGAAACCAATACATATTTTTTAACAATTAACTAATTAACTAATTTATTTAATAACTAATTTAAGGAGATATTATGTTAAGGATTTTATATTACTGAAGATATGTAAGACTAATTAGAAGGTAACTTTGAACAGGCAAGTGGGCAGGGATGGACAGTTCAGTTGGGAAGAAGGGATAGCCTCACAGCAAATCTAAGTCTTGCTACTTCTAACCTTCCTTCACCCTTCTTCAACCTCACTCAACTCGAGCAAAACTTCAATTCTCAAGGCCTTGACACTACTGATCTTGTTGCCCTCTCTGGTATACTATACTATTATCACTTCATTAATTGCTTATCTCTCTCTCTCAATATATATATATACTGCCTCCAATTATTAACATAAGCTCCGGTCAACTTTTTTTTTTGAGAGATTATGGAAACTAAATAAGTAATTTAATCATAGCATATGTTGTATATTATTAGTTTATAAGGTAGGCAAATTAGTTTAGTATAAAAATGATAAATATAAATACTTTAAAGTAATTTATTTAGCTTTCTTAATCTCTCTAAAAAGATCAACTGAATCTTATATTAAAGACCAGATATTATTTCTCGAGATCTCATGTGTGTGTGCGCATTTTCAGGAGCTCACACATTTGGAAGAGCTCAGTGCAGGTTCTTTGATAACAGACTGTACAATTTTAACAACACTGGCAACCCAGACCCAAACCTCAACACAACCTACTTGGCGACATTGAGACAGTTATGTCCACAGAGCGCAGTGGGGACGAACACTAATCTCACAAATCTGGACCTGACCACACCTGATACCTTTGACAATAAGTACTACTCCAACCTTCAGCAGAAGAATGGCCTCCTTAATAGTGACCAGGTCTTGTTTTCGACTTCTGATGCCGATACCATCGCCATTGTCAACAATTTCAGCGCCAACCAGACTGCTTTCTTTGAAGCTTTTGCTGCTTCCATGATCAAGATGGGTAATATCAGCCCTCTCACTGGCTCTCAAGGCGAAATTCGTACGCAGTGTAATCTTGTTAATGGAGCTTCTTCATCATCTGGACTAATTATGGGTGGTGGTGTAGAATCACAGGAAGATTTGGTTAGTTCAATCTAAGTTATGATCACAATGTGTTTTGGGAGAGAAGATGAAGAAGAAGAAAGTATTGCCATAAATAAATTAACAAGTGTATTGTGCTTGTAAGTGGTTGTGTACGTAGTATGCTGCTTTATTTATGTATGTCATGCATTAACGAGTGATATTTTTCTACCTTGAAAACACTTTGAGAAACTATATTATATTTTTTAATGAATGGTATGTATCAATCAATCGATCTGGTCCGAAAATTAAAACTATGGCCCCTTACAAACACACAGAGGATAAGGTTTTAAAACAATTTAAATTCGACTATGTAGATATCAGACCTATCATCACACTCACTATGTATCTTTGACAATAATGTGAAGCCACTCTCAAATTCAAAGCTGGAAGAAGAAAAACAGTGGTATTATGTAGAAATGATTAAATAGATCAATTAAAGCACTGAGACAAAACTAGCTGAGTCGGTGAGATATAATTTAGTAGTTAATGAGTACAATGCATTTAATTAAGAAAAACCAGGTCACGATTAAATTTTTGGTACAGGGCACGTTTCTACTGAGTACTACTCTTGCTTCCGATCGATCATCTCTATAAAAATGAAAGATCGAAGCAGAAGCCATTAGAGATCTGCAAAATAAATTTGTGTGTGTGATGAGAGAGAGAGAGAGATGGGATCACTATGGTGAGTGGTGGCGATGCCTCTAGGATTATCGCCGGTGAAGACGTGGACGGTTGCTCTGCTGAGTTCAAACATCACCGACATCGTAAGATGAGTCAATGGGATCCGATTGACGCTAGCCTCAATGGGCTACAGTTCCACCATTGTTTTTGTTCAACTATATACGTGGTGTTGGGTTTAGTTTACTTTTATTTTAATAAACAAAGTATTTTAATGTTTGTCATGATAAAATTTTTCTCATGAGTTTATTTTGTACTATACCGCACAAAATTGCTTAAAATAAGTTAACCCAAACAAGTCTTGTTCGTGTTGAATCAACAGTGATAGAATAGTGAGTGAACAAGGACGGGGTTTAGACGTGGGGATCGAACAACATCAAACTAAAACAGCAATTGAAAAATGCTTGTCCAATCCTGCCACTGTTTCTCTCGAATCTTGTTGCTCAAGTCTCCGTTCCTACTGTATGCCTTTGAATTGTGGATTATTTATTAATAAAGTTAGTTAAAAATAATTATTTATTATACTCCCTCTGGCCTACATGTTAAACCCTTTGTATGAGAAACTCTTAGTGAGTGTTTGGTATAACGTTTTGGGCTTTATAAGCCCGTTTTCATAGGATAAAAGCCTGAATAAAAATGTGATTTTATTTTTGATGTTTGGGTGAGATTTTTCAAATTGTATCTTGAATGAAATAAGTGACTTATTGAAAAGCGGGTAGATGCAGTGCTCGTTTGGAATAGCTTATTTTTAGGTAATAAGTGCTTATAATTTGTGATTCACAGTATACGAGGTAAGTATGTGAGAGGAGTTTTTTCTCGGCTTGCTCTCTCCCAAACACACCCGCGGCTTATAATTAAGGCGTTTTATTACTATTAGAGAATTATATGTTGTCCCACCTGATTATTTATTATTTCCTTCTCTTTCTTTTCTTGTCTCTTCCCCAAAACTCATCGCTGATTCACTGTTCTCCTTCTTCTCTTATCTCTTTGTCCGAAAGGCTGCTCTTGATTTTGAGTTGAGAAGCTCCATTCTCGTCCTAGATCTTCCCTCCCTCGGCGGCCAGCTAAAGTCGTGGAAGCTAGATCGTTGCTTTGCTTGTGTTTGGTTAGTCTTGTTGTGAGTTGTGCTCGACGGTTTTTGGTGATCGGCAGGAAGGTTGTGTAGCCATTGGTCCTCATCTTCGACTTTGACGAGTGTTGTGAAGGCCGGCGGAAGGTTCTCGGTCTGCATGTGGCCGATCTGTGCGCGGGAAGCAGTTTGGTGAGTTATCTCTTCTCGGTCCGAAGGTTGTAGATCTACTATCACTTCTCGTTGGCTCGACCTTGTGCATGGACACTCTGATCTCCTGTCTCTGTTGGTGCGTGTGAGCTCCGGTGGAGTGTTCTTGGGGTGGTAAGGTTTGTTAAGCATCTTTTCTTCATATACTCTGATCTCTTGTCTCTGTTGGTGCGTCTTAGGTCTAGCTCGGCATTCATTTTTGGCTGGAGTTTTGAATTTAATCCTGTCTCTGCTAGTGTCTCTATTGGCGCGTGTCTTTGCTAGTGTCGCTGGATTGGTGGAATTGAATACTGTCTCTACTAGTGTCTCTGTTGATGGGTGTCATTGCTAGTGTTGCCGGATTAGTAGAATTTAATACTGTCTCTGCTAGTGTCTCTATTGGTGCGTGTCATTGCTCTGCTTCACGATTTTTGGGTGCCTGCTATTGTGGTTGGTCTGAGTTGACGGTGTGTTCTTGCATTATGTCGTTGCCCTGCTTCACGTAGTCATCTTCGCTAGTTGGTATGGTTGTCGTTGGTTTGCTATTGTGGTTCCTTTGCTAATGGACAAGATTTTCGCTGTCTGTCTATTGTTTTTGCTGTGTTTTTCCTTCTGTCTATTGGTTGGCTTCATGGCTATAGCACAACGCAAGTTTTGATTAATCCCCTAAATTTTTTTGTTACTTTGCTATTATCGTTGCTTTGCTATTGTGGTTCCTCTGCCAATATGCTTTTTAAGAAAATAATAGCCAAATAATAGTAGATATGTTAGTGAACAAATATTGTTTTGTATCCAAATGGCTAGTAAGAAGTTATAATTAAAATTTGATTACAAAAGGATAGTGCTATATATATAGCCAAAAGAGGGCTCATAAATAGGGTACGGTGTCCACTTGAGGATGATAGACAACAAAGTTAGTTTATTTTTTTTGTAATATATATGTATATTGTTTGATGACTGCCTCCTACAATTATAAGTGTATGCTTTGGTCCATTTGGACTTCAATTCTTTTTTTATTTACTACTTGCAATGACAGTCTCATTGATAGCCTCACTGATTTTGTTTATTATTAACAAATGAGGCACCTACTATTCTGTAGCAATCGTATTAGAGGTTGTGTTGTTAGTTTGGGGAATTCGTTGATAAATGCTATGTCAAACTTTTCCATAGAAAGATGAATGACAGAGCATTATGGGATGACGAGGCAACTGAAATATGTATCTAGGCAATGGTTGAGCAAATTTTTAAAAAAAGAACGTCGAGGGTTGTCTTTTTTGAAGGATGGATGGGACAGTATTGTCTCTACGTTCAATGAGAAGATAGGGAAATCGTACAAAAAGAAACAATTGAAGAATAAGTTTGATATGTTATGAAAGGACTTAAGGACTTGGGATGCATTAACAAAAGAGACTAGTGTTGGCTGAGCCCCTGTAACCGAAAATGTCATTGCTTCGCCTGAGTGGCAGCGGCGGAAATGTCAGGTTAGTAATGCCTACAATTACTTATAACGTTGCTTAATAATAATTCAGTTGCCTCAATCATCTTTTTTTGTAATATAGCTAATGATTTGGTTACTTGTTTGTATGCAGGAGAATTCAGCGTATAGAAAGTTTCGCCGTTCAAACCTCAAGAATGAAGAGAATTGAGGCTTATATTCAAGGATGTTGTGGCAACAGGCGAGAACTTTTTTTCACCTTCTTTCATTGAGACATAGACACAAGATGCAGAGTAAGAAGACGTCTACCGACCTACTATGGATGAAAAGGAAGGTTTAGGGGACAGCGAAGATGAGCTTTTTGGAGTTAACCCAGCAGTTAGGATAGGAGCGGCAGATGTGCTAGCGAGCATTGGGTTATCAACCTAAACACTACCCTCTAATCCAACCCCATCATCTGTTCCAACTAATTTCGGAAGTCAGGGAAAGAGGAAACGAGTTGATCGGTCAGCGTAGAAAAAAAGTAGAAGATGCCAATTACCAACCAAATTGCGGATGCGGTTAGTGTCATAGCAGAAGCATCAAAGAACAGAGCTGCAACCATTAGTAAAATTCAAGCAAGGAGTATTGATGCTGCTATTAATGACCTACTTGATCTGGAAGAAGTACAACAAGATGAGGAACTCCATGTCTGCTGTATCAGGCTGATTATGGACAAGACTAGTCGAGACACGTTTTTCTTACTTGTTAAACAGAACAAGGATTCCTTGATTGCGTGGTTGCGTTATATGGTTACGACCCTTGATTGAGTGGCTACGGTTTATGGTTAAACCACTATTCATCTGGTTTTCCGTGGATTACACCATCCAGATCTGAACTTTATGGCAAATCAGTTTAGTGTTTATGTACTATTGTATCCATGCTGATTTTTATGTTATTACTAGATCAACAACACAACTTCAACTAAATTACCTTTATGTTATGTATGTTTTATGAAGTTCTTTTTATGACATATGTTACAAATTTAACTGAATTACCTTTTATGTTATATATGTTTTACATCAGCAACGTTGTCATGACATGAAGAGTTCACTACTACAAAAAGGGGCTTTAACCTCCCAAATTTGGCACCTTTAACGTCCCAAAACGGGGGGTCGTATATACTGGGGGCGTAGTAAGTTGAAACAAACGACGTCCCAAATGATAGGGACGCCTAAAGTCCCACCCGAGGGGACTTTAGGCGTCCCAAAATGTAATTTGGGACGCCTAAAGTCCCCAGGTTGGGACTTTAGACCTCCCAATTCTTAATTTGGGACGTCTAAAAGTCAGGTTTTTTTTAAACCCTTATTTTACATTCTGTATTACCCAACGAATTCAAACTGCAGAAACAGAATAGAAGATGGATTCATAAACCACACTGTCCGTTACAAACTGGTAAGGACATCCAGCACTACAATCTTTACTATATATACATACTACTACAAACTACAATTTCATACAACCTACTACAATTTCATCCAGCACTACAATTTCATACAACCTACTACTATATATATATCAACAAAAAACAACCAGAAAGTGTCAAAACGCTGTCATCACACAACTACAAACTGATATAAAATAAAAAGTTTACTGCTCTATATGTTGAAGAAGATGTCCAGCCAAAAGATCTCTGATCAAATCAAGGTCTTCACGTAGGTAGGCATCTTCATTATCAAAAATCTGAAAATTAGAAAGTAAGCTTTGATGAAATGAATCTCAAGCAAATGAATTAATTAGCATTTCGATTAGAACACCAAAAATATTATAATTTGAGAATGAAGAAGCGATTACCTTTTCAAAATCGCTAGTAATTCCACTTTGAGTTATGTTATACATATAAAGTATAACATAATATCCGCATTCAGTGTTGCCAGGTTGCCGAGGGCACTTTAAATCAAAGGGATGCAATTGGTTGTTAAAATCAATAAAGGTATGTCTAAAAGAACCGTCAATGAAACAATTAGCTAGGATCGAATGTACTTACTATCGGATAAAACCACTTTGGCTTTTTAACAACTGTACCCTCGCGTGACCCACCTAGGACTCTATATGTTTTACAAGCACTATCATGAAAATCAAAATGAACAGAAATTAGAACTATTGATTTTTGTAAAGAATCAATGAAATACAAACAGAATAACTTACGTGTCGAAGACGGATTTTGTATCTCTGTCTGGCTTTTTACCCAAGGGATCAAACCAATAGACTACGTGGCGGCGGGGACATATAACACACAAACTCCAGTGGTAACTTTAACAACATGTACACATTAAAATGAAGTTAGATGAGAAGACAATTATTTATTAAACTTCTTAAATTGACAAAATGTAAATACGAACCGTTGGACAATGGGTGCTAGATAACACAAAGTTTGGTCTGTCCCATTTCATAGCCGACATAGTGAGTCCTGTGCGCCACAGTACAAGTATCCCCTGTCGTATTCGCAGGACATAAGAATCCATACCAATCACGTCTTTCCATGTTTGTGCAGAGAGCGTGGAAGGTGCTATAATAGAATTAAAATAAGGAATGAATTATTGAATGTATGAAATCAAAAAACCACTAAATGAATTCTGTGGGAAAATTGAAAAAAAACTTACCGGACTGCAAATTTCACCCAGCCTGCATCTATCTCCTCCAACCTGATAAACTGCTTCAGATCTGTATTGTCAATCGTGTAGGGATACTCCACTTGGCCCACAATCCCTGCAGGCATCTTCAAGTCAATCTGTTTAATGCCCTTGTAGATCTGTTGCAGCCGTGCTAAGTAGGGCCATTTGCTCGCAGCTTCGTCATCCTTTTAGAACATCAAAAAACAAATTGTTATTATGATGCCAACAGATTTTCAGTAACAGTAAGGTAATTCCTACCATTGGAGGTGTTGCATCTGAACCAATAAGATTGCGAGGCCAAAGGATGAAAGATCCTATCGCTTGACCTAACGTGCCAACCTCTGGATCAGGAACAGGGATGGCTGTACCTTCTTCCCCCTTTCTAACACTCGTCACATTCACCCTACGAAAATCCTCCGAAATTTGCTGATTATGGTGGGTGGTAGCACGAGTGTGAACGAGAGCATCAGCAACAACACGCAACAGTGGATCATCCAAATAGAGGGTGCAAGGGTCTCCCGACACTGGAGTGGGAGAAGGGTCGCCAAGTGGTTGCGCCAGAGGGTTGTAACTTCCTCCGGTGCTAATGAAGGCTGGGGATTCCTGAGTTCTATGCTCGTCCCTTGCCCTTTGTGCTTCAAACATCTTTGCCATTTCAAGTTGAAGCTCTGGCAACAACTCTTGTCGGAGCTTGTCGCGAAGGTTGGCCTCAATCTCTCGTTCGAGCTCCTCTCGAATCTTGGCCACAACGTCCTTACTAGGTCCAGCTTGTGACGAATAACGTGGTTCTCGTCCAAAATACCTCGCGGCACTAACTCCTCGTGTCTCTCCTCGAACACGACCAAGGTCATCTGCCTTCCCAATAGCCGTTGACAAGATGTCCATCCGTTTACTTGGATTGAATGAACCTTGGATACTCTGCTCATCCAGTTCATCCTGTAGCATGCAATTTATCGTAAATGTATCAAAACCACTCGCGATATGTAAAAAATTAGGTACGTATGGTATAACTACTTACAATCCTCGCAGCAACCTCAGCAACAGTCGGATTTATGTACTTCCCAGCCTTAATCCTCCTTGCTTTCCATTTTTTGTGACGTGGAGGAGGTGCCGGTGGCTCGATAACAACGCTAGGATCAGATTCCGCTGCTTCCTTCATTTTCTCTAACTCTTCTGCCATCATTTGCCGCTCAAGCTTCCGATATCCACCGCGAGACATGAAATGTTGATATTTATTTTTTGCTTGCCTCTGGGCATTTGCTGCACTTAATTTCTATGAATGAAAAACAATAAAAAATAAATCAACAATATAAAGTATATGAAAATTACAAGTTATATATCATGATGATAGAAATCTTACCAAAAACTCTGGATCTGCTCGTGATGCCGCAAACAACCTCTAGTCCTCTGGAGACAAATACGTATACGTTGCACATGGATCCTTACCCCTAAGGGCCCCTCGAATGTAATGCGCTGTTAGCTTGTTCTTGAAACCTTTCCAACGTACACGAACCTCATCCATCCAGTGCCTATACATCTCCGTGGTGTCTGGGACATCGTATGTTTGCTGCAAGGTAAAACATAAGATTATTATATTTCAAATAATAAGAACAAAGCTACAATGCATCAAAACTTAGCTTACATACCAAAAGTTGCTGCCAAATCATGTTTTTCGTTTTTCGGGGAACCAATCTCCAATTATCGTAGGTAATGCGCACTTTGCTTCGAGCCAAAAGTCCTATGTAGCTAATGAAGTGGTCTTCCTCAGGACCAACTGGATTCAGATTGTCATCGAAGTCTATATGCAGCCTCTCCTGTTGATGTTCATGACGTGCAACCAATGCTCCCATCTTTGTACAGCCTCTAACCCTCCTTCTTGCAGGGGGTTCAACTCTAGGCCTTTCGTCATTGCTAGAGCTTTCGTCATCTCTACGCCTCTCGTCATCACTAGAGTTGTCCATATTCCTGTTAACACACAAAAAGCGACATCAGAAACGTAAATAAATTGCAATGAAAACGAAATATACTAAGCGGGAAGTAAAACAGAAAAAACACAGTTCTCGTTTATAAATTAAGGTCTTACTCTATATTGTTTCCCATAGTCCTTCACCATGATCATTTCTTACAGCATATTCGTCATCATCTACCAATTCTACTTCATTTGTTCGAGGTGTAGTTGTTGTGAAAGGTGGTGTGTCATCAAGGTTGAAGGTCGGATCACCATACTTCTGTTTTTTACTTTTAAGGACAATGGACATGTTTTTGCTGGCAGGATCGGTGACATAAAACACTTGTTTCGCCTGGCTTGCTAAAATGCAGGGCTCGTCTCTATAGCCAACTCTTCGAAGATCGACTGAGACAAATCCAAATTGTTTATCTATTACCACGGCATTATTGCTAACCCACTTACATTTAAATAAAGCAACTTTGAACTTGTTGTATGTCATCTCCCATATTTCTTTTATAACTTCATAATAGGCCATAGACGCTAATATGGGGTTTTTGTCTCTCGAACTGGAAAAGTGCATAGATTCAGATTCTACCATGACCCCACTATTTTGCATGGTACTTCTGTCATCTTGCTCTTTGGTATAGAAAGAATAGCCATTTATATCATAACCGGTCCAAGTAATGACCTGAAACGAAGGCCCCCAAGCTAGCCACTCGATTGTCTCAGACACACCGATCTCGTGCAAGACCTTTTCCTCGAACCACTGCATGAATGTCTTGTTTTGCTCAATAGCAATCTGCATGTCATTCTTCCTTGGATTCTTGTTCTTCAAAGTGTTTCTGTGTTCATTTATGTAAGGTTGAACTTCTTCCATATTATTCAGGACATACAAGTGGGCTTGCAACACCTCTTCACGAGGAACATTCTTCACTTTCAGTCCTCGTGTTCCCTTGCTTCTCCCTTCTTCATGCCGAGATTGTTCCTTCTTCCCTGACATATAATCTTTGCAAAACTCCATAGCCTCCTCAACTACATATCTTTCTACTATTGAGGCTTCTGGTCGATAAGGATTTTTAGAATACCCTTTTAAGATCTTCATTTATCGCTCGAAAGGGTACATCCACCTCAGGTAAACTGAACCGCATAGCCTTACCTCCCTCACCAAATGAACTACCAAATGCACCATTATATCAAAAAATGAAGGAGGAAAGTGCATCTCTAGTTGTGACAAAATAATGTAACCCTCATTTTCTAGTTCATCCAACTTTTCAGTGTCAATGACTTTGTTACAGATAGCATTGAAGAAAACGCACAATCTTGTCACTGTGGTTCGTACTTCATCTTTCATTATGCCTCTAATAGCTACGGTAATAGTTGTTGCATCAACACATGATAATCATGGGACTTCATTCCCACTAACTTCAAATCGTCCATTGAGACACATCTTCTCACATTCGAGGAATACCCTTACGGCACCTTCATTTCATGCAAACACCCACACAAACTTCTTTTCTCCGCTTTTGATAGTGTATGCGCTGCTGGCTCCATGTATACCCTCCTACCATCATCTCTTAGTTGTGGATGTAACCGTTTTCTTATTCCCATATCGACAAGGTCTAATCTCGCATTAATCCCATCCTTAGTCTTCCCTGGTATGTGCAAAAGCGTACTGATAAGGCTATCACAAACATTCTTCTCCACATGCATCACATCAATACTGTGTCTCACGTCAAGCGAACGCCAATATGGAAGATCAAAGAAAATGGATATCTTCTTCCATATGTTCTTCTCACCTGCAACCCTCTGATTCTTACCAAAAGTGACATGGATACGTTCCACTCGACTGTAGACTGCCTCTCCGGTTAGTGACTTTGGAGCCATTCCATGCTCCGGTAAGCCGTTAAACCGCTTTCTTAGCCTACGATACGGGTGGAACCGATGAAGAAACCTCCTGTGGCCAAGGTAGACAGTTTTTCTTCCATGCTTTAGTTGTTGGAAGTGTGTGTCTGCTTCACATATTGGGCATGCTTTGTGTCCCTTCACGCTGTACCCTGACAAGTTTCCGTACGCAGGGAAGTCGTTTATCGTTGTGAAAATCATTGCACGTAGCTTGAAAGACTCCTTCTTATAAGCATCAAACACATCTACGCCTTCCTCCCACAACTTTTTCAAGTCCTCAATCAAAGGCGCTAAATAGACATCAATATCGTTCCCTGGCTGTTTTGGTCCAGAAATCATCATAGATAGCATCATATACTTACGTTTCATACATAGCCAGGGAGATAAGTTGTATATTACAAGGAGAACCGGCCACGCACTATGTGTGCTAGTAAGAGTTCTATACGGATTGATGCCGTCTGTACAAAGCCCAAGCTGTAGGTTTCTCGGCTCGCTGCCAAATTGAGGGAACATTTCATCTATTTTTTGCCATTGTGGAGAGTCAGCTGGGTGCCGAAGATATTTCCCATCAGATATTCTCTCATCAGAGTGCCATCTCAACTTCTTCACTTTTGTTGCACTCGCAAACAAAAGTTTAAAATGTGGTATGATTGGAAGATACCACATCTCAACTTTGTATCGTGCAGTTTTACACTTAAGACACTCACTAACACCTCCGTACTCATCTCTGTACAGTACGCAGTCATTAGGGCAAGCATGTATCTTTTTATACTCCATACCCATTGTAAACAGGATTTTATTGGCCTCACACATACGATTTGGAAGTACATTATCCTCCGGAAACATATCACACAATAGTTCAAGTAGCAATGTGAAACCACTATCGGTCCACCCACAAGTTGCCTTTAAGTTAACCAAATGTAATGTTCCTGTCAGCCGCGTGTACTTACTACCACTGTACAATGGTGTCTCTGCATCACTCCGCAAGCTGTCATACTCCTGCGACTGCGCAAAGGATTCTGCCTCAACATCGTTAATCATTCTCTTCATTCTGTCTTCATCTATGACATCCACAACTTCCTTCTTGTGTGACGGACAATCAGTTACTTCCTCACCATGCCATATCCACCTTGTGTATCACAGATTTATTCCATCACAAAGTAGGTGATCCTTTATGACATCAACATCCCATCTACTCTCATTCAAACAATTGACACAAAGACAAAAATACTTCCCATTTCTTGCAGGAGCATTCTTTTTAGCGAATTCAATAAATTCGTCCACCCCTTTCTCATATTCTTCACTAGTTCTCAAAACATTCATCCAACTATGATCCATTTTGTTACCACCTAAGGCATTACCAATAACATTCACACGTTTAGTACAATTCTCAACGACATATGATGGGATTGCCTAATTAAGTTATCAACCCAATTTAGGATTTTAAAATATGGGCTTAATAACTTTATTGCCCCCTCCTAGCCTCATATCTCCTCTTGAAAGAGTTTCAGTGCTATGTAACTTATTTTTTTAATAAGTATATGTATATAAAATTAATGTATAATAAAATAAATACAATAAGATTAAATTAAAGAATTTTTTTGAGGTTTGGAAGAATTAAAAACAAAATGAGTTTCATATTAACAAAACAATTTTAAGTTGAGTTCTTCCAAAAATAAAATTGTTTTATTGAAAATATTTAGATAAAAATCATTTAATGAATATTGGGGTTATGGTTTTCTTTTTATGTTTTGGCTTGAATTATTCTTCATAATTCGTTTGGAATACAAGAATTTCTTTAATTTAAACATTTATAATACTTCAAAAATACATTATTATAAAATTAGTTTAAATTTAAAAATATATTTTATTAAATAAAAAATATTATTAATAACAGAAATATGTTAATATAATTTCAATTAAAAAGTTCTTCAATTTTTTAAATTCAAATCACAAAAATTTTTCTTCCCTTCCCCTACGGTTTTTTAAATCTAATTCACAAATTTTTTTTCTCCTTTTCCTTTGCTCCAAATCTCTCATACCAGACATTCTCCACTTGACTAACCCACTTGATAATTTCTTTCAAAGAACAATATTATTGATAACGAGAATACTAAACATTCTCTAATTGACTAACCCACTTGATAATTTCTTTTAATCAACAATATTATTGATAACGAGAATGACCTACCCTGAATTTGGGGCATTTGACAATTTAACTTTATCTCCATTTTCTTATAAAAAAGCTAGATTTTCCTAAAACTGAACAACATACAGGGATTTCTATTATACAGCAATTTAAGCAATATAACCACAACAAACACATCAGGCTAATCTCAACTATCTCAATATAAGCAATATATAAGCACAATCTCAACCATTTCAAGTAAATTTATATTTCAAAAACAAAATATACCATTCTGTTACAAAAAAAAACGAAGAAAATAACCAACCTGATCAGGGGCGCCCACTAGCTAGTATGTTAGAGAGGTAGAAGACGTTGGAGATCCACGGTGGTGTGCACAACAATGGAACGACGAAGGTGGAGGAGAGAGCAAAAATCTACCCACTGTGGAGGAGGGTCGGTTGCAGCCGTTGAAGAAACAAAGAAACAAAGAGGAAGAAGAAGAAGGGAGGAGGGAGGAGTTCAACAAGGGCCGACGGTGGAGGAGAGAGCTTGAACAAGGGAGGAGGGAGGAGTTGAAGAAAAAAAAACCAGAGGAGGCCGACGGTGTGGGTGGGGAGAGGAGGAAGAAGAGTAAAGTTCAACTTGAGAGGATGTGAGGAGATGGTGTGATAGATGAGAAGACCGCATGTCAGACAAGTGTCTGACATGCAGTAGGGGGACGCCTTTAGGCGGACCAAATGCCACTTGGGACGCCTAAAGTCTTAGTTTAGGCGTCCCAAATGTCAACCCAGCTCCAGGCTCTAAAAAAAATTTATGAAATTTATATTTCGCGCCAGGAAGCACTTTAGACGTCCCAAATTAAAATTTGGGACGCCTAAAGGTTCCCCTACATATATATAATTACGAAAATGCCACCGCCTCCCTTTTTAACCACCCAATTTTCAATTTGGGACGTCTTTTGGGGTGGTTATATCTCAATTCTGTAGTAGTGGTTGAAAAACATCTGTTAACTCTTATAGATAAAGAGTTAATAGAGTGTGAACAATTAACTGTGTTGCTGTGTCACTATTGGGTTCCTTTCATGTGCAAAGAACCTCGTAAAACAAGTAAACACACTGGTCATTTATGGGTCCAAGAAATATTGGCAGAGCATAAAACACGTTGTCATGACATGTTTAGAATTGAAAAACATGTGTTCTATCGGTTGTGAAATAAATTAGTCAAAATGGGTTACGAAATTCTAAGAATGTCGGAGTTGAAGAAATGGTTGTGATGTTTTTGCTCACAATTAGCCACGGGGTCGGCAATAGAGTGGTCCAAGAGCTGTTTCAGCATTCAAGAGAAACTGTCAGTCGGCTATTGCCATGGTACTACAAGCTTGTATTAGCCTAGCGCAAGAAAATATCAAACTCTCCGATCTTGAATTCAATGGATGCTACCCAAAAGTACTCAATGATCCTCGATATTATCCCTTGTTTAAGGATGCCATTGGAGCAATAGATGGAACTCACATCAAGTGTATGATCACTAGTCCCAATCGGGAAAAATACATCGGGAGAAAGGGATATACATCACAGAATGTAATGTTTGTATGTGATTGGGATATATGCTTTACGTTTGTGTTGGCGGGTTGGGAAGGTTCTGCACATGACGCTCATGTGTTTCAAGCTGTTATCTCAAATCCAGCTATGAATTTCCTTCATCCACCTGCAGGTATATTTTTTTTCCTATTCCATTGAATTACTTTCAGTGCACACTTTGCTTAATCTCACACCTTTAAAATGATTTGAGCATTTATTAGGAAAATATTATTTGGTCGACGCTGGCTATCCTACACCAATTAAGTATCTTGGTTCCTACAGATGTAAGCGTTATCACTTGGTTTGGCAAATGCTAAAGAAACCTTCAATTACTATCATTCCAGTTTGAGGTCAACTATTGAAAGGACTTTTGGAGTGTGGAAGAATATATTTGAATTATTGCAATAAATGAAAAAATACAGCTACAAAACGCAAGTTCGCTTAGTTTGCGCAACTATCGCCATTCATAACATTATTAGGAGAAATTCTTAAAGTGATATTAATTTCGGTGTAGCAGAAACTGCCAATATAGCTCATAAAGATAATAATACTGTAGACGATACGACTTCCTCGTCCAATGATGTTGGGACATTTTCAACCTGTATGAATCTCATTCGTGACATGATTAGATATCAACTTGTACGGGACATGTGATCTAATTAGGTTTGTAATATTTTTATGTGAAATTATGTATTTTGGCACCACTTTTTCTAACTTCAATTTTTCCACTAATTTTTAATTCTAAATATCTTGTTTTGTTATAATTAACACAAAAGCCCTAATGTAATCGTCAATCCAAACAAGTTTTTACTTTTAAAAAAGCACTTATACACTTGTCAATCCAAACAAGTTTTAATTTATGGAAAATCACTTATTCAATTTGTAATCCCCTGCCTTACAATCCGTAATTATGATTTGAGAATGCATAATTAGGATGAATTAGAGATCAACGAATGGTAAAAACTCATTTTCAATCCTATCTACACGAGAGGGTTTTCACAAACTTCTTTCGAAATCCATTTAACTAGGTCTCATACTCACAATTCGAATATAATTACTCTGCACAATTAAAATCACATTTATACATATCAGAGTGTATAACAAAAATCCCGGCAAACCTTAGGTTTCATATATTAACTAAACGGTTTACAAATTCCCATTCAGGGAATTACACAATATCATTCCAAATTTACATCCCAAATATATGGAATAATCCCAACCAAAATTTAAACATCCTTAAGGAGTCCTAGCCGCCCTTGGTTATCTGCTTCCCCTTAGAGCCACTTGCCCTGTCTGAAGGTTAATCAATGGAAAGAATGAGATTCAAGAGAATCCCAGTAACAACAAATTACTCATACCACATATAATCACATAGCATGCAAATAAATCATTAAGCAGCACAACATCACAAATACAGCATACACAAGTCGTCACATATGCGCATGGTCTTCTCGGCATTCACATTTACAACGGCATATCAACGGCCGGAGTAGAGATGACCAGTGTTCCTCCCTACGACGGCTCACGCTAACATGTGCATGCTGTAATTCACATAATCTCACATCTCACAAATAGCCTTTCGGCTTTCACCTACACAACAAATTTATTTCCCCACCCCACCCTCATCCTCTTTCATCGCCGAGGATACACACTACGATCATCCAAACCGTTGTTAGCTACCAGAGGACAATTGGCATGGTCATGCAACTCCACACAACACACACAATTTAAAGACATTACAAACACACAATGCATTACATATAGTATAAGAGAAGGAGTCACTACCTTGTTCTTTCCGGATGTGCTCTGACACAGGTTGCTCGCGAACAAGGCAAATATCGAACCCTATCAACCAAAATCAAGGATGACGGATTAATCTCTATTCCAGATTCTCACTTTTATAACACTTAAAGTTAGTTATCATTTGAGTACCTTAAGTGGCTATAATAAGCTCAATGAAAGCCTAAAAGGATTGGGAAGTACTAGGTTGGAAACCACTTTTCAAAATCACAAAGTACTGAAAACAGGGGTTGGCGGCATCCAAGAAATCTCTAGCTGTGGCAAAAAACTACACAGAAACTTTCTGGCTACAACCAAAATTTTCTGGCTGAGGCCAAAAATTGCATAGAAAGTTTTGGGCTGCAGCAAAAAACTTCTAACTGTAGTCAAGGAAACTTTGAAAAATCATAACTAATTCTAGAAAAAACGAAATGAGGTGATCTCAAAGCCTATTGAAAGATATTTAAATCCTCTACATATGAAAAATATGAATCAAGACTGTCCATAAACAAAAAATACAGAATTGCATAAAATCCAACACTGCTCCTAAACATATTACAGTTTTAGTCCCAAAATTTTGAAAATCATAACTCCCAGCTCACAAAACGAAATGACATGAAATATATGTCAATTTTGAAACTTGGCCTGTGAACTTTAAGACTGGAAAGTTTTAGAATTTTTAGACACCATTTGCCCATTCAAAACATCCACACAAACAAACTGCCCAGCACAGAGTTTCAATAGACAGAATTCCAAGTTTTGCACAATTATTCCCAATAGTTCCAATTTCACAACAAACACTCTCCCCACACAAATTTTCACAAGCCAAAATGTCACCTTTTCTTTTCTCTTTCTTGCTTGGTTGAGAACGAAAATGGAGAATGGGAGAGAGAGTGAAGATGATGAATATTATCAACTTTTAGTCTCTCATACACCTCTTTAGACGAAATTAATGAGGGAAGAAGGAAGAGAATTAGTATTGACACTTTGACCTTGATCCCATGGCTCATGTGTTGACAGATGTCAAGATCTTGAGCCTCCTTTCAACTCTTTCCATGCACAAGCAAACATGGGATAATTCCCTCTATAACACTTAGACAATTGTCACACTTCTTGATCTTTATGTTACTAATAAGTTCCCTCTTCGGTTGGTGACTAATTGATCGGTAACTTTTCTGTTTCCCACTTCGCCCCTGACTATGGGAATTCCTACTGAATCACTGCCAAACACACTTTGTCATTCCATTGCACCTTAGCATGCGTCCTCCCTCTAATTTAATTCAATTTAGATATTAATCCACAATTGAACTTAAATATAGGGTTTAGGCACTAATTATTACGCATTCGGATCACAATTCAAATCACATTCTCCAAAAGTGTTTGTTTATCAATAATTAAATTCACTTTTGAAGTTATTAGCCCTTAATCATATTTTGGGGCATTACATAATCGCTCATCTAAATATAAATCACATTACAAAAATTGACTTTTCTATTAAATCATTTTTCCTACCGCTATTCCAAACACACACACTTAACACATAATATAAGCCATTTTGGTGGGTTGTTAATGCATTCTTTTTTCAAATATTATCCTTATTACAATTTATTAGAAAAATATTTAAACTCTAATGCAGTGTTTCTATATACTATTATAAAGTTGGAAAAAAATATTTTAGGGTTACAGTGCATCCAACACCTACTCAATATTTTAAACTAATTTTATGTTGCATCTAATACTCTAAATTATTTTGTAATAACATACAATATCAGTATAAAGTGATTTTGGTACATTATTACCCATGAAGTAACTTTTTTCCATTAGAAGTGTGAGTGGTTGCGATTGCGGGGCCATGAGGATGAGGGGTGAATGAGTGTCCGTGTTAATTATTGGTGTTACTCATCGGAAAGGTGCCACGCACCTTCACGAAATTTGATTTGATGTCTCCCTCCACAGTGCAAAGCCCACCCTTTTTGACTCTTCCCCCTAAATTACCCCTCCTCTTTCAATTTTAATATTATTATTCCAAATCAAGAATATAAATAGAGGTGTGAATTATTAAGTTAATTTATCCATCGAACACGTTCGTATACAAATATATATACCCGTACCTAAAAAGAATAATACATGGCAACGATATGCTCTAATTCTTTAATCTTCTTTTAGGATTAGTGACCCTACTCTCCCCACACTACTAAAGTCGAATTAGTTACACATCACTCACTCACCCCTTTGGAAAAAGTCACGTGCATCCACTGAGAATTCTAAACTCTCATTGTCTCTATCATCAACTATTTCTATTCGACTTTTCTTTTTACCATTTGCCCCAAAACAAGACTTTTCCTTTACGACCACATGCTAATTCGTTCTCAGCTTTCATTTATATTGATTTTTTTTCCTTTTACGTACATTTACTCACAGAAATTAAATGTCAATACCTTAATTTCTTATTATTCACCATTATTTGGCACTGTCTATAAATAAAGAACGCCAACAACAATCAGAAACCAGAGTCTTAGGATATTTCAGGCACAGTCGAGAGAAAGAAGAGAAGGAATGGGTTTTGCGGGTGTGAGGATGGGAGCTGTTTGGGGTGCCATATTTGTGGTTCTGGGAACAATATCTGTGTCTAATGCACAGCTCAGTCCAACATTCTACAACCAAACATGCCCTAACGTCACCGCCATCGTATCTTCGGTTATCCAGAGTGCTTTTCAAACCGATCCTCGTATCGGAGCCAGCCTCATCAGGCTTCACTTCCATGATTGCTTTGTTCAAGTATGTTTCATATCACTCCTTATAGCTCATCTCACTTTCAAGTTTCTGGCTTATACTCTGTGATTTGGCATAATTCCTGGCTTTTCGTTAATTTAATAGTGGATTGGCTTGAGAGTTTTCTTTACTATTTAGTGAATGAAATTCTTGATTTTGAAGTGAGAGTGGGAGATGCTTGCTCGGCTCTCTCCGGTATGTCTTTTTTTTTAAAAAAATAGGCCTATATTTTATGGGAATTTATAAATTAATCGTGCACACCCTCTTAGTGCCGGCTTAAGTTAGCATTTAAAAAACTCATTCAAACAAAACGGAATAAAACTATTCTGATGTACTTACTTCATATATAGTAAATTATGTTAGAAAAAGAGCTTAAATCGTTAATCCAAGCATGCACTTATTTTGCTTAACCCAAAACTTGATTTTTTTAAGTGATTTTGTGCTGTATGAAATGATTATATAAAATATTTTATCTCATAAAGCAAGAAAGAGCTTTTTTTTTTGTTTTAATTAAACCAAATACCCTCTATATGAACGCGATCTTATAATTCTGGGGAGGAGTTGGGAGGTGAAGAGGATATAGGAACAAACAAATTAAAGCCCCACACAAATACACTAGAATTAGTAAAAACTAACATCAATATCGTTGTTAAGCTACATCTTATAATTATAAGCCGTTAAACGGTAATAATTGATTACTAAAAATATCAGTCTTTTCATCACATGGAAGCTAACTTTCAAGTTTTTCCAATTGATATACATCATTAGCTAGTTTTGATCCATGTGGCTTAGCTGACTTATTATATACTCCATCTTGTCCTATTTATAAGAGCATGATAACCGAATCAGACAGTTTAAAAAAGTGATCAAAATTAATTAAAAATACTTCCTCCGGCCTTAATATAAGAAATAGTTGACTTTTTTTAGAGAGATTAAGGAATCTATTAGTTATATATATTAGTTTATAAGTCACACGAATTAGTTTGAAGAAAAAATGATAAATATAAATACTCTGAAGCAATTTAATTAGCTTCCTTAAGTTTTTCAAAAAATTTAACTATGTCTTAGGATTGAATGTAGTAATAAGTATATTTTGAAATAAACTTTTTTTTCCATATATGCTCTTATTTTCAAAGGGGTAAGGGAAAAAAATATAAGTATCATCAATCATTTAATTAATATAATATATGTTATTAATGAGAGAAGCAAATAAAAAATATTTTTTAAATGTTAACACAATTCTTATAACACTCTTGTAAAAAGAGGATGAGGGGTACAATTTATAAAATTTACTCAATAACAATCATTCGCATGGCACATTCTTGTAGTTTTTAATTTTATATATTTGGTGGGAGTTGTTATATTTGCTTTTATAAAGCTAAGATTCGGACAAACACATTTAAGACACACGTACGTATACACACACACTTTTGTTTTGTTTTTGTTTTTTGGCCATCTACATATATAAATACCTTTTAGCTTGATTAGATTATTATAACATGAGTGAAATTTAAATCAGTAGTAAATATTTAATGAAGATTATATATAGTTTTCTTATTATATGAAGTTGATATATCTACGAAACTCTCTTTTTTACCAGCTATGAAACTCTTGATTCTGGGAAAATTTAGAACGGAAATTAACTTTTACCTGTGGGGAAACACACAATATCATTAATTTTAACTGTACTGGAAACATTCTTACCCTTGAAGTTTGGACCTTTTGGGAAAAGGGAAAGTGATATCGGCGTGCGGAAGAAGTTGGCCAGCCAAGAAGTTGGACTTTGCCTCTTTGTTTTGATTGGATGAATGAATATTTTGCTTAAAAGTGAATTTAATCAATCAATCTTACCCCCAAGTCATAACCGTGGTTGAGTCTTCAATTTATAGACAATAGAGTATGGAATCAATAAAGTTAAAGGGAGAGACGACAGCTAGGTAACGTAAAGTAATGAGAGCTTGCTTTTCTAATATATATGTTGGAGAGGCCGAGACTTGAGAGATACTCCGCTCACCGTCTATCTTTTTTATAAATAATTTTATTTTTTTAAAGTTGGTCCTTTTTATAAATAATTTTTTTTTATTTTTAAAATAATTTTTTTTATAAATAATTTTTTTATTGTGTTTCAAAATGTAAACAATTTTTTTTCTATCCCTATTAACTATATATATTTATATTAATTATCCCCCCACTTACCATTAATTTTCTTTCATTCACTTATTTATTACATATCTTATACGCATTCTCTCTCCTATACTCTTTTCATAAATAGGGATATATTTTAAAAAAACTATGATTTTTTTAACACATTTTAGCTGTCAGTTTATTTTGCACTAAAGGTAAAAGTTATTTATAAAAAAAATAAAAAAAGAGTAATTTTAGATGGTGATAAGGAAATTAAGGATCTGTTTGGGAACACGTTGGAGGAGGAAAAAAACTCATCTGCCTGTTAGAAGCCCAGTTGAGATGTTTAGGTCTGTTTGGGTGTGAATTTTCATAACTGCGCTTGTTCAAAAGAAGGAGCTTATGATAGAAGCTCATCCGAGTTGCTATCCATGACTGAAGAAGCAGCTTCTGCTATGTGCGGCCATTGAGCAATAAGGGTATGTTTGGGAATCCGTTTGGGTTTAACAAAAGCTCATCTGGGGGTTAAAAGCTCCAAAAACTCATTTGATGTGTTTGGGAAAGCTTTTGGGATAGCTAGGCTTATGAAGTAAATGGAGCTTTTATGAGAAGCTCGTCCAAGTTACTTCTCTCAACTTTTATGAAAAAATAGTCACTTCTGACACCGCCAATCCAAACACAAATCACATCCACAAACACAAATCATATCTACAAAACTCCTTTTTTTTTTCTATATGACTTTTCCAAAAGCCCATCTACAAAAAAAAAAAACTCCTTCTTAACCATTAATCCAAAGACACTAAAGTAACGTGGGTCTCACCAACCTTTATGCAATATGCTACCTGATGACTTTTCCCCCCCTTTCATTTCGAATGATATCTGCGTCTTTTTTTTTTTAATCTTATAACAATATTATTGTTTTTAGAATTCTATATCTTGATATCCAAAGAATTTAAATTAACTTCATAATACTTAATTAGTTAATTTTTTTAATGTGACAGATTTACTTACATACATATATTCATTTCTCCTTATCTACATTTTTCTCTAAAACTTATTAATTATATTTTGGTTAAATTCTCCTTGTACAAGTAATTACACTGTAAATTTGAATTACGATAAAATAATTCTATTAACTCAAATTAAATATCAATGAATATCGACTGTATTTATCCAGATCAGGATTCCTCACTTCAATTTTCAACCATATTTCATTCTTATCATAATATATATACATATATATATATATATATATATATATATATATATATATATATATATATATATGTGTGTGTGTGTGTGTGTGTGTGTGTGTGTAGTATTCAATAAGATTCATGCCTTTTTCATTCATTTTTATCTAAGCAGGTTTTTCAAACACTAATCCAAACAGGCTTAAGGTTAGAAAAAAAAAATTCGATTCTACCACCGCTAATTCAAACACAAATCATATCTACAATCTAACTTTTTTCTATCTTATTTTTCCAAAAACTCATTTAGAAAAAAAAAAAACTTATTTTTTACCGTTAATCCAAACAGATATTAATTTATTTATGATGATCTGACAGGGATGTGATGCTTCACTTCTGCTCAACAATAGTGCCACCATTGTAAGCGAACAATCAGCTCCTGCCAATAATAACTCAATCAGAGGATTGGATGTTGTCAATAACATCAAATCTGCCCTCGAGTCTTCTTGCCCTAACACTGTTTCTTGCGCTGACATTCTTGCCATTGCCGCTCAAGTTTCTGTTGTCCTGGTATATATACATATTCTTCAACTTAATTATAAGATTAAGAAAATTAATTATCTTAGTTATTTATTTTAAAAAAATGATGTTGGTTTATCTAAAGTACATTTTTTTAAACATTATTTGTAATGAACACTACTCCCTTATAATTTTTTTAAATATATATGTGCAGTCAAGAGGAAGAGATTAGGAAAAAATTACCAATTTGAAAAATAAAATGAAATAAAGTCTTACATTTATGATCAATTAATCAAAGCAAACCCCTCAACTAGTTATTTCATTTAGGCCAGAAGAAATATTTTATAAAGATACTACATTCGATCCCAAATATAAGAGCTAATTGAAGGGTTTGATTTGGTTCTAAATATATAAGATCTTAGTTCACTTTGTCCACCATTTTCATCATTTTTTCTTTAAATATCTCTATTGGTTGCACATGCTAATAAGGAGGGAGTTTGCATCATGGGGTAGATTTAATACAAATGATTTAAGAAGAAATTTTAGGGAAACCAATACACATTTTTTAACAAATAATAACTAATTTAAGTAGATATTATGTTAAGGATTTTATATTAGTGAATATATGTAAGACTAATTAGAAGGCAACTTTGAACAGGCAAGTGGGCAAGGATGGACAGTTCAGTTGGGAAGAAGGGATAGCCTCACAGCAAATCTAAGCCTTGCTACTTCTAACCTTCCTTCACCCTTCTTCACCCTCACTCAACTCAAGCAAAACTTCACTGTTCAAGGCCTGAACACAACTGATCTTGTTGCCCTTTCTGGTAAACTATACTATTATCACTTCATTGATTACTTCTCTCTCTCTATATATATATATATAATATACTACCTCCAATTTTTAATATAAAACCCAGTTGATTTTTTTTTAGAGATTAAGAAAACTAAATAAATAATTTAATCAAAGCTTATGTTGTATATTATTAGTTTATGAGGTAGACAAATTAATTTGGTATAAAAATGATAAATATAAATATTTTAATGTAATTTATTTAGCTTCCTTAATCTCTCTGAAAAGATGAATTAGATTCGAATATTGTTTCTCATCGTGAGATCTCGTGTGTGTGTGTGTGTGTGTATTTTCAGGAGCTCACACGTTTGGAAGAGCTCAGTGCAGGCTCTTTGATAACAGACTGTACAATTTTAATAACACTGGCAACCCAGACCCAAGCCTCAACACAACCTACTTGGCGACATTGAGACAGTTATGTCCACAGAGCGCAGTGGGGACGAACACTAATCTCACAAATCTGGACCTGACCACACCTGATACCTTTGACAATAAGTACTACTCCAACCTCCAGCAAAATAATGGCCTCCTTAACAGTGACCAGGTTTTGTTTTCTACTTCTACTGCTGATACCATCGTCATTGTCAACAATTTCAGCACCAACCAGACTGCTTTCTTTGAAGCCTTCGCTGCGTCCATGATCAAGATGGGCAATATCAGCCCTCTCACTGGCTCCCAAGGAGAAATTCGAACACAATGTAATCGTGTTAATGGAGCTTCATCATCATCCGAATTAATTATGGGTGGTGGTGTGGAATCACAGGACGATTTTGTTAGTTCAATCTAAGTTATGATCACAATGTGTTTTGGGAGAGAAGATGAAGAAGAAGAAAATATTGCCATAAATAAATTAACAAGTGTATTGTGCTTGTAAGCGGGTGTGTACGTAGTATGCTGCCTTATTTATGTATGTCATGTATTAAAGAGTGATATTTTTCTACCTAGAAAAGATTTTGAGAAATTATATATATTTTTTAATGTATGTCATGTATCAATCAATCAATATGGTCCGAAAATTAAAACTATGGCCCCTCACACACCCGCGCACGTACACAGAGGATAAGATTTTAAAACAGTTTAAAAAGGCAAGGAGAAGCAGTGAGTTTCTCTCTCTCTTGGAAATCATGCACAAGTTGGTGCGACATAGAAGATGCTAACTTCCTTAAGGTGCCGCCGGACAGGCCACTGGAGGAACTCATCCTAGCTACTGTAACTAAGAAATCGAAGAAAGAGGTTAAGGAGGATGCCATCATGTTTGACCTTATGGTGGATGCCGAAGACCTGGCGAAAGATGGGGAAGGTGATAGAAACCAGGGGGAAGTCATGGATAAGAATGATTTTCCAAGACAGGTTTCATACAAAGAATCATTATTGGGCTATAAGTCGTATGAGTTTAATGGTATAACTTATGGTTCTTCAAGTATGGAGAATGACCCACTAGATTTTGACTTGCTTGAATAAACTTGGAGTGTACCAGAGCCTTCAGAAGAAATTAGGAAACTCATGAATGTGTATCCTGTGGTACCAATGACTGATGAAGAATACAATGAAAGTTGTGAACCCTGGAACAACGCTTTAATAATTACAGCACTGGGTGCTAGATTCAATTTTTACAGGCTGAAAGATTTACTCTGTCGTGTGTGGCAGTTTAAGGAATTTGAATTGATAGATTTGCCAAATAACTACTATGTAGTTAAGTTCACGAACAAGGAAAACTGGGGTGTACACTATAAACATATACTATTTGAAGGACCTTAGGTGATTGCAAAGCACAGCATTCTTGTATAAAGATGGTCTCCCTACTTTGATCCCTTTCAAAACCCTTTGGGCAAGATTGCTATATGGATCAGAATTTTGAATATTCCCTTAAATTGCTACACCAAGAAATATATCCCCAGGTTAGGGGATATGATTGGGAAAACCTTGAAAGTAGATCTGCATACTCTAAATTGCAGCGATGAGAGTCGTCCCAGAGTTGAACGTGGTAGATATGCGAGAATTTGCGTCGAGCTTGACTTACAGAAGAAACTGATTCCAAAGATCATTCTTGCGTCTTCTCTATACAACATTGAATATAAAGGACTAAATTTAATTTGTTTTGGTTGTGGTAGATATGGCCACAAGAGGGAAGCATGCCCTTAGAAACCCAGCTGTGGGTCAAATAACAACAAAGAGCATCAGACTCACCCAGTAGTGAGAAATCCGGTGATGACGTCGGATAAGAAGCTGTCGAAGGAGGGCGAGGAATTTGGGCTGTGGATGTTCGTGCGTGGATCCCAAAAGGCGCGCGTCACAAGAAGGGAAGAATAAAAGGTTAAAACAGGACACGTGAGACAAGGAAGCAGAAGGGATGGAAGAGTTGAGGCTAAAATGACTGCCTTTAGGTTTTCGGTACTTGTAGAGAGAGATGATAAGATAGAAGAAGTACAAAGACAGGCAGGTATCACGAACGAAGTCAATAAAAATTCTGAAGAGAGTGAAAGAGCTTTAGTACTCTATGAGGAAAAGCTACCTGTGCAGAGAAGGACAGAAAGAACGCTAGGGGAGAAATCCAAATCACATGGGAAGAGCCCGCTTGGTTCGAAGAGTGGCTACATAGTAAAGGGTAAGGAGAATGCGAAACCATTCAAGGGGAATGAACACATGAAGGCCCAAGTGGGCAGTGAAAACAAGAGTCTTATTGAACAGAAGCCCAATAGTAGTGAAAGCAAGTTAATAGCCAAAGTTAAGGGGAATCGAACCCATAATGTCATATGCGGGTCTCTTGACAGCCCAATTCCTATGGTCATCCAGAATGAGCAAAGTTACAGTCCTGATCTGCCCAACCTAAACTCAAGTGGAGACGGGAATTGTTTGGTAGGGAATGTATTAAGGACAAAAGCCCCCGTCGGAATTGTGACCATAATGTCTTCGAATGCCTCCCGGAATGCTGAAGTGATGACGCAGAATATACCGACATCTATGAGGGTGGAGGGTAACTCGACAGGAAGGACAAAACAGTTGGTATCCGAAGAGCATAGAGATCACAGTGTAGAGAAGGAGCCGTCGGATAAGTGAAGCAAGCCCTATCACTTTTTTGCTGATTGTTTTTATGATAGTATCATCTTGGAACTATCGTGGGGTTGGGAGTAAGGATTTTCTATGACTAATCAGATATATTGTTGGTAAGCATGGAATTAATTTCCTGGGACTGTTGGAAACTCGTATGAGCGTAGCGAGAGCTGATAGTGTTGTTAGGTGTTTGGGGTCTAATAATTGGATCAAAGTTGAGGCTATTGGGTTTGTTGAGGGATTGTGGTTGCTGTGGAATAAGAATGAAGTACATGTAGAATATTTGTTTTTTGACACCCAGGTCCATCATTGTCGTCTGGTTAATAAGATATCTAATGAGTCAGTGTTGATCACTCTTGTTTATGGAGACCCCCATGCTGCTAAGAAAAGGGGACTCTGGGATACACTTCGCTATTTATCGGTCCAAATTCATGATCCCAGGCTTGTTTTGGGTGACTTTAATGCATATTTACAATACTCGGATAAATAGGGTGGAGCACCGGTCAATATTGCTTTGCTCTCGCAATTTTGGGATTGTGTGAATAAGTGCGATTTGGAAGAAATTTCGGTTGTGGGTGACAAGTTCACGTGGGGAAAGAAAGACGTGAAGGAGAGAATTGATTGGGTATCTTTGGAAATGTAGCTTGGGAATTAACTCACCAGTCATTCAAAGTCTTTCACCACTTGAAATATAAATCTAATCATCGGCTAATAGTTGTCTTAGCTGATTCAGATAGAAGGAGCCATCCGGGTTAAGGTCAATTCAAGTACTAAGCAAGGTGGTACCTAGAGGAAGGATTCTCTAATCTGGTCAAATCATCTTGGATGGGCAAATCTTGTGCTGAGGGTTGTGTTAAATTTAGGAGGACGCGGTACGATGGAACTCTTCAATGGTGGGTAACTTGCCAAGAAAGAAAAGAGAAATCATAAAAAGACTTGAAAGGATTGATAAAGCAATGATTGTGAATCCCCATACAGGTTTAGTGAGATTAGAAAAGAAATTGTGGCAAGAATATGTGAAGGTGGTAAACCAAGAAGAACTATTGTGGTACCAGAAATCCCGGAGCAAATGGATTCAATTCGGTGATAAAAAATACAAAGTTCTTTCATGCTGCCATGGTGATAAAGAGGAAGAAAAATAGGATTGATGTACTGCAAGATGGTCAAGGTAATTAGGTGTCTAACCAGGAGGCTCTTAAGAGAATGGCTCTCGATTACTTGAAGTCTTTGTACTCAAGGGATGATATTTCTCTTTCTGCACGTGCCTAGCCTACTAACTTTCCCATTCTTAGTGAAGCTCAGTGCTAGAATTACAGAAAGATGTATTATCGATGGAGATAAAAATGCTGCTGATTTGACCGTGTCTTTACGCCTTGGGGTTAAATGCAAAATATTTTTAATCCAAGAATTGCAGTACAATGCAACATTCGGGTCGTCTCACTTGAGGAGCCTGTATTGAGCTAGCTAAGTAATCTAATTATCATACAAATGCAATAAAAGCAAGGGGAAATGGGTTTTGGTTTTTGAAATTAATAATTAAAAGAAAGATGCAAATTAATTAAATGCTTAACTATTGTTTGTGGTATTTTTCTTATAAAAATGGGATGGATAAGATTGAATGGAATGGTATGAAATGGAAAATATGAATAAAGAATGCTCTTGGTCATGAAGAAATGACAATCCTTGCTCAAAAAGATTATGGGAGTTAAGAATTTAATAATTCTTAAGAGCAACCTCAAAATAACACTTGAGTCCAATAATCCCAATTAATAGTAGCTCCTACAAACATAGCTAACTATTACTTTTTGAAATATTGTTAAAAACCACTTAATGTGCAATTAAAATTGGAATAATGCAACATGAGTCTTCTTGAATTTGAGTGCTAAACAGCCCCTCAAGGATGCAAACCAACCACATTAACTGGACAATAACATGCTAATTAACATAATCTCATTGCAACCACAAAGAAATTCAAACATATATAATCTTCACATTGTAAAATTAAATCTCAACTACAATCATCAAACCGAAAGAGACAGTTAACATTAATCCCAACTCCAAAATCATATACAATAATTCCTAAAACTAGGCAATTAAATATATAATTCTAGACTAGTGAAATGATAGAAAAACTCCCCTTTATAGTGCATTAAGCTCAAGCACAAATCATCATCACCAAGAAGCAAAGGAATTAGCCCCTCATTGATTTGAATTAATCACAATTTGTTTAAAACTTAGAACCATAGAAATTGAAAGTGAAGAACAGAAGAACAGATGAGGCGGCTGACAATCACGATGGAGTCAAGTTGGTGTTGGAGTTGTGGAGAAGAAGAATGGATAATATGAGACGGGATGCAAGTGGCTGTGAGAACAGAGGAGGCAGTGGAATGGTAAAGAGCAGAGGAATGAACTGGAGGTGTTTGTGGGAGTGAGTATCGAAGGTCAGAAGGTGGAAGTGAATAGGAGTCAATGGTGATGTTGAAAATGGTTAGGGAAGAAGAAAAAGATCAATGGAATTAATGGAATAAGAGCCGCCAGAAAACTGGGTTTAGCTTGCCGGAAACTGGAGCTTCTCGCCGGAATCTGGAAAATCACACCATAAAACAGCAGTGGTAGTCGGGGTTGTTAAAGCTCTTCTCTGCAACTCTCTCCTTTGCTCTGCCGGAAGTTGCAGAACACGTTGGAGGAAGGTGAAGGTGGTGTTGGTGCTGAAGAAAGATCCTCCAACTAGCGGTGAAGAACAGCAGTCGGAGAGGAAGAATGCAACGACGGTGGTGGTGTTCGAAGATGATAGAGGCCGACGGTGGGACGTCGTCGACGGTGTGGTGCTCCGTCTCCTTCCCTTCACCTCTCTAGCTCTCTCACCAGTTCCCTGCGAAGACCCAAGCTTGCAGCCTCAACTCTTTCAAACTCTCAGCTCCTCCTCTACGGTTCAAGGCTGTGGGTAACTATGGAGGAGGTTGCCGGCGATGATGGAGGGGATGAGATCGCCGGCGACCAAGAAGAAAGGAAGGAAGAAGTGCTGGTCCAGATGATGCGATGATTCGATGATCGACGATCGTCCTCGTCTGTTGTGGCGCCCTGTGTTATAAACTTATAATATCACTCTCAGCTAAACTCTCGGATTCCCTCCGTTTCTGTTTCTTGTCAACTGGTTTGGGCTTGGGCCCACGTCTGGCATCTGCTTCTTCTTCGTTTTTTTTCAGCTCGTCCCAACTTGGGCCAATCACCCATAGCCCAGCTGCGTTTCTGCCCGTTTTTTTTCCTTTGTCGGCCTGCCGCTCTTGAAGATGAAGGCCCTGGTCAAAATGGGCTTTGACCAGGGACCTATCTGAAAAGAGTGAAAGCTTTGGGTGAGGGATTACAGAGCAATTGTTTGAAATATTTGTAGGGACAAAATATAAGTTCTAAAACTCCTGGGTATTGTCTGTAATTTACCCCCATATTTTTCCACATTCACTTGTAATTTCCAGAAAGTTTAGGGACCATTTTTTGTAATTTTTCCCAAACCTCAAATTATTAATTCTAACCCTCTAAAATCTCCAATTTCCTTCCACAACACCAACAATGCAAAAATTAAGCATAAGTAGCATTAAAAGTCTAAGAAACAATTGTACAAAATAATTAATAATTTTGACCATTTTTCCCCGAATTACCATTAATTCAAAACAATTGTTCATAATCAAAATTAATACTTAATCATGCAATAATGCTTCATAAAATGCATTTAAATCCCAAATAAATCATGAGAAATCATGTAAAAATATTGTTCAATCAGCTGCGTTCGAAATGGGAGCTTTCAAAGCGCTTGGCATTGATGGATTAAATCCCCATTTCTTCCAATCTCAATGGGGGGTGGTTGGAGACAAAGTGTGTGACTTTATTTGTAGTGCTTTCAGAGACCCGAATAGTATAAGGGACATGAATCAAACTCACATTATTATGATCCCAAAAGTGGATATGCCTACAACTATGAAGGACTTCATAATGATATCTTTATGTAATGTGTGCTTTAAAATCCTCAGTAAACTCTTGACCAACCGATTGAAAAGGATTATGGATTATTTCGTGCACCCGAATCAGTGCAAATTTATTAGCGGTCAGGAAAGGTTTGATAATATAATTCTTGCACAAGAAGCAATTCACATTATGAGAAAAAAGAAAGGGAAGAAAGGCTACGTAGCCATCAAAGTGGATATGGAGAAGGGATATGATAGACTGGACTGGGAGTTTATTAGATTTAATCCTCACAGTTTGGGACTTACTAACCAGTTTGTAAACTTAATAATGAAATGTGTCTCTTCAGCTACAATAAAAGTGTATTGGAATGGTATGCCATATGAGGAATTTTCACCATCGAGAGGGATTAGGCAAGGAGATCCATTAAGCCCATATTTATTTGTCCTCTGCATGGAAAGACTAGGCCAACTGATAAGCAGGGAGGTGGAGGCTGGTAGATAGAAACCATTGAAAATGTCTACTATTGGGCCTGGGTTGTTGTTATTCTCTAGAAATTTTTGTATTTCATCACATTTTTCTTATATATTTGTGGTTTTAAACTAAAACTATGCGTAAACTTTATATATATGAAGAAAATGTGATGTGATGAAAATACTTTGAAAAGTGCAAATTTTGAGCTAAATTATAGAGTCTTAGATTAAATTGAAGAAAATTGGAAAGCTCATAAAAATCCTTCTCTTTGTAGGAGGATGATGACAAGTAATAGAAGCTTACATGGATCCTTGGAGGTGAAGAAAAGAAGAACAAAAGCCAAAAAGGAAGAACAAAGAAGTAGCTTGAAGGTGCTCTCAGTCGCTTTTGCTTTGCCACAGCAACGCAAAAGTGAAATCACCTAAAAAATAAGCCCTTCTGACCGCGTTCGCTTTTGCTATGCCACAACAAAGTAAAAGTGAAAACACATAAAAAATGGGCCCTTCTAACAGCATTCGCTGTGGGTTCGCTATAGCGAAGCGAAAGCAAAGTTGCGACACTGCAACTATGTATTTTGAAAAAGTGAAGCTTCAGTTGTGTTTTTAACCTAATAGGGGTGCCAAAATTCATACATTTTGCACAAGGAAGAGCTCAAGAACCACAAGGAGGCTTCTTGGAGAGCTCTTAGGAGGAATTTGGTGCTTCTTGGAAGAGATTCTTTGAGAAATTCAAGATTTTCTCCTCTTTTTCTGGTTTTTCTCCTCTTTTCTTCCCATTTGCTGATATGGATATAAATTTTGAGTTTAGTTTTTGGTTTGTATTGATTATGAGTAGCTAAAACTCTCATTTAGGATTAATTCTACTTATTGTATGGATTAAAACTACTATATTTTCTTGCTTTTGCTAGTTGTTGGGAATATATGCTGGTTTTTCTCTATGCTTAATTACTAACTTGTGCTTGATCACCATATGATTAGTTTAGTTCAATTGACTGATGCATGAGAGAGCTATTTTGGTTGTAGAACTTGAGAAAAATCATGTTAGACTTGAAATTTATGGATTAAATGGATGATTTGTTGTTAGAATAGAGATATATCTAATAACCTAGCATAGTCTAATGAAGAATTGCTTTGGGAAAAGATGATATTCATTAATGATAGACAAGAGATTGAATATTGTTAATGAAGATTAAAAATCAATTTTGACTTGAGAGAGCTTGATTGATGATCTTAGAATCTTTGACTAGCATATGGACTCACACAACTAGCATAAGTGAATCAATTGCACAATTTCATGAAATACAATGAGGAAGAAGTAATCCTAAGCCTTTAAACCTTGAGGTAGAATTAATTTTACAATCACCTTCTCTTTACCTTATTGTTTCAGCAAAATTCCTTAATTCAATTTCAAATGATTTCATTCAACCTAGTTAAGAACAAAGTTACAATGATTAACTCACTTTTGTCATAGTCCTTGTGGATCGACACTCGTTTACTCACTAAATTATTACTTGCGACTCGTGCGCATGCGGAAGCTAAACGGCGAACAATTGTCTCATATGTTCTTCGCGGATGACCTTATCTTGTTTAGTGAAGCTTCCAAGACCCAAATGGAAAGAATCAAAGATATTATGACATTATTCTGTCGTGTGTCAGGACACAGTGTGATTCATCCTAAATCCAAAGTGTTCATATCAAGTAATGTTCACATAAATAGATCTCTAGAATTTAGTCAAGTTTTGGGCATTGGCATTACTTCGGACCTGGGTAAATATCTTGTGGTGCCTCTCCTTCACAAAAGAGCCATTAAATTGACTTTTTCCCCTTTAATATAAAAAGTGGGAAAGAAGTTTGGGGGTGGAAATATGGGTATCTCAGCATGGCAGGTAAATTAGTGCTTATCAGATCGGTTTTGTCTACATTATCCTACTATCAGATGCAATCACTTCTGATTCTGAATGGTGTTCTCCAGGAAGTAGAAAAGATATGCCAGGATTTCCTATGGAGCCAAGGTTCTCAACAGAAAAAATACATCTTATATCGTGGGATAAGATTAAGGGAGATAAGAAGAATGGAGGATTGGGAGTTAAGGATAATACTTCAAAATAAAGCCTTCATTATGACATTTTATTGGGGAATGTTAACTCGACTTGATGCTTTGTAGGTCAAATGTCTATAGAGTAAATATGGCTGTGGGTTCAATAAAATCCCCAGAGTGTCAAAGAAGAAAAAGCAATCAGCAGTATGGAGTGCGATCTCGAAGGTATGGGATACGTTTCGAAAAGGGCTGGGTAGTTAATTGAGAAGTGGCGAAAATAACAATGTATGGTGGGAGCTATGGTCTCCTCTTGATAAACCGTTAATACACTATATAGATAGGAATCATGAGAGGATCAACCATGATGCGAAAGTGGAGCAGTTTGTGATGCCAAATGGTGAGTAGGACTTAGATAAATGGAGAGATTTTCTACTAGCTTCAGTTGTAGCCATGATTAGGACAGTCTGTCCCCCAACTCAACAAGGATCTAACTTGTTCTAGTGGTGACCTTCTTCATATGGGAATTTCAGTGTCAAGTCTACCTATAATATGTTAGCAAACATTAGCGAGTCTTCGGCTGAGCCTATTTGGCAACAACTTTAGTATTGCCCTATTCCTAAATGGGCCAAATTCTTCATGTGGCAAGCTTTCCAAGAGAGATTACCTACTAACTCACTTAGAGCGAAGAGAGGATTTACCAAAAATTGTGAGTGCCCCTTTGAGTGTCCAAGTAAGGAAACAATACTACATACTTTGTGAGATTGTGAGGCAGCTTCAAATGTATGGCTTCATTTAATTGACCCTTTATATACTAGTACTTTCTTTAGTGGTAATTTGTAGGAATAGATCAAGTGGAACACAAAGCATAAACCAGGAATGAGAAGATTGTCTAAGTGGCCTTGGCTAAGTACAGTTGCCTCGACTTGCTGACTTATTTGGAAGAAAAAGTGTTAGAGAACTTTCAAAGGCACAAAGAAACCATCTAGAAGAATTTGCTCACAGATGCATTCATCATTTGATGGAAGGAGTGGAAGAAGGAAGGCTCAAACATCAGATCTTCTCAGTTCCCCACAGAGCAGCCACTAGATGGGTGGCGCTACTGAACTACATTCGTATGGATGTGGATGGCTCTAGAAACATCCATAAACATGCAACATATGGAGGCATAGTTCAGGATTCTTCAGGTGGGTAGCTTATGGCTTTCCAACAGAGGATTGGTTTCTCCTCTACCACGGGTGCAAAACTTCAAGCAATTAAGATCGGCCTTATAACATGTATGAATCAAGGTTTCAAGAGAGTTAAACTATATTCAGACTTTGCGGAAGCAATTAGATTGCTATTATCTGGTCAAGGGCATTATCATCCACTTGCCCAAGAGATTTCTGAGAGTAGAGCTCTAATCCTATCAAATTGGGATATTGAAATTATTCATTCTCACAGGGAAGCACTTCAATGTGTTGATATTTTGGCTAAAATGGCTCAGGGATTGAACAATGAGCTAAGGATATTACATGCCTCTCCAGCTTTTTGTTCGGATCAAACATTAGTTAACCTAAGCTAAGATTTATCAATTTCTTGTCATTTCTGTGCTTTACAGATGTAATGTCATTTTGACACATTCCAAGAGTTAATACTTGTCTTCTTCATTAAAAAAATAGTTTAAAGGCTACTTATCAAACATATCATCACACTCACTATGTATCTTTATAATTGAAACAATTTAATTTCATTAGATATGAAAGGAAAGGGTTAATATAAGTAGTAAATCCGCTTCGGAAGTATAGGTCTAGGAGTAATGTTGCCTTGTAAGTTTTTCTCGTCTCAATGTCGCCCTGGAAGTGTTAAAATGTAGCAATGTTGCCCTCCCTATTAACACCATTAATTTTCACAGTTAAAAAGACATGTGACACTCTCACATGGCACTCAAATTGCCACCTACTTCTTCTACCCTCTCCACCTCTTGTCCATATCATCATCTTCTAGACCCTTATTTCCTCCCTCTCCTTTCTCCCTTGCTCTTCGCGTTCATCATCTTCACCCAAAAAATTTTTCCTCTTAGTCACTCAGTGCATTGTCGCCAACAACCCCACCACTAGCCATGTCGTAGATTTGCTCATTACGAGGATTCTCCTGTTGACCTTGACAAAGATCTGATGACAATGAACGAAATCGGCCCTCTTTGGATTCCGTCAATGAAACTTTGAAACCCTCCTCCCTCCTCCCTCTTTCTGCCATTGAAGATCCAACAAAAATGGATGAAATCAAACCTCTCAATGAAACCCTCCTTCCCTCTCTCGTCCTCTCAATAAAGATGTAGTGGAAATGAACGGAAAGGAGGTCAAATTGAGTTCCTTATTGTATCTTCCTTTGTTGTTCAAGATTTCATCTTTAGGCTTCTTTCATCGTCTTCCCTTGCTAGTTCAAAATTTAATTTGTGTGCTTCTTGTTCAATCATCTTTCTTGGTACGTTCTCACCATTGATGACAATGATTTATGGGTTTTTATACTCTCGATCTTCTTCCTCTTCTTCATCCCTCTTATGGAACCCATGTGAAGTAGAATGCTTCGAGAGTCCCCCCAACAATAAAGGCCAAGAAAATCAAAACAAGCTTCAAGAAGAGAAACCAATTTATTATGAGCCCCAATTTAAAATCAATGGAAGCAAAATCAGATAAAGTTCACAAAGGATGACCATGTTTAATTCAAAATTAGGGATGTATATGTGAATTCAAAACTTGGTATGGTAAGTTTAAGGAAGTGAAAAAGGCGTATGCAAAGAGTGATGAAGATACAGAGAGGGGAGTCAAAGAATGAATGACAACATAAAACATGAGCAACACAAACTATTTATCTGTGAAAGGGAAGGAAACGTAAGCACCAAAAGCATAATGAATAATACTTCGCCATGCAAGAGAGGACTTTGTGTTTTCTGGACATGAACAATGAAGATTTCCTTACTTTATAGTCTTTCAATAATTTCTGGACATGAACAAATTTGTGTTTTCTGGACATGACCTGCCGAAATTTAAGGGAAAATCGGAGAGGCAAATAATCTTTCCATAAGCAATAGAAGGTTGGAATCAATCATTATACCAAAAGGAGAAAGAAAACATATTCAAAATGGTTTAGGGGAATTTCTGGCACTTCAATGTGTTGATTCGGGATGCCTGGATTTAATATTCAACAAGACATTTTTTTGGCCACTAAAGACAGTTTTTTCTCCAATTCTTAAGTCAGCGATGTGGATTTGATGGTGATGGCGTGGCTTAATATCATAGTCTCCTCACAAAAATCAGTCAACAAACAGTCAAAATTAACCTTGTTAATGGTAGGGGCAACATTGCTACGTTTTAATATTTTCAGGGCGACATTGAGACGAGAAAAACTTTCCAGGCAACATTGCTCCTAGGCCTATACTTTTGGAGTGAATTTGCTATTTAACCTTAAAATTAGTCCTTTTTTTAATAGATAATAGATTTTATCACAAAAGTCTGTATACGTAGTGAAAATATACATGTAGGAGTGATTTGTTGATTATTAATGGAATGATTGTAGCTAGGGGTGTTTAAAGCGCAGGATGAGACCAGGATCCCCTAATCCCAGTTCTCAGTCTCGATTTTTTGCATCCCGGTCCCAGCAACCAGAACTAGGAAATTCCGGTTTTTTTTTTTAAAAAAAATTAAATTTAAAATATATATTATTATATTAATTAAATTTTTCATCATCTGTTATTTAAAGTGATCATTTAACGGCTAACAAGACCATAATAATCACATAAATTGATCTAAAATTGAAGAATATCATTTTATTATTATTAGTATGATCACCATCATCATCTTCGTTATTATCTTTATACATTATATAGTTAGGATTTGTATCATGATATATACTGTTTAACTCTAATTAAAGATGTGATACATATCTTATTAATGATAGCTTAGTTTATGGGGTAAAAAATATAAAAATAAAATGATAACTTAATTCATAAAGTAAAACATTAAAAAAAAAAAAAAAAACCAGGACCAGGATCTCAAGGGTGATCCCGCTTCCCGTCCTGGTGATCCAGGCTGAGACATGAAATTCCCAATAGCAAAATGTATGGAACCGAGCAAGGACAACCGGGACTGAGATATGTTGAACACCCCTAATAATAGCAATACAAGTTGATGCACAAGCTTAATTTATTATAAATTAAAACCATATTATATTACTCGTTAAATTATGATGATCACACACCTGTAACAAACATACATGATGCTTTATCTCAACTAAACCATATATAGTTAGTGTGCACCGTATGGCAGCCCCCCACTACAATGCTATAATTAAATGAAATTAAATATTAGTCCATCTTTATTATAAGGTCTACTTTAATTTATAATTTAATTTCTTCGTTAAAATGGATCATATATTAAGTACAGGTAATATATAAAATATGGATCCGTCTCGTTCTTTCGTAGGGACCACTTGGCTACTAACACACGCAACCATCATCATTTTCAATTATATCTTGATGCCAATTAAAATCTTGTTCCTCTATAAATATAAGGTAGAGAAATTTGTTAGAACTTCGAACAAGTTCAGGGAAGAAATACGAAGGCGACTAGACGTGAATGAAGCACACGCCTTAATCTTAATTTATTCATTCATTGTGGGGCCGAAATTAAAGCACACGTCTTCACTAAATAACGTCAGTTTTCACGGGGGAAAGGTCAGCAATCAAATTTTCAAATTGATAATTAGGTTAGTTTTGATTTTGATAAATTTGACTATTATAAACGTTGTTGTGTGTTGTTTTATTTTCATTAAGGAAGAATACGCCAATAGTTTAGCAGTAGATGATAAAGAATGTCAGCAGAAACTTTAAGTAATTAAAAAAAATAATTCGTGGCAAAAACAAAAAAACAAAAATAATTGATGTACAAAGTTCCGAGGTAATGAATATGATAGGAACAATTTCGACCAAAAAAAATGATAGGAACAAAACTTGGTCGCATGAACCCTTAATATATAGAAAAAGTATATATACAATGCTTCAATAATTAAAGAAAATCGGCCGAGTGAGTCGAAAAACTTAGATATTGTAATCTCAGTCAACATCTAAATTATCCTTATCTTTCTCAGTTTCAACGGAATGATAAATAATACCTACACACATATATATGTGCGTGAAATATACTGGAAATATCATCCGCTAAAATATTTAAAATTGTCTATCGTAAAAGGGCTGGGTCATGCGTCTACTTTTAAGGAATTAAAGCGTTAATACTTCTTTATAAAAGGATTTAAATATTATTACCGAAAATAACGACATCTGTGCAAACAGAATTTGTTGCGTGATCGAGAAAGATTATAGTAGTATATTTAATTTCCTAACCAATAGTAATTTATTTTCTTAGAAAAGGCTTATATGGTAAATAGGGAAGAAGACAAGACAGTACTGTTGATGAACTTCTAGCCAATGATCTTGTACTCTGGTAGTATGAAAGTTCCCTAAAAGTAAAAGTATGAGGCCATAAATTTGCAATATATATGAAGCTACTAGTGTTTGCCAATTTAATTAGACAGAGAGAGATGAGGTTCTAGAAAAATAGTGCGGCTGCCAAAACTATTTTTGGATGTGTTATATTAAAATCACGTGAAAGAAAAATAGTGCGGCTGCTGTTCAAGCACTACAAATAAGACTTGTTATATATTCTTCTTCAAGTTCATATTTTTATGCATCGCATGCTTTTGCATAGTTTTCCACTCATCCTTATTTTCATTTGTCTTCTCCATCTATGTGAACACAAACATGAATATTTGCTGAACGAACGTACCTAACATTAATTTCTTCAACAAAAAATAAAATAAAAAGGGTTAAAGTGCAAATCTTCTCCGGAAGTTTTTGCTGAGGAGCAATATTATCCTAAAAGTTTTTTCAGATTCAATGTCATTTTAAAAATTTCAAAACATAGTAATGTTGTTTTATTCTGTTAAAATACTAACGTTGACCATTAATTTTTTTAACAGAAATGGGTAATATTACTCAATTTTAACACTTTCAGGGTAATATTAAACCTAAAAAAATTTTTTGGATAATATTGCTCCTCAACGAAAACTTCCGGGATAAATTTGCACCTTAAACCAAATAAAATACCAAAATATAAAATTGAAAAATTAATTATGGTTATAAGCCTGAAATGAAACTAATTTTAAAATAAATACTATTAGAACGGTTTGAATTCTAGAGTTTTACCTTCATATCATCCTACTTACGGGTAGAGCTGGGAATCAGGGCCGGCCCTTGACGGGTCAGGGCCTAATAGGGCCGGCCCTAAAAGGTTCGGGGTCAGAAAAATTGCAGTTTTTCAAAGCCCGGCCCTAGAGCATGCGGGTCAAGGCCGGCCCGCAGGGCCGGGAAGTTTTTTTCACAATATTTAACTATTTTTCCTGCGTATTTTCTTTCAGAGAGATATACAAAGTTCTAATTTAACACATAAAAATTGTCAACATGAAAGTTTAAACATGTCTCGCGCAACAAACAAACACAGTTACTAATGCATGATTAAAGGTAAAATCATGTCCATAAATAACTCACATAAAGGCCAAAGCATAAGGCAAGAAACTAAACACTCTAACCTCTAAGCAACATTAGTATGACGACAGGCTCGGCCCAATTTTTCTGCTCTAGTAGTCAATAAAATAAATGAAAAACCGCTACATCAACCACTACAAAAAAGCTAGGGCGGTAAAACTTTGTAGCGGTTATTTTATAACCGCTACAAATTTGATGACCTTTGAAGTTCTGTAGCAGTTATGAATGTGTATCCGCTACAAATGTGATGACCTTTGAAGTTCTGTAGCGGTTCAGGAAACATAACCGCTACAAAGAGGTGACCTTTGACATTTTGTAGCGGTTCAATTCATAGTAACTGCTACAAAAAACCAATACACTATTGACGCGGCTTGGTGGCTCCAAGTGGCACGAACTTTGTAGCGGTTTTTATGTTGTAACCTCTACAAACTAACCGCGACAAATTTTGGTAGGAAACTCGCGTCATATTTGTAGTGGTTTTTTTTCTATTAACCATTATAAATAACGTTGCTAATGAGTCGCGCCACTTGGCGCGTAGGTTGCCGCTACAATATTGTAGCAGTTTGTGTTAAAACCGCTATAAATGCCAATATTTATAGCGGTTAAACTTAACCGCTACAAATGCACCGCTACAAATGCATCGCTACAAAATACCATTTTTTTGTAGTGTTCGTATACCGTAAATTACGATTAAAAATTTGTTTTTGAAGGCTCCAATCGCTATTCTAAATAAGCAAGCATTGCTTAATATAAGACTTAATTGACTTTTTTTAAGAGATCAAGAAGGCCAAATAAGTTATTTAATAATATCATATATTGTGTATCATTAAATTATATATCAGTTTATAAATCAAACAAAATAATTTGGAGAGAAATTAAAAATATAAATACTTTAAACTAAATAACTATATATTTTGAGTATTTTATAAAAGTTAGTTAAGTTAATTCTTTGTAACAACATATATTAGTTTACCTAATTTTTTTTAATCATGTGTATTGAAACTACCCCTTTATACAAACTCTTTTAATATCTGTCCATCAATAGAGGGATACTTTTAAGGAAAAAATTATAAATTTGTTAGACAAAGTAAACCAGGGTATTAAATTTAGAATCAAAGGATCTGAAATATCTTATCTAAAGCGCATATATATACTCCCTCCAGTCCATAATATAAGGTACTTAAACTATATCATGGGAAATAAAAAATGACAGTTAAGTCATTTAATATATCCTAAAATATAAATTTTTTTTCACTTTTACCCTTCTTAAAAAATATATTTAATTGCATTTAGAATGTTATTTTAGAGAGAGAGAAAGGAATCTAATGAATGGGTAAAGTTAGAAAATAAATATTAATTATATAGGTAAAACAACGAAAAAAGAACATTAATTAAATTGTTGGTGATTTTTTGAATTATATTTTCAGGATACAATGAGTATAGATTGGAGGTAGCATTAAATAATTATGTATTTTGGCCAAAAAAAAATAATTTTATGCAGAAAAAATGAATGGCTACAATTGTATGGCCATGACCATAAGGGTGAGGGGGGAGCAAATTGTACACGTTAGTGGGAAAGAAGACACACAACTTAATGAAACTTGATGTAATGTGTCCCCAACAGTGCAAGCCCAGGCTATTAGACTCTTCCCCACCGCCCTACTGCTGTTTCAAATTTCAACACGGGACGCCTTCTATTCTCATTTAATTTCCTCATTTCTCTCAACGATGTTATCATTATTCCAAATCAAGAATATAACATCTATCACAAGTATTATTATTTATAAAAAACAAATAAAAGTACAACTCATCTCACTAGGCCTATATATGTGGGTTGGCTTACTTATTATAGAACTCATGTGGTCCTTAACATAAGACTTATTTATATAATTTAGAAAGATAAAGAAAGTTAAATAAATTATTTAATTATAACATATGTGGTATAATCTCTCTAAAATACTTATATATAACATTAAATTATATATGAATTACTAAATTAATTTAGAGATGGAACACAAACATATATACTCGTACCTGAAGAGAGTGCATGACAAGTAAAAGCCGATAAAACGGGCCCAATCCGCAGGTTCGCGGGTTGGGACAACGTTAGGGTTGGGTTTTTTCGGCCCATAAAAATGCGGGTCGCATAGGACCGCATTGCTCAACTTACTGGTTGGCGGGGTAGCCCGCATATATATATATATATTACATGGATGCCTTGCTTGGACTTTGGTCGACTGGACTTTTTTTTTTTTTTACATGGATACCGTGTTGGGCTTTGATAGTTGAGGTTTGGGCTTGGAAGGATAGTTTTTTTTTTTTTTAAATTTGAACTTTGGGAGGTTTTTTACTAGGGGCCTGTTTGGTACGCTGGAATTGATTTTGATGAAAATGGATATGGAAATGGAAATGGAAATGAGGACTAAAAGTATGTTTGGTATGTCATGGAAATGAGATCTAATTTTTGTGTAAAAATACCAAAATGTCCTTCAATTTTTTATTTTTTTTGAAGGTGGCGGAGGGTAATAGATGGAAATGATCACATGGAATTGTAAATCTTAGGTATTTTGATAAAATTGATTGGGTGGAATTGAGCCTATTTGGCTTTCACATGGAATTGAAAAATTTTCCAATTTCATCATACCAAACAAGCATCATGATGGAATTGATTATCAATTCCATTTCTATCACCCCTAATTCCATCATACCAAACATGGCCTAGGTTGTTGGTTTCTTTTTTGAATTTGGACTTTGGGAGGGTCTTTTTTTTTTTTTTTTTGTTCAGACTTGTGCATGGCAAAACCTAAAAAAAGAATTAAAAAAATAAAAAAGTGTGGGCTACCGACTTACCAGCGAACCCGCACCTATAGGTTAGGGATTTCCCAACTCATGGAACCGCTCAGCCCGCAACCCATGGGCTGACCCGTTTTCCTTCTTTGGCAACTATAGGCTCTAATTCTTTAATCTTCACTTGGGATCAGCGACCCTACTCACAACACTAAAGTCGAATTAGTTCCACATCACTCATTAATTACTTTGAATCCAAGACCTCTGTAACTATATTATTCAACAGCACTTTGGAAAAGTCACATGCATGATGCATCCCCAGAGAATATAATCTTAAAGTCTCATTGTCTCCATCAACTATTGCTATGTGACTTTTCTTTTTCCATTTGCCCACAAACAGGACTTTTCCTTTGGGACCACACGCTAACTCAGGTTCCGTTCATAGATTTTTTTTTTTTTTTTCACCATTTACTCACAAAAAGTAAGAATAACTTAATTAATTTCTTATTACTCTCCATTATTATTTGGCACCGTACGTAACCCATTTTGTCGGTCTATAAATAAAAGTCACCTACAAAAATCAGAAACCACAGCCTTGGGATATTTCGTACATAGTAGAGAGAAAGAAAGAAGAGAAGAATGGGTTTTGTGGGTGTGAGGATGGGCGCTGTTTGGGGTGCCATGTTTATGGTTGTGGGAGTAATATCTGTGTCTCAGGCACAACTGAGTCCGACATTCTACAACCAAACTTGCCCTAACGTCACCGACATCGTATCGTCGGTTGTCCAGAGTGCTGCACAAAGCGATCCTCGTATCGGAGCCAGCCTCATCAGGCTTCACTTCCATGACTGTTTTGTTCAAGTATGTTTCATGTCACTCCATTTATGTGTGTGTGTGTGTATATCTTATCTCAATTTCAAATTTCTGGCTTATTCAATAATTTCGCATAATTTCTGGGCTTTTATTTTAAAGTGGATGTGCTTGAGAGTTTTCTGGGCTCTTGAATGAATGAAATTCTGGATTTTGAAGTAAGAGAAGCCCGTGAGCTTGGTCAAGTACGGACGCGTACGGACTGTTACAAGCTAACTCAGCGCTCTCCTGTTTTTTTTTCCCCTAGAAAAACAAAATAGGCCTATATTTAAGGGAAAATTTCAGTAAATGACCAATTAATGTCAAATGGCCCTCAACAAATTCGGAAACATTATTGAAGGAACTCAAGAGAAAAGTGGAATAGTCCTCTATTAACAAGGTAAATTAATTTTTTAAGGAGATCATATCATTTCAGTATAAAAATTAATTTCGTTTTGTGTTCAAGGTCATACAGTGATGTTTCAGAGAATTTTTTGAGGTCATTTGACATTAATTGGCTACAAAGGTCCTTTCCTGAAAGCTTCACTATATTTTTTGTAAATTAATCTTACACCCTCTTGTGTGTGTGTGTTTTTTTTTTTTTTTTTGGGTCAAGACCCTCTTGTTTTGTTTAACTCAGCCCCTTTTGTACAGTACGAGGCGGGGGGGAAAAAGATCTCATGAAACATGAAAGAGCTTTTATTAAACCGAACCAAACTCTCTCATGTGAACTACCTATAATATTCTGGGTAGGAGTTGGGAGGGAAAGAGGACAATAGGAAACAAATCCCCATTAAAATATACTATCTCCGGTCCTAATTATAAGATAAAGTTGACTTTTTTTAAAGAAATTAAGGAAGCTAAATAAGTTACTTAATCATATCATATGTTATGTATCTTTAGATTATATATTAGTTTATTAGTTAAACTAATTAGTTTGAAGAAAAAACTAAAAATATAAACACTCTAAAGTAATTTAATTAACTTCCTTAATTTCTCCAAAAAAATCAATTTTATCTTATAATTAAGATCGGAGGGAGTACTATCTAATTAGAATATATAACTTCATCCTTAAAACTAACATCAATATCGTTGTTAAGCTACATCTTATAATTATAAGCTGTTAAGTTTCATTAATTGATGACTAAAAAAGTCAATCATTTTCACTTGGAAGCTAACTTTCAAGTTCTCCATTTGATATCCTCTACACATCAATTAGTTGTGATATGTGGGTCTTAGCGCCTGTTTGGTACACAAAAGATGTGAGAAGGGAAAAGAACATGTACAAGTTTCTTCGTTTGGTACGTAATTTTGGATCAATCTTCCTGGAAACTCAAGTTCCCGGGCCCACCAATGTTCCCTTATTTATGGGAAGATGAGATCCCACCAAAATTAGTGGGATCCTAAGTTCCTTTAGTGGAGGAAGATCCGAAAGACAAAAATACCGCTAAAATATTTAAATTAAAAGGCGGGAAATTCGAACTTTTCAATAAAATTTGCTTATCAAATTTAAACTTTTCAAAATTCCCACCATACAAATTCAAATTTCATTAATAAATAAATAATTTTTTTATTTATTTAAATTATAATTTATATTTTATCATTTTATTTAATTTTTAAATTATTGTACTACTAGTTATTTAATTTATGAATTGAAATATAAATTTAATTAATATATAATTATTAACTTATGTTGAGGGTAAAATAGGCATTTCTCAAATTTTCCCTCAAGTTCCACCCTCAACTTTCTTCCTACCAAACAACACATCTTTCCTCAACTTATCTTCCATCACCCTTTACAATCTTCCTTTCCCTTCCTTTCCCTTCTCAAAGTTCCTTTCCCTCTTCAAATCTTCCGCGTATCAAACAGGCCCTTAGCTGACTAGCTACTATAATTGAGAAAATGACAAACACTGCATATTTATCTATCTATACACTGGACTCAATGTCACAAGCACGCACATGGCGCATGATTGTAGTTTATTTTATATACTCGGTATTGAGTGGTTATATTTGCTTTTAGAAATACTCACAGGCGAACAGAGACCCACACACATTTGTAGACACAGATTACATTAGGAGTTTCATATATATATATATATATATATCAAACTAGTCAGCAGTATAATTTTTTTCACTGGCCAATTATTTCAGTCAGTAGCCTAGTCACCTACCATGTCAGCAAAGTTAGTCAGCAACCTTACTTTTAACGGTCAACGTTTCCCTTATAACAGCTACTATGACTTTTGCACCTATTTTATAACCACATAGTTACTTTTACACAAAAAAAAAAAAGTATTTATTGTTGAGCGTACAGAAAAATTACATGTACATTTTTGCACTTTAACCCTATTTTAAATTTATATATATATATATATATATAAGAAACTCTTAGTGTTAATTCTTTGTATTTTTATTACAGCTGGGAAGAAAGCGATTTTCGCTTCACACTTAAAATTTTAGTCAATATCATTCACAAAAAGTTTTAAATTTAAATTATTATAAATATGTTTAAATTTAGCCTGCGCCAAATTAAAGTGTATTAATTTTTCCTTTAATTGGACAAACATCGTACCCCTTGGATCTTTTTTTTTTTTTTAATACAAAACGGCCAAGATCAAAGCTTGGAAATAGCAAGACTACTCTAGACTACATGTCCACCTGACATGTCATCCCGCATGTACCCCATACATCCCTGGTGCGGCAAACCCTTTGGATCTTTTCGAAAAGGAAAACTGGTATGGGCGTGTCGAAAAAGTTTGGCAGCCATCAGGAGCATATTCACAGTTGTACTTTGCCTTTTTTTTTTTTTTGCAAAAAGGAATTTAATAATTTTGAATAATTTGAATTAAGATCAAGTGATTCTAATTAAAATAAGGATACTTTTATTGGATAAATACTATATTTTACTTGAAGGAGAATTTGTAATCAGTCTTACGTGCTCAATCTAACTGTAATTGAGGCTGCTTCACTCTATAGACAATAGAGTAAGGAATCAATAAAGTTAAAGGGAGAGACGACAGCTAGGTAAGGTAAGTAATGAAAGCTTGCTTTTCTAATATATGTTGGTGAGGAAAGATGAAGGAAGTTTCTGAATTAATGAATGAATAGTACTTATTTATAATTTGTTAATGATGAAACTGACAGGGATGTGATGCTTCACTTCTGCTCAACAATAGCGCCACCATTGTAAGCGAACAAACAGCTCCTGCCAATAATAACTCAATCAGAGGATTGGATGTTGTCAATAACATCAAATCTGCCCTCGAGTCTTCTTGCCCTAACACTGTTTCTTGCGCTGACATTCTTGCCATTGCTGCTCAAGTTTCTGTTGTCCTGGTATATATACATATTCTTCACTTAATTATAAGATTAAGAAAATTAATTACGTTAATTATTTATTTAAAACAATTATGTTGGTTTATCTAAAGTACATTTCTTTAAAATTATTTGTAATGAACACTACTCCCTTATAACTTTTTTTAAATATATATGTGCAATCAAGAGGAAGAGTTTCGGAAAAAAATTATAAATTTGAAAAATAAAATGAAATAAAGTCTTACATTTATGATCAATTAATCAAGGCAAACCCCTCAACTAGTTCTTTCATTTAGGGCTAGAAGAAATAGTTATTAAAGATATTACCTTCGGTCCCAAATATAAGAGCTAACTAAAGAGTTTGATTTGATTCTAAATATATAAGATTTTAGTTCACTTTGTCTACCATTTTTATCATTTTTCCGTTAAATATCCCTATTGGTTGCATATGCCAATAAAGAGGAAGTTTGCATCAGGGGTAGTTTCAATACAAATAATTTAAAAAGAAATTTTAGAGAAACTAACTAATTTCTTTAATAACTAATTTAAGTAGATATTATATTAAGGATGTTATATTACTGAAGATATGTGAGACTAATTAGAAGGTAACTTTGAACAGGCAAGTGGGCAGGGATGGACAGTTCAGTTGGGAAGAAGGGATAGCCTCACAGCAAATCTAAGCCTTGCTACTTCTAACCTTCCTTCACCCTTCTCCAACCTCACTCAACTCAAGCAAAGCTTCACTGCTCAAGGCCTTAACACTACTGATCTTGTTGCCCTCTCTGGTATACTATACTATTATCACTTCATTAATTGCTCATCTCTCTCTCTCAATATGTATATACACTGCTCCTAACTCTTAATGTAAAACCCAGTTAACTTTTTTTTGGAGAGATTAAAAAAATTAAATAAGTAAATTAATCATAGAATATGTTATATATTATTAGTTAATGAGGCAGATAAATTAATTTGGTATAAAAATGATAAATATAAATACTTTAAAGTAATTTATTTAACTTTTATAATCTTTCTAAAAGATCAACTGAATCTTATTTTAAGCACTGAATAATGTTTCTGATTGAGAGATCTCATGTGTGTGTGTGTTTTCAGGAGCTCACACATTTGGAAGGGCTCAGTGCAGGGTCTTTGACAGCAGGCTGTACAATTTTAGCGGCGATGGCAACCCAGACTCAACTCTAAACACAACTTACTTAGCGACATTGCGTCAGTTATGTCCACAGAGCGGAGTAGGGACAAACACTAATCTCACAAATCTGGACCTGACCACACCTGATACCTTTGACAATAAGTACTACTCCAACCTCCAGCAAAATAATGGCCTCCTTAACAGTGACCAGGTCTTGTTTTCTACTTCTACTGCTGATACCATCGCCATTGTCAACAATTTCAGCACCAACCAGACTGCTTTCTTTGAAGCCTTTGCTGCTTCCATGATCAAGATGGGCAATATCAGCCCTCTCACTGGCTCCCAAGGCGAAATTCGAACACAATGTAATGCTGTTAATGGAGCTTCATCATCATCCGGATTAATTATGGGTGGTGGTGTGGAATCACAGGACGATTTGGTTAGTTCAATCTAAGTTATGATCACAACGTGTTTTGGGAGAGAAGATGAAGAAGAATAAAGTATTGCCATAAATAAATTAACAAGTGTATTGTGCTTGACAGCTTGAAAACGTGTGTTTACGTGGTATGCTGCTTTATTTATGTATGTCATGTATTAACGAGTGATATTTTTCTACCTTGAAAAGACTTTGAGAAATCATATATATATTTTTTAATGTATGTCATGTATCAGTCAATCAATCAATTTGAGGTCCGATAATAGTTTGTTTGGGCGACCAGATTGCTTATAAGTTACTTTTTACGTAAATCGAGACACAACTCCTCTCACATACTTACCTCGTATACCGTAAATCACTATTAAAAAGTAACTTATAAGCAATCGAATCGCTCATCCAAACGAGCACTAAAACTATGGCCCCTTGCATGTAACATCCTAAAATAAATAAATAAATATAAGATTAAATTATGAGCATTTAACATAATTAATATATATATATATAGATATATTATAATCAAATTGTTATACACACACTTTATTAATGGGAACAAAATGGTAAAACAGCATCGGTACCAATATATAATATATAAAACAATTATTAGTATTCTTATTATTAGAAGAACTTCTAGAAGACTTGAGAGGGAAGTTAAACAAAGGATAATGAATCAATAAATAAGATGTGGATAAACTTGATAAGTTGGATGTGCGTTAGTAAGGCTAAGCATAGCTTTGCTGGGGAAAAAAGTTAAAAACAAATGAAGGAAACAGATGAGGGGCACAACTATTATATATAGACACAAGTTCTAATCTCCAAAACCTAAAAGCCACAAATAATTAGTAGAGTAAGGGAGAAAAATAAGAAGAGAGAAAAAACAAAACAAGAGAAGATGTGCTGCTGCAAAAATTCAAACAATTTAATTTCGTTAGATATGACAGGAAAAGTAAAATTTATCAACGTTAGTCCTTTTTTTAATAGATAATAGATTTGATCGGAAAAGTCTGCATACGTAGTGGAAATATACTTGTAGGAGTGATTTGTTGATTATCAGTGGAATGATTGCAGCAAATACAAGTTTATGCAAAAGCTTAATTTATTATAAATTAAAACCATATTTTATTATTTGTTAAATTATGATGATCACATACCTTTAACAAACATGCATGACGCTTTATCTCAACTAAACCATATATAATTAGTGTGCAACGTATGGCAGCCCACCACTACGATGCTATAATTAAATGAAATTAAATATTACTCCATCCTTAATATAAGATCGATTTTATAATTTAGTTTTTTCCGTTAAAGTGAATCATATATGAAGGACCCATAGTATATAAAACATGGATCAGTCTAGCTCTTTCGTAGGGACCACTTGGCTATTACCACACGCAACCATCATCATTTTCAACTATATCTTGATGCCAAATAAAATCTTGTTCCTCTATAAATATATGGTAGAGAAATTTGTTAGAACTTTTTTTGAACAAATCTGGAATACATTAACCCAACAGAGATTAATACAACTCATCCTCAAAAGGGACCGCAATGGATCTTCAACCACCTCCTACCAACATAGTAGGCGGGTGATCAAAAATAGTAAAATTCTCACTACTTGTATGAGTTACCCTAGCTAACCGATCAGCCTGAAGATTTTCCTCTCAAGGGATATGATTAATAGGGACATGCCAATCTCTATATAGCCATAGCCTAGTCTCCTCAATAACATATCTAAAAGGATGCGCATAATCACACCCCCTAATGAGCAAATTTGTTAGAACTTAGAACTGATTCAGGAAAGACTAGACGTGAATGAAGCACACGCCTTAATCTTAATTTTATTCATTCATTGTGGGGCCGAAATTAAAGCCCACGTCTTCACTAAATAACGTCAGTTTTTACGGGGGCAAAGTCAGCAATCAAATTTTCAAATTGATAATTAGGTTAGCTTTGATTTTGATAAATTTGACTATTATAAATGTTGTTGCCTGTTGTTTTATTTTCATTAAGGAAGAATACGACAATAGTACAAAAATAACTGGGTTATTTCAAGCAGTATTTATAGTAGTAGCAGTAGATGATAAAGAATGTCAGCAGAAACTTCAAGTAATTAAAAAAATAATTCATGGAAACAAAAAAAAAATTAATGTACAAAGTTCCGAGGTAATGAATATTGTTAGGAAGAATTGTGTGTACTGTATAAAACATGGTATTATTATTATGTTGAATTTTTCCATTATTAGTGTACAGCTCGTGGTTAGTTGCTGTGTTAGGCCTATAAATAGGCTTGGATATGTTGTATTTGGAAAGTTGGTTCATTAATAATATTTCAGTGTTTTTTTTATTGAGAGTCCAAGTGCCCATGTTATCATGACACCGGAGCCCAGGCTTATTGCACTGAGGCCCAAGAACCACCAATAATATTTGTTTGGAGTTGAGTCAAAGTTCTCCTCCTTGAATTCAAGATCACAGCGTCAACTTCAAGATCTCAAAGGAGTTGAGTTTCCTCCTCCTTGATCTCAAGATTACAGCCGTCAATTCAAGATCACATCCATCAACTTCGAGATCGCAGGCATCGTTTGACACATTACTTCCATCTTACAGAGTGTTCTCTATCAATCGACAATACCCAAATATTGCCATTGCGAAAAATCATCTCGCCACATTGTTTTCTTATGCCGTTAAAATCAATCACCAAAAGGGGTTCCAAGGTCCCATCTCATCAGTTCGTGCTTAATGCTTGGGCGATTCGATTATCATTTGCAGTGACTGGTTTAGCGATTTCTTATTCTCGCAATATTCTGGTATAATTGCCGTCAAGGAAGGCCTTCGACGTTCATCATCGTCATCTCCATCTGTCCGAATTAAAATTTTTCCTTCTTCCTTCAATTTAATCGGCGATTTTCCCTCTCCTTTTTTGGGCCTACACCACATGGCGACTTCTCTAGCACTAGACGTGACACACCCACCCTATCTCCATCCGTCTGATACACAGGCAACCACCCTTGTTCCACAATTCTTGACTGGCTCTGATAACTACACTATGTGGAGCCAAGCCATGCTCCTTACTCTTAGAGGAAAAAAATAAAATTGGGTTTATTGATGGCACTTATACCAGAATCAAATCCGGTGAGTTCACTGTCTTATGGGATAGGTGCAATGCATCCTGGCTTCTTAATTCTGTCCACAAGGAAATCGCTACTGGTATTGTATTATTTGATAATGCACATCTTGTTTAGGAAGACCTTAAGGAGAGGTTAATGTCTTCGATACTACTAAAATCTACTCCCTACACAAGATCCTATCCACCCTGACACAGGGGAATCTCAGTGTTTCCAGCTATTATTCCAAACTTAAGGAGTTATGGGACGAACATTCACTATTGGTTCCTCTCCCAACATGAAAATGCAGTGGTGCTCAAGAATATGTTAAGATCGTACTACAAAACGCCTCTTCCAATTTCTCATGGGATTAAACGGCACATACCAACAAGCTAGAAGTCAGATACTTTTGATGTCTCCACTTCCCAATGTTAATCAAGCCTATTCCATGATCTCTCAAGATGAAGGGCATCAAAACCATCTTTACAGCCTCTTCATCATCCTCTTGAAAGTTTTTCCTTGACTATGAGAGGAGGACGTCCAAACAGGGGAAGGGGGCATGGGAGATCACAAGACTTGTGCACCTACTGTAACAGAAAAGGACATAAACGTGAATCTTGCTATCATTTGATCGGTTTTCCTTCTAGGTTTGGCAATCGAAGAGAGTAGGGCAAGCAAGTTATACAGGCAATTGCAAATACCCCTGTTCCAGAGTTTCAGACTAGTGCTCAAACCAGCACCCAACTGCCTCTCACTTCACAACAGTACGATAAGATCTTAAAACTTTTGAGGAAAGATTCAGAGGAAATCGCTGTTGGATCCACTAATTACGTTGAGGAAGGTATTTCAGGTTTGATCAATACTTTACCTTCCACTATGTATGAGTCTAACTGGATTTTAGATTCGAGAGCCACTTGTCATGTTTTTAGTAAGATGAGCATGCTAGACATCGTTAGTATTTATAATGGTCTACTTAGAAAATTAAGATGCCAAACGGTGATAAAATCGCTGTCACACATGTAGGCACAGTAAAACTAAATGATAATATATGTCTTCATGATGTTTATTACACTAAGGAATGTTGTTATGATTTGGTTTCTGTCTCTAAGTTGACTAAGCAAGAAAACTATGTTGTTTCCTTCTATCCTGAGTTTTGCATCTTGTAGGTAGTTCTGACTGGAAACTCTCCAGTGATTGGTAAATTGTGTAGTGGCTTGTACTTAATTGGAAAGTCTCTAAGCATAAATGGTGTTATGCATTTGAAGAGTGACCACCAATATAAAGACGTATCATGGTTATGGCATGGTAGACTGGGCCATGCTTTAGTTGACGCACTCAAACATCTAGATGAAGTGAAAGATGCAATTGATATTTCATCTATGTCTCATTGTGGTATCTATTGCAGGGCAAAGCAGACTAGGTTTCCCTTTTCTTCTATTGAAAGTCATACTAGTTCTTGTTTTGAATTGGTCCATATTGATCTTTGGGGTCCTTATAAACACCCCGCCTATAACAGTCATAAATACTTCCTTACCCTTGTAGATGACTTTTCACGATGTACTTGGATTTTTTTGATGTCTGATACAGGTGAAAGTTTGCACTATGTGAAATCTGTTAAAGTCAGAGACAAAATCCTTCAATATTTCTTCCTATTTGACTTTAGTATGTAATGGTTGAATATCTAAACATTCAACAACCCCTCTGTCTCAACTCCTCCGTCTATCACTGCGTTCATCACTCTCTGTTTTACCTATATATATATCATGTAATGTAATCCTTTCATTCAAGTGAATAATAGAGAAATCTGAGCTCTTAGCTCCAATATGGTATCAGAGCTATGCGAAACCGAGAGTGAGAGTGAGGCTGAGCAGCGACAGTGAGAGAAACACAGCGGAGAGAGGGAGAGAGAAGCACCAGATCGGATTCTCAGATCTGGCGTTCGAAGGCGCGTGGTGTTACACCGCCACCACAGGAAGCACCGCACGGCGCCGACCGGCGGATCCCAGAAAGGCGACGGCCATTGGAGCGGCGCGTGAACCCCACGCGCCGCCGTCCAGAAGCTTTCCGGCGAACATTTTTCCAGAACCATCAACCCATCCGAATTCCCTCCCCTTTTCGGCTCTGTCCCTGGAAACTCATCTAAAAACGGTCTTCATCCTATTGCACTCATGTCCGGTACCAATTCTACCATTTCTTCTTCTTCTTCTTCTTCTTCCTCCACTTCCACTATCAACAGCACCCTTATGGGATCAGAATTTCCAGAACCTCAAAGTATGGTCATCAACCATAGGTTTAATGGAAAGAATTACCTCCAATGGTCCCAAAGTGTGTTAAGGTATATCCGTGGAAAGAGGAAGGAGAAATATATTAATGGGGCAGCACCACAACCTACCCTGAATGATCCAGACTTTGATACTTGGTTTGCTGAGAATAACCAAGTCATGACTTGGCTATGTAACTCCATGAATGCTGACATCAGCGAAGGCTATCTCCTGGCAAACACTGCAAAAGAAATTTGGGATGCAGTCAGAAGAACATATTCATCTCTTGATAATACTGCCGCCTTGATACATTTGAAGCGTCAACTTCGTGACTTGAGACAAGGTACTCTGACCGTCACTGATTACTATAACGCATTAATCAAACTCTGGCAACAACAAGACCTGTTTGAAGTACATCCGTGGAAAAATGTGGAAGATGCTCAGTTATACAAGAAAATAGTCGAAGAAGGATGAGTCTTTGATTTTCTCCTTGGTCTAAATGACTCATTTGAGGAGATACGGGGCAGAATAATGGGCCTAAAGCCTTTACCACATCTCTTTGATGTTGTCAACCATGTGCAGTTCGAGGAAAGTAGGAAACTCTTGAATCAAAGTAGTCCCAATCCAATTGAAAGTTCAGCTCTTGCCATACAAGGACCAAAAGACGATCGAAGAAACAATAAATGGTGCAACTATTGTAAGAAAAAGGGGCATATCAAAGAAGAATGCTGGAAGCTACATGGCAAACCATCGACCAGCAAACAACACCCACCTCCTAATATCAACCTTACTACAACTGAGCAAAGATCAGAAGAAACCTATTCTCTAAGCCAGGTAGAAGTTCAGATGCTTCGTCAGCTGCTTGACAAACAGAATAAGTCCAACTTTTCTCATAGTGCCAATCTGGTACAATCAGGTAATTCCATCATAGCTCTCAACTCTATGCTGACTAGTAAAGATTCTTGGATTGTTGACTCCGGAGCTACAGATCACATGACTGGTAACAAAAATTTGTTTCACAATCTGAAATTCTGTCACGAAAATCTTAAAGTAAAAGTAGCTAATGGAGTATTCACAAGGGTTGAAGGAATTGGCACAGTCACATTATCTGAACACCTAGAAATAAATCATGTTCTATTTGTGCCTGCACTCACTTGTAATCTAATATCTGTTAGCAAGTTAACTAGAGGACGAACATGCCAAGTCATTTTCGATAATGATCTTTGTATTTTCCAGGATTTAAAATCGAGGAGGACGATTGGGACTTCTAGAGAATGGGATGGACTGTACTACCTTGAAGGATCTAACTCTCAAACTACAAAGGCAAGAAGAGCCCTGGTTAGCTCCAACTCTAGTCATGATGTACACTTGTGGCACTGTCGTTCAGGTCACCCTAGTTTTAATTACATGAAGCATGTATTTCCAATGTTATTCAATAAAAATTCAGTTCCTTTTCATTGTGAAACTTGCCAACTTGCAAAGCAAACTAGGTCTTCATATCCCAAACAATCCTATACACCTTCCTCACCATTCACACTAATTCATAGTGATATTTGGGATCCTACACGAGTAAAGACTTTAACCAATGCTAGGTGGTTTGTTACTTTCATAGATGATCATTCTAGAACCACTTGGGTTTATTTAATGAAAGACAAATCCGACGTAGCCAAAGTATTTCAGAACTTCTATACCTTTGTGAGAACTCAGTTCAACACTTGCATTAAGGTCCTACGAAGTGATAATGCCAAAGAATACATGAGCAATGTCTTTAGAGAATTTCTAGACCAACAAGGAATTCATCACCAAACTTCTTGTCCTTACACCCCTCAACAAAATGGAGTGGCCGAGCGAAAGAATCGTCACCTCTTGGAAGTAACCCGAAGCTTATTGATGGAACGAAATGTTCCTACCATCTTCTGGGGTGATGCTGTGCTCACTGCAGCTTATCTTATTAACCGAATGCCATCCAAAATTCTCAATTATAACACCCCTATCCAAAAACTTCTTGATCAATTTCCATCTTGCCCACTGATCAATTCCTTACCACCTAAGGTATTTGGTTGTATTGTCTTTGTTCACAATCATGATGGCAACAAGTTTGCTGCTCGAGCACTCAAATGTATCTTTCTTGGCTACTCCTCCACTCAAAAAGGGTATAAATGCTATTGTCCTTCTTCTAGGAAACTTATTATCTCCCGGGATACTGTATTCTTGGAAGACGAAGCATATTATCCTAAATTACCCATTCAGGGGGAGTATGTTGACATGGAATGGCTAATCCCGGAACAATCAAAAACAAAGTCAGCACAACCTCATCTTATAGCCACCATTGACTCACTCACTCCCACAAACCAACCTAATCCTATCCAACCTGATTCTGAATCACAACATAGTTCACCTCAACCTGAACCTGAACTGCAAACAAATGTTATGGATACTGAATCACAACAAGGGAACGAGTCGAGAGTTAGAGATGAATCAAACATCGGTAGTACAATCACTCCTATTCAAAGGAACGACCGTGACTCCGATCCGGGATTAAATCCTGAAGAATTGGGCTGGCCAATTGCATTGAGAAAAGGGGTAAGATCTTGTACTCAGCATCCAATTCAACGCTTTGTTTCATATGGTAATCTGTCTGCAAAAATGCAAAGCTTTGTCGTAAACAGTGCACAGATAAAAATTCCATACACATTTCAACAAGCTACGGCTGATCCAAATTGGAAACAAGCTGCTGAAGAAGAGTTAAGGGCACTCAAGGAGAATAAAACATGGGAGATTACAACTCTTCCCAAAGGAAAGAAACCAGTAGGATACAGGTGGATATTCACTCCAAAGTTCAATCCTGATGGCAGTATCAACAAATACAAGGCTAGACTTGTTGCAAAAGGATATACTCAGACGTACGGAATTGATTATCAGGAGACATTTGCTCCAGTAGCCAAGCTTAATACCATCCAAGTGCTACTATCAATAGCAGCCAACCTAGATTGGTCGTTGCACCAACTAGATGTGAAAAATGCCTTCTTGAATGGAAACCTGGAAGAAGAAGTTTACATGGAAATTCCAGATGGAATTATAGCTCCTAAGAACTCTGTGTGTAAACTTCACAAGTCATTATATGGACTTAAGCAATCTCCTAGGGCATGGTTTGGTAGATTCACCAGAACGATGAAAAGGCTTGGGTATACTCAGGGACAAGCAGATGATACATTGTTTATCAAACGTATCAATGACAAAGTCACCATCTTGATTGTCTATGTTGATGACATGGTCATTACAGGAAACGATGAAGAATCCATTGCTAAACTAAAACAAGACTTGTCAATAGAGTTTCAAGTCAAAGATCTCGGACAAATGAGATATTTCTTGGGCATGGAAGTAGCAAGAACCAAGAAGGGTATCAATGTATCCCAACGGAAGTATACCCTAGATTTATTGCATGAAACAGGAATGTTAGGGGTACAACCTAAAGAAACACCAATGGAAGAAGGTTGTCACTTGGAAATCAAGCCAAATGGTATCCCAGTCAACTCAGAACGGTACAGAAGACTTGTTGGGAAACTCATATACTTAACTCACACACGTCCAGACATTAGCTATGCAGTTGGAATAGTAAGTCAATTCATGCACCAGCCACAAGAAGAACATATGGCGGCAGTGTATAGAATCCTAAGCTATTTGAAGTTCAATCCTAGAAGAGGAATATTCTTCAATAAAGGGATTTTCAGAAATATTGAAGTCTACACTGATTCAGACCATGCAAAAGATAGGGAGACTAGAAGGTCAATATCAGGGTACTGCACATATGTGTGGGGAAATCTGGTTACGTGGAGAAGTAAGAAACAGACTGTAGTATCACCAAGTAGTGCAGAAGCCGAACTGAGAGCTGTCAACAATGGAGTACGTGAAGGAATGTGGGTAATCAGATTACTAAAGGAGTTGGGAATTTCACATGAGGGACCAATACAAGTTTGGTGTGATAACAAAGCTAGCATTGAAATGGTCAAGAACCCAGTTTATCATGATAGGACAAAACATGTTGAGATAGACAGGCACTTCATCAAAGAAAAGATTGAAGCCGGCGTCATGAATCTATCCTATATCAGATCTGAAGACCAAATTGCAGATGTTATGACAAAGCCACTAGGAAGAGCTAAATTTGAAGGATTTCGGTACAAGCTGGGAATGATTGACATATACTCTCCAGCTTGAGGGGGAGTGTTAAAGTCAGAGACAAAATCCTTCAATATTTCTTCCTATTTGACTTTAGTATGTAATGGTTGAATATCTAAACATTCAACAACCCCTCTGTCTCAACTCCTCCGTCTATCACTGCGTTCATCACTCTCTGTTTTACCTATATATATATCATGTAATGTAATCCTTTCATTCAAGTGAATAATAGAGAAATCTGAGCTCTTAGCTCCAATAAAATCTTTTGTCTCATATGTAGAGAATTAATTTTCTACTTGTGTGAAGAAGATACGAAGTGACAATGGACTTGAGTTTGTTAACAATGGCTTCAAAAATTATCTAAATGAAAGGGGAATTATACATGAAACTACTTGTCCCTACACACTACAACAAAATGGTGTTGTAGAGCGAAAGCATAGACACTTACTAAACTTGGCTCATAACATCCTTATTCATTCTGAAGTCCCTATTCGTTTTTAGGGAGAAAGCATTAAAACTGCTGCCTTTTTTTATCAATCAAGCTCCCTAAAAACCATTGAAATATAAAACTCCTGTTGAAATTCTGTACAAAAGAACCCCTAAATTGGATTATTTACGTATCTTTGGTTGTTTGGCATTTGTTACAAATCTAAATATTCGTGATAAATTTGAAGCCAGATCTGATCTGTGTATATTTTTGGGGTATATGGGTAAATCAAAAGGGTTTTCTTTTGTATAGTCTCACTAAGAAAGCCATCATTGTGAGTAGACATGTTAAGTTTGTAAAAGATAAATTGCCTTTCAGGGACTTTACACTAGAAAATGAGGGCATAGTACCTCCTGCCTTTGACTCTTTCTTTGATGATGTTGATCTTCAGCACCATCCTGAGCAGATTCCAGCTCAGTCACAAGATAGTGAGGAGAATCCCGACAATGAAACACCAACTGACTTTGAGGAATATATGGAAAATCCAGATAGACCTGTACGTCATGCAAGAACTCCAGCATGGTTAAATGATTACATTTGCCTTGCTCAAGGTAAAGGTAAAGTAGGTTGTAAGTATCCCATCCATGAGTTCATTACTTATGCACATGTTTTTGAGGATTACAAAACCTTTTTACTTTCTACTAATGCCGTGTTTGAGCACTGTAGTTTCCAAGAGGCAACCAATAATCATTGGTGGATGAGTGCCATGAAGGATGAAATGCAAGCGTTAGAACAAAATCATACATGGGACATCGTTGATCTTCCCAAGGGTAAGACTGCCATTGGGAGCAAATGGGTCTATAAAGTCAAGTATGCCTCATATGGATTAGTAGAAAGGTATAAGGAAAGGTTGGTGGCTAAGGGTTATAGCCAACAATAAGGTATGGATTATTTTGATACTTTTTCCCCTGTTGTAAAAATGGTTACAGTGAGGATTGTACTTGCTCTTGCCGCAATGTATTGTTGGCATCTATTTCAAATGGATGTCAACAATGTATTTCTTCAAGAAGATTTATATGAGGAAATATATATGAAAGTTTCACAAGGATTTGACAATTTTGGAAAGAATAAAGTTTGCAAACTTCACAAATCCTTGTATAGACTTAAACAAGCTTCCCGTCAATGGAATGCAAAGTTTACTGACACTTTAATACAAGGGGGTTTAGACAAAGTAAGTATGACTACTTTTTGTTTATTAAACAAGATAGAGGAGAAATAACCTTAGTACTAGCATATGTGGATGATTTAGTAATTGCTAGGACAAATGATACACATATTAATGCTGTGAAGTCTCATTTGCATAGTAAATTCAGAATTAAAGACCTTGGCAAGCTTAGATATTTCTTGGGTTTAGAAGTGGCAAGGTCAAAAAAAGGAATTATTCTTAGTTAGAGAAAGTACACACTTGATCTTATATCCGATATGGGCTTGAGTGGTGCTAGACCTTTGAGTGTTCCAATGGAGAAGAACTTGATTGAGTGCCGAGGGGGTGAATAGTTGTGAAACACAAGTCTAAGAGGAAAAGAAGTATGTATAAGGATCTGATTTTACAACATCCCAGAGTCTATGTAGGTTGGTAGGGAGATTATCATATTTAACTACAAGAAGACCTAGGGTGTGTTCTTATTAGCTTTTAGAGAATAGATTCTGGAGAGAATAGCTTTTGGAGAATAGATTATAGGAAAATAGATTATGGGAAAAAGTGATTTTGATAAAATGAGAGTGTTTGGATGATTTTATCAGAATAGCTTTTTTCATTGTCAAATGACTAAAAAGGACATTAACTTTTATGATAATTACATATAAAGGATAATATTATATTTTAAGTTTTATTTGACATTAAATTGCATAATAATTACAATAAATGAAATAAATTTGTCCAAAAATTTTTTAGTTATAACATTTGTCAATTATGTAATATAAAAAAATAGATGCAGAAATTATAAAATTATAACATTAGTCAATTATGCAGTAAATTACAAAATCAGATCAAACGTACATATTGAAGGCGTACACTATATTACTTTTCATCTCGTTTTACAACCTGTGTTATCTCTTGCCAAACCCACTGTATTATTCTTCATTAAATTCTTTGGAATGGTTTTGATTTTTGCAAGTGTGTCCGTGTCTTTAATTTCTGTTTTTTTTCCACTCCTGCCTAATCTCTAAAGATATATATATTATTCTTCTTTAAATTCTTTGGAATGGTTATGATTTTTGCAAGTGTGTCCGTGTCTTTAATTTCTGTTTTTTTTACCACTCCTGCCTAGTCTCTAAAGATATATATATATATATATATATAAGTATATTAAAAATTTGCTAAAATAAGAAATCTTTTCTACATAACACCAAAGTACAAATTCCGAGTAAATGTCAATAACAGAGTAAGTGAAAATATGAATAAAATACCATTTAACATATTGTCAAAAAGAGAGAACAAAAAAATATGAAAACATTCACATGACTAATGCTCTTGCGTATAATAAATGATCTGATTTCTTATCGAATCACGAAGAGAAGCCATGTCAGATGAAGATGCAAGTAACGAAGGTATTGTTGAGGAGTCTATAGCGTCAGGGCCATCGACATCAGACAAACTATCCTCTCGTTCATGGTGGCGGAAGTCAGGATCAGAAATAGAAGTTCTTCTGATGAAATTGTGTATGGCCATCGTCGCACAAACAATTTTAACCTGAGTGGGAAAACTATAGCTACGCATTGTCTGTAAGATTGCGAACTTGTTCTTCCAAACCCCAAATGTTCTTTCTATTGTGCACCTGAGACTTGAATGCAAGTAATTGATCCTTTCATTGTCATTTTCAAGCCTAGATGACCTCCGAAAGTCAGGGAGATGGTAACGCTCGCGTCTGTATGGACCCAGATATCCAGTTGGGGTAGGGTAGCCGGCATCCACCAAATAATATTTATCTGCATGAAAGAATAAGTTTAATACCAATACATTTTGTGTCGGAGTTGTAAGGGGATGATGAAATATGAGAGAATCATGTGCGAGAAAACCTGTATAAAAATAATTATATCGTACAAAAATATAAGAATACCTGTAGGCGGATGTGGAAAATTCATTGACGGAGTTGTCAGGGCATGATGAAATATGCGAGAATCATGTGCCGTACCTTCCCATCCAGCCAGTACAAAGATAAAACACATGTCCCAATCACAAACCGCCATCACATTTTGCGATGGAAATCCTTTTCTTCCAATATATTTTGTTTTGTCCCTTGCTCTGACCTTACATGGAATGTGTGTGCCATCAATTGCACCAATCGCATTTTTAAAAAAAGGCCAGTATCTATTACTTTGGCTTATCTTACTGTGAACGCTCTGAAATGTAGGATCCAGCGGTTTGATGTTAGACATTGCTAGACTACAACATGCCTGTAAAACGGCATGCATCGCCCTATGAATTGTATCTCCAGAGCGCATAAATCTTTCTTGTACCAGTCTACTCGATGCCGCATGTCCAACTGTGTGCAAAAAAATCGCCACCATTTCATGTATACCCACATTTCGAGTTTCCCTCAGACCATGTCGTTGCATTTCAAAGCAGAATTCATGAAAGACATTCAGCTCCATTCTAAACATGTCATAACAACGGGCAGAATTGCCGCGTAACACATCACGCACCCATACGGCACCTGTAAACTCACTGGTGTGCCGCGGTTGTTTACATAAAAATTGCTGAGTATATGCACCAACATATGCGGCCACTTTTCGGATTCTCTGTAATCGCCGTTTTCTATGCTTTGCAATAAATTTCATAGTATTCTCCATATCTGCCATTACCTGTACACACATACATTAACTTATATAAAACAAAAACGACCACAACTATACATTAATAAGATGCACACACATGTCATTGATTAATAAATAACATTACATTACGTATAAAGTGACTTGATCAATAGAAGCGTAAATATAACAGTCATTAAGCATATAGCAACAACGTTCTTAATACACATCAATAGTGTCCATAGCATAAATTCCTAAGAAACTTAACAAGTGTATCCTTCATTTCCTTCATTGACACGTATATTTCCCTTGCAGCTGAATCCCTCATAAGGAGGTTTGCACAGCGCATATAGAAGTCTTCATCATTGGTTATTTCAGTGACTTGATTCATATGATTCATGACTCCCGATATTGAAAACTCATTCGCCCGGGCTTCTGCAGCCATCCTTGCTGCACGGGCCTCTGCTTCCATCCTTCCTGCAAGTTCCACATCAATGTCAGTGGCATCAGCTATCCTAGTCAGGGCGTCGGCAATTTTACTCGATGCAGGCCCTTTCTTTTTCATTGAGGCACCCCTCTTCCTCACCCCCAGTGAGCTTGTCGGTCTGCTACCACTACTTGTTCTCTCTCCACCACTTATTCCCTTTCCTCTGTCATTATTCCCTCCGCTGCCTCCACTGATGTTATTGAAATTGATTGCATTGAACTCCCCACTCAATCCAGTCGCTGTCCCTAACACCTCATCACTGTCTCCTGACCCTTCTTCCATGGGTTCATCAGGGGTGGTCTCGGTAGGGTTTGGGAGAGACATGGAGGAAGGTGCCCAATTATTTGTTCCCGTGGCCGCCACAGATGAAAACAGGCGGGTTAATTCCTCTTGGAATTGGAGGCCATTATTTCTGAATTTATCGTAACCGGGAACTTCCTGTACGTGAATCACCAAATTCATTACACAAGTTCATAAAAGCACGATGTTATGGAAATAAAAATGGCCGTTCGCATAAGTGAATCACTAACCAATAGTTTCTTCTCCCACCAATCATCGTCAGCCACAATAGTCTTCTTATGATCGTCCCATCCAACTCCTGTTTCATTTAACAACCGATCCCACAGTTGCCATTCCTTTCGGAGGGCATCGTATTTGTTTTTGAACTGCCCCTTGTCGTATAATCTGCCTGTCCTTGCAATAAAGCCTTCAGATATCTCTTTCCACCCCTTCTTTTTGAAGCTAGTGTTTTTTCTTGTTCCTTTCTCAACTTGTTCTATGCACAAGTCAATGAAAATTTTCGTGCTCTTGACATCCCAGGATGCTTTCACCTTACTCATTATGCTGCTAAGTTGACAATTAATACATGAAATGGACAAGGAAGCAGAGATGGACAAGGAAAAAACAATTTCATACCCACATTCAAAAATATCTCAATGGAATTAAGCTAGGTGTAATGTTGAGGGGTGCCGAAAGGATATACATTCTTTCAAGGAATACAATCACATTGAAGGGTAACAGCATGTGTATATTTAGTTTAATTGCATGTAACAAGCAATTGAAGTTCAAAACCGTAGCATTATTGAAAGGATATACATCAAAGTGACCGATAACGTCAAACCATGACCACCAAATTAAGCACCGTCATATGATAGACCAACAAAGCAATATTAGATGTCAAAAACAACATAACAAATATCTCAATGTTATAGGAAAATAAGAACAAAAGAATAACAAAAAAACGTCTAGTGTGCGCGTTTCTATGACAAAAAAACCAATGGTAGAACGTTATACTATAACCTTAAAAACATGTTCTATTATTTAATCTCTATATATAAAGTATAAACGAGGTGATATGATTCCAAAGAACTAGACTACTCAAACAAGCTCAAAGCAAATTCCACAGTTGATAAAATATTAAAACAAACCAATACTAATCAATTTCGACGTGGTGAATTGAAATGGAATTCCTACTTAAGCAGCAAATAGGACGTCGTTTTTTTATTTCTAATTTCTTCAGAAGAATATAAAGGAATTAATTGATATATGGTGATGGATACATTAGCTTGTAGGGAGGAGGAATCTTAGCGAAAATCATCTGTTTCTGCAACATACCTCTTTTGCAAATACAATATGATAATTTTCCACCAAAACCACCTCAACAAAAAGATGATCATGGGCAGTTTCATCCAATTCCATTTGTTAGTGAAAATCGCATTTCATTGCACTCGTATGCACCAAAATGATAGTTATAAATACGAGAAAGTTATCTCATGTGGCCAATTTAAATGTTTTTGGAACTAAGATTTTCATATTTAGAACAAATATTTGCAACTTATCTTTCGATACAATTTTCTAGAGCCTAACTATTATTAAATCCAAAGATTCATGATCAAATCTACATGCCAAATGTATTTCATTGGAGTCAAGGAAGAGGATGAAGATTACTAAAGTGGTTCACTGCAGTAAATTCAACAACAAACAATTTACCACATAATGAGTTTCTTCTATTTTCACATTTCTAAGATCTAGTACATAAGACAGACTGCACATAATATATTCAGAAAGAAATAAATAGCGCGCGCACAAGCAAAAACAAAAAGAGTGGAGAGACAATAAGCAGATCCAGGGTAATTGCCCACATTTGGGTTACTCTTTCCTCAAATGTATGATTGTAGATAATCTAATTTAATGTTAACAAAAATGAAGCAAAATTGAGTTACCCTTGCAATTCACATAATCGCACTAATTCGAAACAAAATTACTTGAGAGGATTAAACCCTGCACAAACGAACACAGAACTTTGTTTACTTCACATGCGGGTTCGAGGACACCAAACAGCACAAGAAGTAACGTCCAACAGAAACCACAATGAAGCACCTTGAAGCACAGAACAACACCATAACCAAAACCAAAACCAGAGCATCATCACCACAAATCTATAGCCTCAGCACCATAAGCATAGAACAGAAGCAAACCACAGACGCAGAGGAAATTTTCATTGTCAAACGGAACTATGAGCTACCACCACAAATCAGATATGCAAATGCGTACCTGGAGTCGAACCTCAGAACCACCACAGACAGAGGAATCTGCACCGAAGTCGCCGGCTAGATCTGGATCGCCGAAGTCGCAGGCAAGATTTCTCAAGATATTTTCCTTCGATTTTGCAACCGATTTTCCGTCACCGCTTTCCGTTCACCGCGAGAGAAGGGAATGTGTTTCAGATCGAAGCTTTTCCCATCTGAAAGAGAATGGGAACCACAAGGATATGCCGATCGACAAAACGGAGAAGACAAGAATGAAGGTCGACGCGAAACGGAAAGAGAATGGGAACAGGTGCAGCTGCGATCCACACACACACAGTTCGAAGACAAGAACGCCGACCGGTCACTGTGATGATTTCAGAAAACGGAGAAGGAAACGGAGGAGAAGCTTTCAGAAAATAAAGACGAGAATGGACGCGAAAAGGAAATCTGAGGGAAGAGAAAAGTACAGGACACTGTGTATAATTATTGTCCAACGGTAATAATCTCTGATCCAAAAGTGTGTAGAAATAGCTTCTTCCATAATAGCTTTTTTTCGATGAAAAACGGGATTTTTGGAAAAACGGGATTATTTGATTTTGTTGGGTGTTCGGATGGTACCAGGATAAAACCATGGTTTGACCCTATAATCACTTTTTTTCTATTCTGCCGAACACACACCTAATATTTGTTTTATTGTGCAAACCTTGAGCCAGCTTATGCAAGCTCCTAAGAAGTCTCACATGGAGGCTGCTATCCAAGTGGTGAGATATTTGAAGAGCAACCTAGGAATAGGGATTCTCCTCTTGACAACAAAGGAGGAAAAGTTGGAATGTTATGTTGATTCTAATTGGGCTACCTGCAGTGATACAAGGAGATCTATCACAGGGTACATTATGAGATTTGGTGGTTTGTTGGTATGCTAGAAATCAAAGTAGAAGTGAACAGTTTCAAAGTCTTATGCTGAGGCCGAATATAGGGCGTTGAGTATAGCTGCTTCAGAAATAACGTGGCTGTCTCAATTGTTGCATGATTTAAATATTAAAGGGCTTGAACCAGTAAAGGTTTATTATGACAGCAATGCAGCCATCCATATTGCGAGTAATCCAGTATTCCACAAATATACAAAGCATATTGAGATTGATTGTCACTTTGTACGTGAGAAGCTCTAGGAAGAAATGGTTAGTTATAGCATGTTGGCACCAAAAATCAGTTGTCCAATATCTTTACTAAGGCTCTTGGGAAGGAAGATCATGATAGGATTTAAGCAAGTTAGGAACCATAAATCTATATGGCCCCTAACTTGAAAGGGGTGTTAGGAAGAATTGTGTGTATTGTATAAAACATGGTATTATTATTATGTTGTACTTTTCCATTATTAGTGTACAGCTCGTGGTTAGGTTGCTGTGTTAGGCCTATAAATAGGCTTGGATATGTTGTATTTGGTAAGTTGGTTTATTAATAATATTTCAAGTTTTCCTTTTATTGAGAGTCTAGGTGCCCATGTTATCAAATATAATAGGAACAAAACTTGGTCGCATGAACCCTTAATATATGGAAATAAGTAGGGGAAATGACAACTAAATACCATTTCAACTTCTAAAATCCAAAAAAGTCCCTTAACACATGCAAACTACAGAGAAGGGATGGGGTGGGAATCTGGGTTTTTCATGTTTGGGAGAAAAGACCAAAAAAGCCCCCCATTACTAAATTCTTTTACAAATATTGTTAGTATTTATGAATTTTGTCAAAATCATTACTCTTTTAGTTAATCTCATTACTCAATTAGTCACAATCCAAAACTCTTTATCAATCCTTTTATAGATTTTGTCAAAACCATTACAGATTTTGTCAATTCCATATTTATTGATTTTTCAAAATCATTACTCTTTTGGTTAATCTCATTATCAATTGGTCATAACCTAAAACTCTTTATAAATTCTTTTACACATTTAGACAATATTAATTGATTTTGTCAAAACCATTATAGATTTTGTCAAAACTGTTTCTCTTTTAGTTAATCTTGTAAGAAGCAATTCAATTTCAAAACCAAATACCAAGAAAATATTTTTTTGCTTCCAGAGAACCAAACACCAGGACCACGATAGAAATTCCAAAGACCCAAATACCAAAACCAGTAGAGAAGGGAAGAATAATGAATCATGTTCTTCTTGTATTTAAAAGCCCAAATTTTTTTTATCAAAAACACCGTCCTTCTTTGCAACTGTAGCCCTTTAAATCCAACATATAAATCGGACTTTGAACTCGAGCTGGAAGCTAGATCGGACTTTAAACTCGTGACTGAAGATATATTCGAACTCATTATGAAAGCTCTGGCGGCGACGGTGTCCCTATTGATGACGATGACAAGCATAGAAAGGGAAAGCATGAAAGGTGATGCCAAGAAGGAAGAGTTCAATTGGAAAAGGAGAGAGGAGAGGGAGGGAGGCAGAGAGGGAAGAGAGAATAGAAAGAGAAGAGAGAAGGAAGTGAGAAATAGAAAGAAGAAAGGGAGGGCATTTTAGTAAAAGCACATAAACTACGTTATTTCAAGCGGTATTTTAAAGAACCGGCTAACTTGGCCTTTCCCTCATATCTTCAAATGGTTTCTTGATAAAAATTGAGGAATTTGCTTCTAATTACCTAATTTTCTCCAAGACTTTAAGATTAGTAGATTTTGATACATCTACCATTCCCATTGCTAATGGTTGATCCATGCAGATTTTGTTCACCACATCTTTTGTGCAGCTGGTCAATATATCTACTCTGTAACAGGTGTCACATTCATCGAGAAAGGACAAAGCCTTAAAAATATCGAAAGATACTTGATTTTCTTGAATTCGCAAGATTAACTTTCCCTATTACACATCGATTAAAGTTCTCCCAGTTTCTAAGAATGACCTCCCAAGAATGATAGGAATTTCTTGGTTTTCTTCCATGTCGACTATTATGAAATCAGCTGGAAATATAAGTTTGTCTTCCTTCACTAGAACATCTTCTAAGACAACCCTCGAATGTTTTATTGATTGATCAATTAGAAGCAATGAAGATGTGGTCAGTTTCACCTCTCCAAGATTGAGTTTCTTGTAGACAGATAGAGGCACGAGGTTTACACTTGCTCTAAGGTCACAGAGTGCTCTTTCAAAGTGACATTGACCTATGGTGCAAGGTATGTAAAAGCTTCATGCATCTTTCAACTGTGGTGGCAACTAGCATTGCATTCCTTAGTAAGTGAAACTGTCTCAAATTCCTTAAGCTTACGCTTATTTGAGAGAATATCCTTCATGAATTTTGCATAATTGGGCATTTGGGCAATAGCGTCTGCAAAAGAAATGTTGATATGTAACTTTTTAAAAACCTCTAGAAACTATCCAAACTGCTTGTCCAGCTTTGCCTTCACAAATCTCTGAGGGTATGAAACCGGTGATACATATGGAGGAGGGTTATCTAGAAAGCTTATTCTTCTTGGTAGCACATCATCCTCTTTAGGTTTCTATGCTTCCTCCTTTTGTTCTTCTCCGCTTTCTTTCTTTTCTCCATTATTCTTCTTTTTAATTAGAGGATCTTTCAATTCTTTCCCACTCCTTAGTGCAACGACCTTCACATGCTCTCTTGGGTTTCTTTCGATGTCACTTGGTAAAGTTTCTGGTTGCTTGGAATTAAACATATTTGCAATTTGATCCATTTGGATCTCCAAGTTCTTTATTAAGGCTTCTTGGCTTTTGAGTGTTGTGTCAGTCCTAGCTATAAATTGAGATGTATTCATGATTAGTTAAGCCAGTGTATCTTCCACGTTTACTTTTTGCTGTGATGGATTTGGTTGTTGAAGGGTTTGTTGCTGGTAGTTCTCTTATAGCTTGAACGCATTTTGATTATTCTTCCAACCAAAGTTTGGATGATTTTGCCAGCCTGGATTGTAAGTATTTGAGAATGGGTCATTTCTTTGATTCCCAATGTAATGAGCTGGCTCCGGCATGAATGGGTGTCCTTCTTGACATTGTGTGCTCACATGATGTCCTCCATATCGATCAGAGATTTCAATAGTAGTACTGATTACATTTGCTTGGGTTGTCAATGAGCTCACTTGCTTGTATATAGATGCAACTTGAGAAGACAAAAGGCATGTTTGTTTTACCGATCAAATTGCTTATAAGCTGCTTTTCACGCAGATCAAGACACAACTCCTCTCATATACTTACCCCGTATATCGTAAATTACAATTGAAAAGTTGCTTTTAAGCATTCCAATCGCTCATCCAAACGAGCATAAAGTTGTAAGAATATCCAGCTCGTGCACTCCAAGTGCTTTCTTTGAACTGTTCTGTTCATAAGGCCATTAGTATGCATTAGCTGCCATCTTCTCAAGTAGATTGTAGGCATCATCTAAACTTTTTCCCATTAAAGATCCTTCAGTTGCAGTATCTATAAGAGTTCTTGAGGTATATGTCATCCTATTATAAAAAGTTTGCAATTGCCACCAATTTGGTAACATATGATGATGTCTTCTTAGCAACTTCTTGTATATTTCCCAGGCTTCATGGAGGCTTTCTAGTTCATGCTGGGTAAATGAGGCAATTTCATTCCTCAATTTAGCAATTTTCTTTGAAGGAAAGTATTTTGACAAAACTTTTTGCGCCAAGACATCCTATATAGTTATGCTTCCCACTGGTAGCGAGTGTAACTAGCTCTTAGCCTTACCCCTGAGTGAGAAAGGAAAAAGTCTAAGTCTAATGGCATCATCAGTAACACTATTTTGCTTGAATATGCCACAAATTTTCAGGAAATTGGCTATATGTGCATTAGGAACTTCTGTTGGTAAACCACCGAACTGATTTGCTTGCACCATTTGGATAATTGTATATTTGATTTCAAAGTTGTTAGCTGCTATTGGTGGTTTTCTGATTCCAGAAATTGTCCCCATGACTATTGGTGTTGCATAGTTATGGAGTGTTTTGGTATCCATTGTTTCTCCCTTCGGATTTGCCATTGGATTGCTTAGGATTGAAGTAAACTGCTTTCGAATTCTTTGATTTCTTCGACAAGTTCTCTCGATCTCATAATCAAAAGGTTGTAGTTTAGTCTCCTTCGATCTGGTCATGCACTAAGCAAAAACCTAAAAAGAAACGCAAGACACCAAAAATAAATATAATGTAAAGACTAAATTAGTATTAAAATTACTTTGTATTGATATTAATGACAACAATCCCCGGCAACGGCGCCAAAAACTTGTTATGAGTGAAAATGATTTATTAAAAAATGTAAGTGTTTACTGTCATAAACAAGTAATACGGAAATGAGTAAAGTATCGTTCCTAAGAGGATTAATTACTAAGTACCAAAATGGGTAATTTTAGTTCTATTTAGTCGATCGATTAGTTAGTTATTAAAAGTACAAAATAAAAAAAAAAATGATTAAATATGAATGCAAATAATATGAAAACAACTATGAGAAAAATCCCTAGGGGTTAGATTTTACTTAGTAAATTTTGAATTGAATCACTTATCTATTTTGGTCCAATTTATTCTACATGATTGATAGCCAATTTTATCTTATCTAATTACTAGCCTATTCCAAGATCATGCAATTCTATAATTAATTGCTAATCCAATATATTCCTATATGAATTCAAGTAATTAATCATGCATTAATATTTATGGAACTCATTAAGACTACACAACGCATATGGATATATTCCTATTTCATATGCAAGTTATAATTTTAATTATAGGATTTACACACATGAATCTCCTTCCGGTTTCAGCATACATATTGAAATTATTCAAAAGATGACCAATCAATTGAAAGCATTAAGAATAATAATCAAAACTCAATTATGAAGGAAAAATTAAAACTAGATTTAATAAGTTAAGATTCATTCCGTCATTAGTAAACTGCATCATCACCCTAGGAAAATGAAAATTTAGCTCATGATGAAATTAAAATCAGTACCAAAATAAATTGAAAACTTCATAAACATTGCATGAAACTTAATTATTAAATTCTAAAATACACAAGATAGATGAAAATGGAAAAATCTAGCCTTCCATATAGGAGGTAAAACCTTCTATGTAGGTGGCAGACTATATCATCCATAAAGGAGGACTACCTAAGCCTTCCATGAAGGATGCACGTAAAAAGCAACTACAATGCATGAAATTAACTTTAAGATGGTGTGTCTCTTGTGTCTTGAGCTCATATAATTATAGATAGAGGGGGTGCAAAAATTTCCACATTGTTAGGCATTAATTTTGACCTTAAGTTACTAATATTGACCTTGAGGCTGCCAAACTTTTTGATTGCAACCTAATTTTGACATTCAAAATGATGGAATTCCATAATGTGATCTATTTGAAAGTTGTAGCTTTGAATCTTAGCTTGAAGACACAACTGAAAGCTCCTTATTTCAACATTTGCAGTTCAAGATATGGTCAAATTAGTGGGTAAAGGTCAGCCTGGGACAAACTCATGTTCACAATTTCCAAGCAAAATTTGAAACCTTTAAAGGCAAAATTGGATTTTGGCCTCAACATAAAAGTTGTAGAGCATTTTCTTAACTTTTTATTCATATAAAGGACGTCCCAATCTAATATCTAGAGCTCCAGATATTACCTGAAAACTGAAACAGGGTTTGATTTAGGATTTTTCAAGAAATTTTATTTTATACCAAAATCATTATTTATTTATCAATTACACCCAGATTTATTAAATTAAGCTTAAATATCATCCACAAAATCATCATAAAATTAAATATGAAAATATTTTACTTATCAGCCATGACGCCACAATGACTGATCCTTATCAAGTCCTCGCTATCAACCTCTCGAACTCTACGCCACAGAATACTTGCCCTCCTCCTGGTTATCGTTGTCGAAGAACCTATGAAGTCACCCATCACTTCTGGTTTTTACTCCAAAGCTCTGAATGCTTGTCATCAATCACTGCTGTTGGAGTTTAAAGCTTGAAGCTTTAATTTCTCATACCTAAAGCATTGAAGAGGGAGATGGGCTCTAACATGTCTTCAATGTCTCTCCAACGTGGACTACTACCTTGCATCTCCTCTTATGTGGTAGACGACGGTTGTGGTCTGACTTAATCGAGGGCCAAATTGCTTCAATTTAAAACTTCCACGATGAAATTGAGCCACAAAAAGCTCTCCGGGCAAAATTGGTCATGAGGAAAAACTTTCGAGGCAAAAATAGTCTTTAACTCCAAGAAAAAAAAATGTTAGCCGCCGAAGCTTCGGTGAAGGAATATATCTTTATGAATTTCTCAAGCAAAATTTGTGACATGTAGATATTTAAATTGTTAATAGCGATACTAAAGTTGTAAACGACAGCCTTATATAAATATATATATATATATATATTTTGATTTCTCACGCAAAAATCGTCAATATTGATACTTGAGTTATTAATTACGATACTAAAGTTGTAAATGAGATATTTTTTGAATATTTCCTAATAACTTTCACTGGAACTCAAATGGATTTTTTTTTTTTTTTAAATTTCTCAAGCTAAAGTTGTTTATAACTAAAGTTGTAAATGCAGTATTTGTTGAATATTTCCTAATAACTTTCATCAGAGCTCCGGCGGCTGATATCTATCTCTATATATATATATATATATATATATATTTTTGAGTTTCTCAAGCTAAAGTTGTTAATGCAGATACTTAAGTTATTAAGAGTGACACTAAATTTATTAATATAGATACTTAAGTTGTTAATAACATTCACCGAAGCTCCGGCGGCTAATATCGTTTTTTGAATTTCTCAGATTAAAGTTGTTAATATATTTGCTTGAATTGTTAATAGTGATATTAAAGTTGTTAATATATATACTTGAGTTGTTAATAACTTTCACTGGACCTTCAACGATAGGTAACCCACAAGATCATTGGAGTTTTGTCTATCGGCAAAGGGTTTGAGCATTTTTTTTATTTAAAAAAATTAAGGATAGTTATGTAATTTCTCAAATTTTACAAATTTCAATTCAATCTTTTTGAAATTATTAAAATTCAACATGTTTATTTGTTTGTATTAATTTTGATAATATTCTTTCTGTTTTTTTAATAAATAAAGTGTAGTTGATCTAAGACTCTGTGTGTGTTTGGGGGGGGTGTTCAAACACCCCCAAATGCCAAATTGAGCCTATAAGCTCAATACCCAATTTGAAAAAAAAAAGTTTGAGTATTTGTTTCCCAAAGTGAGCAATCGAGCTTAATTCTATCTTAATAGCTTTTGTCATAAGCTCTATTTCTCAGCTTTTATAGATTTAGCTTTTGGGGAGAGTGAGAATGGTTAAAATATTTTTTCAGTTGTGTCCAGTGTACTATCAGACTTATTGCAATTTTACCCTTAATGTACTTTTTTTGCTACAAAAATTAATTTCAACTATTATTTGGTGCTTTTAACCCTTAAAATATTTTTTCAACTGTACCTAATGTGTTATCAGACTGATTGCAATTTTATCTTTAATGTACTTTTTCAATTCCAAAAATTATTTTAAACTATGTTTTGGTGCTTTTAACCCTTTAAAATATTTTTTCACCCACTCTTTCTTACTATTATCATAAAATTCACTTGTACTTAAGTCAATCCAAACAAGTTTTACTTTTGCAAAAGTCATTTATACAATCGCTGTTTCAAACATAAATCACATTACACAATCGGGCTTTTACCAAAAATAAACTTACCAAACGCTAAATTGAGAAACTCCATTTTTCCTATCGATGTTCTAAACACACTCTCTATTTGACAATTGCAATGAAATTCAGACTACATGACATTTATTATTAAATTAATTTTTATTTTATCTTGCAATTGAAATTAACCCAGTTTTTTGGAGTACTGGGCAAGCCTAAAATTCCAGGTCAAATAAAAAGAGAGCCAATCCTCTACCCGTGGGGCTAAAGATTGTTTATTTGTGAATTCAACATCATCATCATAAATTTTCTTCGTATTACGCTCCAAGACCTCAATCTTCTCTACTATTGGAGATGAAATCCTTCTCTCGCGGCTTCGGTCTCTCTCCCTTTCACTCATCACTTGCATTTTGTTTAAAGAAACTTAAGCTTAAAATACAGTAGCCCACTGACACTTTCCCCAGCCGCAGCCCCAAGCCGTCAAAACGGAGGCTGCGGCGAGAGAACACTATAGCAAAGTCCTCCTTTATCCTTTTTAAATCCAGAACCACAGAACCGCAGAACAAAATTATAGAAACAACAGAAGAGCAGCAAGCCAACAGAACAACAGAACTATATAAATTCCCAGAACCACAGAACAAACAGAACTACAGAAATGATGGAAGAGAAGCAAGCCAACTGAACCAGATTCACAGATCCACAGAACCAGAACAGAAGCACGATGTGATTGGCTCAGCTCGATGGAAAAACATAACAGATCACCGGAATTAAAGAAAACAAACCTAGGTGATTATGGAAGAAAACAGTTCGACGATTAATAACAGCAGGCCGACTGAAGCAACAAATCCACAAATCCAGATCAGCAGCACGACGGCAATAAAACAGATCGACGGATAATTAGAATAGAAACACCAGAAGGAACAGATCGGCGTCGAAAAACTAAGACCTTTGCAGCTGCAACGGTCACACACTCAGTCTCACTTTCAGAACTACATAAATTCCCAGTTTCTGTTTATAAACCAGAGATGCAAATAACTCAGTCTCACTTTCAGAGCGTTTTCGCGCACCAAAACTACATATTATTGGAGAGGACACCAATACACCAGAGATGCCTAAAAGGTCATACAAGGATGCATGCACTGAGGATCAGACATTAAAGGATGCTTCAGATGAAGAAGATGATTGGTGGAAAGGGGATGGTTGGAAGTCAAGAATTGAGCTAGAAATGACGCAAAAGGGACCAAATATTATTGTGTCTTCAGAATTTAAGAAGAAGCTAGCGCGGAAATGGTCGACATCGTTAATCGTTAGACTTCTTGGAAGGATGGTGCGGGAGGATCAACTGGGTCGCAAGCTACAACAACTGTAGGGACATAGAGGGGAAGTCGAAACTATTGAGATAGGATCCGAGTATTTTCTGGTACGTATGAGTAATAAGGAGGATTATGATTTTGCGTTGACAGGTGGCCCTTAGTTATACATGGATCATTATCTGGCTACATAAATTCCCAGTTTGGCATCTCTGGTGTATGGGTGAATAACAGTTGGTTTATAAATAACCCTAATGCCACACACATTTGCCAAAATATAAATCCGATCATTGTCCGGTGTTGATTAATACTGAATCCCATGTTCTTACGGCTAAGAATCGAAGGCCTTTTAGATTTTTTTGCCCCATGGGTTATGCATGATGAATTCAAGAAATTTGTAGAATCTCATTGGGGGGCGGAAGATGACTAGTGCGGATCTGTTAAACAGTTTACTGAGGATTTGAGGTTATGGAACAAGGAGGTCTTCGGTAACATCTCTTATATGAAAGACAGATTATATAAAAGATTAGATGGGATTAATGCAAAGACGGCTTTGGGAGGTATCTCGCAGCATCTTGAGAAGTTACGAGGGGAGCTATGGGGCGATCTTGAGAAGCTCTTGGCAAAGGAAGAAGTTATGTGGATTCAATACTCTCGGGCTAACTGGTATGTGGATGGGGATAGAAATACTAAATATTTCCATTATGTGGCTAATGGGAGACGGAGAAGGAATAAAATAGAGGCCTTGAGACTTGAATCTGGGGAGTGGACATATGATGCAGCGGAAATTATGAGAATGGGAACCCAGTTTCTTGAAAATTTGTATAAAGAGACCTACATATATAATGGATCATTGGTGTTCATATGCACTTATCCTGAAATTGAAGATGTGAATTTGCGTAGTCTGGGGAGCTCGGTTGCAGATCACGAGATTAAACGAGCTTTGTTTGATATAGGACCTCTTAAAGTGCCAGGACCTGACGGTTTCAATCCGTTATTTTACCAGAGCCAATGGGAAACCGTGGGAACATCTGTTATCAGCTTAGTTAAAAGAGTTTTTGATGATCCTATGTGGATTTGGCATATCAATGGTACTCAAATAGTACTCATACCTAAAGTGGACCATCCAGAGACAATTCATGATTTTCGCCCCATAAGTCTATGCAATGTTGTGTACAAAATAATTACAAAAGTTATATCAAATAGACTAAAGGTTGTCATGCCTTTAGTAATAGCCCCGAACCAGTGCAGTTTCGTTAAAGGGCGTCAGAGCTCGAGCAATATTATCCTAGCTCAGGAGATTATTCACTCTATGAAGTCTTTAAAAAGGAAGAAGGACTTCATGGCCATTAAAATTGATCTGGAGAAGGCTTAAGACCGTGTCAGATGGGGTTTTATAACTGACTGTTTAAGGGAACTCAAGATTCCTGAATATCTTCTTAAAGTTATCCATGCTTGTATGTCAACGTCTAAAATGCAACTGCTTTGGAATGGAGAGGCTACTAATATGTTTTGTCCCTCCCGTGGTGTTCGACAGGGTGACCCAATATCTCTGTACCTTTTTGTTATTATGATGGAAAGGTTGGGGCATCTTATCCAAACGGAAGTGGAAGAGGGTGACTGGCAGCCGCTTAGGCTATCCAAACGAGGTACTCCTGTATCTCATCTCTTTTTTGCTGATGATCTATTTTTATTTGCAGAAGCAGATCTGGATCACGCAGGGATTGTGAAGGCCATTCTGGATGATTTTTGCGACATTTCAGGACAGAAAGTGAATGCTAGAAAGTCAAGAATTTACTTCTCAAGGAATGTTAACTACATCAGGTGCAAAGAAATAAGTGATTTCTTGAATTTTACTCCGACGTCGGATCTAGGGAAATATTTGGGAATGCCTTTATTACATAAAAGGAGCTCAAAGGCAACGTATAATTTTCTCCTGAATAAAATGGATGCTCGTCTGGCTAATTGGAAATCCAACATGTTATCGATGGCAGCCAGACATACCTTAGTATCTTCTGTAATGTCGGCTATGCCATCTTATGCTATGCAGACAGTGCCTCTTCCTTTGGGGACTTGTGATGAAATTGATAAACGATGTCGTAACTTTCTCTGGGGGAGTAGCTCGCCAACAAAAAACCTCATCTAGTTTCCTGGGATTTGGTGTGTGCTCGAAAAGAGCATGGAGGCTTGGGTCTTAGGAAGGCTCGTTACCAAAACCAGGCATTCATGATGAAGCTTGGATGGAGTATGATTAATAGACGTGACTCGTTATGGGTCAGGTTTTTGCGAGAAAAGTATAAAGCTGGCAATGATATTATTCCTAAAGTTGAGAAGCGTCGGTCGGAGTCTAGTACGTGGAAGGGTATCTGTAAGAGTTGGGAGAAGATCACAGATAGCATAGCATGGAGAGTCACCGATGGCAGGAACATTTCTTTCTGGAAGGATGTTTGGGTGCCATATTTGGATAAGCTTAACAGTTTAGCAACCCGAGCTTTACCACGAGATGTTACTGAGTGGAGAGTAGCTGATTGTATCACTCCTTCCGGACAGTGGGATATGAGCAAGTTTGATTATCTACTTCCAGGATATGTATGTACAGCTATCAGACGTGTCAATATTTGTCAGTTGAATGGGCAAGATTTCCCAGTATGGAGATGGTCTTCTGATGGAATATTTTCCATAAACTCTGCTTATAAATATCTAATGGGTACCCCGCGGCCTCACGCTAATTACCGGTGGAGATGTCTTTGGAAAATGAAGGTCCCTCAAAGGTATCGTACTTTTTTGTGGCTGTGTTTTCACAGGCGTTTAATGACAAACATGGTACGATTCCAGCGTGGTTGTCATCCCACGGGTAATTGTGAAATTTGCCATAACTCACGCGAATCAATTCTTCACGTTCTTAGGGATTGCCCGGTCGCTTCTGAGTTCTGGTATGGTTTTTTACTGTTGACTTGGCATGGGATGTTTTTTGGCATTTTTGATAAGAATGATTGGCTTGCATCATGTATAGGGAGAAAGGACATATTTCAGGGATTTGAGTTTCGTCTCTGGTTTACGGTCCTATGCCGATATATCTGGTTGGCTCGTAATGAACGTTGCTTTAACAACATCTCTTGGAGTAGTACGGCCATTTTAGCCCATGCTCGTGCCTGTTTATCATGGGGAAATATAAGCTTGCTTCGGAAATATAATGAGGAAGGAAGTCGTCTCTATTGGAAGCCACCACCTAATGGATGGGTGAAGATTAATACTGATGGATCCAGGAGTGAAAACTTAGGGAAGTGTACTTGTGGAGGTGTGTTGCGGGATCACAATGGTGATTTTTTGCTAGGATTTATGTATCGGATTGGCCATGGGACGGTGGTCTTCGCTGAAGCTTGGGGTATATTGTGGGGACTCAAGCTTGCATGGGATAGAGGATACAGAAAAATCCTTATTGAGTGTGATTGTAGTGAAATCATGGAACTTATTCAAGCCACGGTGTCTCAGGAACATCCAGATTTTCACCTTATCATGGAAGTTCGCACGTTGATGGACAGAGAGTGGGAAGTGGAGATGCTTCATTGTAATAGAGATGTTAACACAGTTGCTGATGCTATGGCAAAGGAAGCTTGGAATATGGCGATGGATTTTCATATCACCGATTCGCCCCCTACAACTATTATGAGCTTGTTATTTACTGATAATAATTGTTTTAGACTGTTTGTTGACTCAGGAGGATAATTCCTGAGGTTATTGTAGTATTTCATGTTCTATCAAAAAAAATAAAAATAAAAAGAGAGCCAAAGTTAGGTAATGGCTGTGACACTGGAGGGACATCAAAGAAATCAAAGGAACATGATAGATGACCCTAGCTTTTGTTAAGTTAAAAAATGAATATGAGGTTTTTTTAATTCTTAACTAAATTAAAAAATGAAAAGTCAAAATAATCTGTCCCTTCAATCAGAACGGTTGTTTGTCTCTCCATTGGGTTGATTCCCATATGCCCCTTCGTAGGGTCCAAAAGCTTTTTAGCCCCACGAGGTCCTCGTTTGTTGAAATTAGAATCATAGTTTTGCCCCAAGCCAACCAACATGGTTGGTATCTATCACGCTTGAGTACGGCCATTTCGGTTTTGCTGTCAGTCCAAAAAAAAAAAAATCCCGTTTTGCTGTTTTTGTTGGCCTTTTGCTTTGCGATTTTATGCCCTTTTTACTCATAAGAAAAGTAAAAAGGTTAGAATGCAATTTTGTGCCATAAGTAACATGAGTACTAGATATATCTTGAGAAGCAATTTTGTCGTAGAAATGTTAAAATGGAGCAAACCCAGGTTAACAGTTAAAAATTAATACTCCAATTGATTCATAATATGGGGTATTTCAATTAATTCACGAAAAATAAAAAATGACAGTTAACTCAATAAATATATCTTAAATTGAAATTTTTTTAATTATTACCCTTGTTTGAAAATTTATTGAGTGGGTAAATTGGGAATGAGCATTAATTACAGGGACAAAACTGAAAAATAAGTATTAATTAACTTACAAGTGACTTATATTATGGATCAAACTATTTTTCTCTAAAGTGCTCTCTATTGTGGACCTGAGGGAGTATTGACTATTAAAAATTTGACGTTGATCATTAACATTTTTAACTATAAAGGATAAAACTACTATGTTTTAGTTATTTACAACGCAAAATTGTTAATAAAAAAAACTTTCGGATACTCAACACTCCTAAGTGATTACTTCTATTATAAAATTAACCCCAACAAAAAAATATCAAACCAATTTTTTTTTTAAAAGTTGGTGAAAATATGGAAAGCAAGATGAAAATAGTGGATATGATGCATTGAATAATTGGTGAAAAAGCTGGTAAATGGCAATAGTTGGTTGAATGATTATACCATGATTTGAACAAGAAATATGGTCTACAAACGAAAATAGAGCAGTCTGGTTCTGGATAATGAGTAAATTAAATTACACTGATATCCTTTTTAAAAATAATAATATCAGCATATTTTTTAAGATAAGCATAGCTAATTGCTTTTTTCTCTATCCTACCAATAACGGAATATTCATTATTAATATATATACTTCTGGAAAAAAATTATTAGTATTTATACCCTATGATATTAATTAATAATCACTTTCCTTTTGGGACTAAACACTTATCCACTGCATATTAATTTTACTGGGTTTGCTGAGGATGATGTCATTGCAGACTTGAAAATGACATATTTTTTTAAAATAAAATAAAACAATGGATTTCGTTAATTATCAAGGGCATGATCTTCACAAAATATGGTCGCCACTCGAACTTGAAGGTGTAGAATTTGTGGTGGGTTGGTGGCAACATGTTTTTGACCACCTTATCTGAACAAAACAGGATAAACTCCAGCATATTCATTCATTCTCCCAATACCTATACAAATATCTCTCACTTTCAATATGGACCTATCTCATTTTCGGTCTCCTAACCTCAATTTCTGTTGCAAGTTATATTTTTTTTGGTCAATTTAAATACGTAAAATATTATTCAATAATGTTACCATATGATATGATATGAAAGTATATTTTTCTATAATATTTATATTTTTATTATTAAAATTTATATACTTTTTTTATAAGTATATGTATCTTTGTATGGGAAGCGATCCTATTCAAATCACACTGAGCAGGAATTCAAACCTTGATTTATCATATTGTAAGGGATTAATCCCTTTATAATAGACAACCCAATTTGATTAAAACTTATATACTAATTATCATATTTAGTTTAAAATTTAAACATGAAAAATTATAAATAGATATTTTATTTGTGGGTTTTTAGTTAAATATTTCATGCCGTAACAAAACTTTCACCAAACAATCAAAATTTCACCAAAATTTATTGACTTTCCTTGAACTACCTTTTGTTATTAATTGCATTTTTTTTTTTTTCTGATGAAGTTAATTGCATATTTTAAGCGCAGGTTTTCATGCATGGCAGTTTTTGTTGTAAACGATTAAAGGGAATATTTTAATAAAAAAAAAAGAACATATATTTTTTTATAAATAACTAATTTAACTAATTTTTTTAATATCAGTAAATTAAATATCCATTTAAGAACTATTATATTTTAATATATTAAGAGAATTGAAATTTAAAGTAATATGATCAAGTATTAAAGGGTGCTTCAAGGGCAAAGGCCACAAATATTCGGAATAAAAATAAATAATAAATATCTGTTGTGTCTGTTATCAAATTGAAGGGAAAAAGATTGAGAGGTAGAGATGCACCTACCCAGAAGCATGGGTGGAGATTGTTCGTTGCTTTAATCCTAAAGATCAAGTTCACTCCCTCCTCCTCCACCTGCCCCCCTTTTGGGTCTGTCAGTCAAACCTTTTTGGCTCTCTAAATTCGTTCTTCACCGGAAATCTCCGATTTTGTGCCACCCCCATTTCCTTCTCTCGGGCCTTTCTGAAACCAAGCTTTCATCCATGGCTTCCTCTTCTTCCTTGCATCTATCCCAAGCCCTTTTGGCCCGAGCCACTTCCCTTCACGCCTTCAACTCTTCTTCTGACCGCATCTCACTTTCCGGCGTCTCCTTGCCTTCCTTCTCCGGCCTCAAGTCTCATTCCTCCAATTCTTCTTCCACCAAGCCGCCTTCCGTTTCTCGTCGTCGTGGGGTTGGGTCTGGCTCTGTAGTTCGAGCTACGGCTGTTGAGACCTTGGATAAGACCACCGAAATGTCTTTGGTTGAGAAATCGATTAATACTATTCGGTTCTTGGCCATTGATGCCGTCGAGAAGGCCAACTCCGGTCACCCGGGTCTACCCATGGGTTGTGCTCCGATGGGTCACATTCTCTACGATGAGGTGATGAGATATAACCCGAAGAACCCGTACTGGTTCAACCGTGACCGGTTTATTTTGTCTGCTGGCCATGGATGTATGCTCCAGTACGCTTTGCTTCACCTTGCTGGATACGACAGCGTTAAGGTGACGTTCTTTCACCTTGTGTGTGTGCATGGGTGTTTGGTGGAACTGGTTTGGACTTGGATCTATCATGTTTTTATTTAATTTAAATGCACTTGAGTTGAAAATCTTATCTGTGCAACTTTAACCTGTCTGATGAGGAAATGGTTTCCGGGAATTAGGTGGATGAAAGATTTGGAATAATGGGTAATAAACTGTTTTCATTAAGTTTCGAGACTGTATATTGTTTACGCAGCATTTCTGCAAATTCATTCACATTAATTTGTGAAATGGTTTAAAAGTTTCTTTTGCTTTAGATGTTTTGTTTTAGTCTGTCATTGGTCACATAATATACAGCCGAGCAAAGTTCACAGGATTATTCATGAAATTGAAATAGTGAACAAACCGTAAGGTATTCATCAAACTAAATTCGTGGTGTTCACATCAAATCTAGGAAGAAGACTTGAAGGAATTTCGCCAATGGGGAAGCAGAACTCCTGGACACCCTGAGAACTTTGAGACACCCGGAGTTGAAGTAACAACAGGTTGGATATCTCTCTTGTTTATATGAACTGGATCATTTTCTTGCATTCTTTTGTTTGTTCTGTACTCTCATTTATTCCCTTATTTTCTTAGGTCCTCTTGGCCAGGGTACTGCTAATGCAGTGGGATTGGCCCTTGCAGAGAAGCACTTGGCTGCCCGATTCAACAAGCCCGACAATGAGATTGTTGATCATTACACGTAAGATGCCCACATCTTATCGACCAAGGGCTCTAAGTCACCACTTTTGTTATGATCTTTGAACATGTAATGCCTTCTTTGTTCTGCATTTTACTAATTACATTTGATTTCCACAGGTATGTGATTCTGGGGGATGGTTGTCAGATGGAGGGAATTTCAAATGAAGCTTGCTCACTTGCTGGGCACTGGGGCCTTGGGAAGCTCATTGCTTTCTATGATGACAACCACATTTCAATTGATGGTGACACTGAGATTGCATTTACTGAGAGTGTTGATAAGCGTTTTGAAGGACTTGGATGGCATGTTATTTGGGTAAAGAATGGAAATACTGGCTATGATGATATCCGTGCCGCCATTAAGGAAGCCAAGGCTGTCAAAGACAAGCCCACTTTGATCAAGGTTTGTTTCTTGGAAGCCATATTGAAGCAAACAGATTTTTAGAAGTGGGGAAAATCCTAAAGAAACCTTAATGGTTTACTCTGGAAAATTGATATGTCCTTTCAAATTAATCCTACCAAGTTACTTGATTCGAGTAATATGACTTGAAGTATCATATTCTGTGCAGACCTAAATTTTGTCAAGCCATGTGAGGAGCTTTTTTTGTTTATGCGTCTAATTTTTTTCTGCATTGATCAACTATATGTGTATATATATATATTTTTTCACGGGCCTACTCATTTTGGATTTGCTGATAGTAATTGATGTGAAACTAATGCATTTTTAGTTTTATACTGCTTTGATGGAGTGATGTTTTTCTGAACGATTCTTTTTCACAGGTGACCACTACTATTGGCTACGGTTCTCCAAACAAGGCTAACTCCTACAGTGTGCATGGAAGTGCATTGGGTGGCAAAGAAGTGGATGCTACAAGGAAGAATCTTGGGTGGCCATATGAGCCTTTCCATGTGCCTGAAGATGTTAAGAGGTATTGATGATGGGATTTGAGATTTTTTTGATGGCCTGCAGAGCATTGATATGCATATTTTCTAGTGTTCCAGTGTATAACTGTGTATGATATGTGCTGGATATCTACGCACATTAGACTCTACCTGACACAATGCTGATACATGTCCAAATAAGAAAAAAAGATTATTGTGTCTTGTACACAGATAGGACACAGCTGCGCCAAATTATAGGGGAAAAACACTGCCCTTCCCACAAGATAGAATGATAAGCTAACCCCATCTTGAGGAGATAACAGAAGCTCTTCCTAATACTTTTTTAGTGAATATGGATAGTTTGAATGATGTGTGTTTGTAAGCATGCGCACAAATTGTTTTCTTTTAGTCTCTTTAAGATTTAGATGAGCCAGAATGAGACTTTCTTATTCTCAGCCACTGGAGCCGTCACACCGCCGATGGTGCCGCACTTGAAGCTGAATGGAATGCGAAGTTTGCTGAATATGAGAAGAAATACAAGGAGGAAGCTGCAGAGTTGAAGTCCATTATTACTGGTGAATTACCTACTGGTTGGGAGAAAGCACTTCCTGTGAGTAAACATTCAAATTTCTTGTACAGTCTAATGAGTATTGCAATTCATATTAGATAGCATGCTTATTTTCATCTTCATCATGAAACTTTTAAGCTTTACAAAACCTGTTTCTAGAATACTGATCAACCTTCCAATTTGATTTCAAATTTTAGACATACACTCCAGAGAGTCCTGCTGATGCTACCAGAAACCTGTCTCAACAAAACTTGAATGCCCTTGCAAAGGTTCTTCCTGGTCTGCTTGGTGGTAGCGCAGATCTTGCCTCTTCAAACATGACCTTACTGAAAATGTTTGGAGATTTTCAAAAGAACACTCCCGAGGAACGCAATGTTAGATTTGGTGTCCGTGAGCACGGAATGGGAGCAATTGCCAATGGCATTGCACTTCATAGCCCTGGGCTGATCCCATACTGTGCCACTTTCTTTGTCTTCACTGACTATATGAGAGCTGCTATAAGAATTTCTGCCCTGTCAGAAGCTGGTGTAATTTATGTTATGACCCATGATTCGATCGGACTTGGGGAGGATGGGCCAACCCATCAGCCAATAGAGCACTTGGCAAGTTTCCGGGCGATGCCAAACATTTTGATGCTCCGTCCAGCTGATGGAAATGAAACTGCTGGTTCATACAAAGTTGCAATACTCAACAGGAAAAGACCCTCAATTCTTGCCCTTTCTCGGCAAAAGCTGCCTCAACTTGCAGGAACTTCTATTGAAGGAGTTGAGAAGGGTGGTTACATCATTTCCGACAACTCTTCAGGTAACAAGCCCAATATCATTTTGATTGGAACCGGTTCTGAGTTGGAAATCGCCGCCAAAGCTGCTGATGATTTGAGGGGCGAAGGGAAAGCCGTGAGAGTTGTTTCTCTAGTTAGCTGGGAACTTTTTGAGGAGCAGTCAGATGCCTACAAGGAGAGTGTTCTCCCAGCTTCAGTATCTGCAAGAGTTAGCATTGAGGCAGGATCAACATTTGGATGGCAGAAAATTATCGGAAGCAAGGGAAAAGCCATCGGAATTGACCGATTCGGAGCAAGTGCCCCTGCAGGAAAAATTTACAAGGAGCTTGGCATCACAAAGGAAGCCGTAATTGCTGCAGCCAAGGAACTATTGTAAGTTGTGATAATTCTTTTGTTGAAGTTCTGGATTCGACTCCAACTGGTCTGGCAGAAGAGGGATATTATCAGGAGCACTGTCTCTTTTGCTGCAATAAGGGAATAGTAGGTTGTGGTATGCAAAATTAGATTAAAGGGTGAGAGTTAATAATGAAGAATTTGTAACAACTCTTGGATCAATCAGTTTTATATTGTGCTGTGGTTAAACTCAATTATCATGATTCTCAATCACGGCTCTTGGTTGATGATTTACATTTCAGTTCAGCAAGTATCAACTGTTTGGATGTACGTTTTATCCTCACTTTCCGGGACAAATGGAATAATCTTTTTGTAGTTGAGAATACTCTGCCTGCACTTATTGCTTGAATTTTCTTTGTGCGGAATGGATCACAATGTATAGATCTAATATTTACCCCTATTTTCCATTGTACATGTTCCTTCAGCAAATTGGACCTGCCATTGTTTGCTGTGGTAAAATCTTGGTATGCTTGAAATTGTTGAACCAATTAAATTTTAGAGATTGACTGATAATGATTCAAACTTCAGAAACTAAATCACAAATTATGAATTTTATTTGACGTTAACAAAATAAAAGTATAGATAACAAAATGGAGTTTTATATAATTTCCACAAAAAGATAATGTAGTAACAGATATATTACATTATAATACTTCCTTTAATTCTTATTATAAGGCATTAACCACTAATTTTCGTTACTCAAGGAATGGTAGTTAAGTCATTAAATTTGTCATAAATTGATAATTCTTCTGATCTTAAATATAATATCTAGTTGATTTTTTTGGAGAGATTAGGAAATGTAAATAAGTTTTTAATCATATCATATGTTATGTATAATTAAATTATATATTAGTTTATAAGTCAGATAAATTGAATGTGATAAAGATTTCTTTGTTTACAAAACACTGATATGAGATAAAAAAAAAGTGTTGTTAATATGACTGTTGTAGTTGTTAATACAAAGTGTATGTTGCATATTGTCATGAAAAATGACTAGTACTTCGGGGAATAATCTATTTTGTTTCTTTCATGTGTGGAGGGGAAGTTTTTAAAAGGTGGAGAAGATGAAAGTCAATATGTTAGTAGTTTGGTAAGAACAAGATACATAAAGGAAAACACAATCTATGAGGAGTTTTAAAGAATTATATCATCTATAATTGGAAAAGAAAGTAATGAAATTTGTTTAAAATTCAAAGTTACCTTTTTGGTTTTTTGATGGGTCTAGAAGTTGATGTAATTACAGCATAGATATGAACATGAAACTATATTTGATAATTGGAAATTATATGATATTAAGTTAAATGAGTATATGAAAATAACCATTTACTTATCCAACTTAATATTTGGATGTGATATGATATTTACTTGTCAAAATAGGTTCATGCAGATGTGAAAATAGAATAAGAACTTGTCAAAATTCGCATATAGACTTGTGAAAGTAGGGATGTTGTGTAATTTTTTTAACTTATTCAGGTAGGAAAATCAACTTGTCAAAGTAGCCTTATGCAATTGTCAAAAGAGGTACAAGAACTTGTCAAAAAATGCATATACAATTGTTAAAGTAGGGATATTAAGTTTTGAAATTTCAAAACTTCTCCAAGGAGGAAATGAACTTGTCAAAAATAGCTTATGTAGTTGTCAAAATCATTGTTCCCAGAATCGGACCGGACCGGCCGGTCCGGCCCGGGAACCGCCGAACCGGTCATCAGACGGGTTCGGTCCGGTGACCCGGTCCGGTCTGGGTTTTTTATTTTTTATTTTTTTAAAAATCAATTTTTTTAATTTTTTCTTTAGAATTTCATATTAATAAGTCTAAAATTTTCAATTTCTCACCGGTTTGGCCCGGGTTGAGCTCCGGTTTGGCTCCGGTCTAACCCACTGACCCTTAACCCAGTACCCCGACCGGTTCACTACCCGGTCCGAGTTTTAATACCTTGGTCAAAATAGACATATGCACTTACTAAGGAAATTAAGTTCTGAAAGTTCAAAACTTCTATAGGGAGGAAAATGAATTTGTTAAAATAGCTCATGCAATTGTCAAAATAGGCATAAACACTTGTCAAAATTGAAAAATACACTTGTTAAAGTAGGGACATTAATTTCTGAAATTTCAAAACTTCTCTAAGGAGGAAAATGAACTTGTCAAAGTAGCTTATCTAGTTGTCAAAATAGACATAAGCACTTATCAAAGCAGGGACATTAAATTCTGAAATTTCAAAACTTCTCAAGGGAGGAAAATGAACTTATCAAAAAACTCATCTAGTTATCAAAATAGGTATAAACACTTGTGAAAATTCTCGTATATAGTTGTGAAAGTTGGAACATTAACTTGTGAAATTCCAAAATTCCTCTAGGGGGAAAATCAACTTGTCAAAAAAACTCATACAGTTATCAAAATAGGTATAAGCACTTGTAAAAATTCTCATTCGTAGTTGTGAAAGTTGAGACATTAACTTGTGAAATTTCAAAACTCCTCTAAAGAGGAAAATCAACTCGTCGGAAAAAAAAACTCATGCAGTTATCAAAATAGGTATAAGCACTTATGAAAATTCTCATAAGCAGTTGTGAAAGTTGGGACATTAACATATGAAATTTCAAAACTCCTCTAGGGAGGAAAATCAACTTGTCAAAAAAAAAAAAAAAAAACTCATGCAGTTGTTAAAATGGGCATAAGCACTTAAGAAGATTCTCATACGCAATTGTGAGAGTTGGGACATTAACTTGTGAAATTTCAAAACTTTTAGAGAGGAAAATCATCTTGTCAAAAAACTCATGCAGTTGTCAAAAAAGACATAAACACTTGTGAAAATTCTCATACACATTTGTGAGAGTTGGGACACTTTGTTTTAAAATTATTAAGGGCAATAAAATAATTTCATATTCTGAATTAATCATAATACATTTCCTAAGGATTTTTTTTAATGGGGAAATTTGGTTTGAGACTTTCTTATGACTTTTTACTGTCCTTGAGAGTCACAGTGATTTCCCCAAAATTATAAGTATACTGGCATATATACGCATAAGTTCATACTTCATAACACATGCACACTTGGCAAAGAAGATATGATTTCATTGATTACACAGGAGGACGCGGACGCGGACGCGGACATTCCCTTCTGCTTTCTGAAGGAAAAACACGGTGGATATTGCGTTTGCGCCTAACCCCTATCCCTCTGGTTCACTCTCTTCGCCAAAATACGAGAGCAAGCAACACTCCGAGAGGCTGCGAGAGGGAAAGGGACACGATGAGGTCTACTACACTCTCGTCTTTCTCCTCTTGCCTTTCTTCAACTCCTCAATTCTCTCCTAACCAACGTGAGTTTCTTTTCCTCTTTCCATTTCTCTGTCTCACCCTTCTTTCTTCCGATGATTGCTACAATTTCATTGCCTCAAGATGAAATTTTGGTCCTATTGGGTTTATTCCCTGCTTCAACTTGTTGCCTGAATGAGCACACACACCCATATGCTTCTTTTCGCCAATAAATCCACCTGGCTATGTCTTTACAATTCTGGCTGTTACGGACGCTTTTGGTTGTTTAGAGAAAGCGGCTTTATTTAGATTGTACCACATGCTTTTACAGATGTGAAGTTCATTGCCTTGTTTAACTGTCACCTAATGCAAACCGAAGATTTCCTCTATGGTTATTTTATGATTGGCAGTTATCTTCTCAGGGAAGATGCATGTTAAAGCGAGTCATGAATCTGAGAGCTCGGCTTCAGGAGACAGAAAAGAGTCATTAAAACCATCCAAGGTGAAAGATCATGCATTGCCCATGTTTTTTATAAGCATCATACACCTGCGCATTGGCTGTTCCTGTCGAATAGTAGAGTGTTTGCGTGGCTTTATGGCTATTATTGCACAAAATAGCATCAAAGGTCACACAGCGGAAATAACCGGGTGACTTTTCTCCATCTTGTACTCTGACTTTTTGGGGAATTTGGGAAGATTGTTGGTCCCATATATGTGTGCTCTTCAGTTCTTGTATTGGTTTTGACTTTTGAGTGGGTTAATACTAGTTGTTGGGAAGTGCCCAATGATTTTGGAAGGTATAAGCTTTGACTGCATTTAGATTTCAAAGTGGTGATGGTGAATTATGGTAAACATGCTTAAGAAACACATATTCAACCCCGTGATTCACTGAAAAGGGCATAAATCTCACTGTCATTTATATAAAATGATCCATGTTGCAGGAAATTCAAGCAACAATCTCCAGGCGGCATTGTCTCACTTGTTTATGTTCAACCGTACCTTTGATAAGTGATGTTGGAAGGCCTACATCTGCAACAAATGCAATTGCTTTGGATGGCAAGGAAAAACCTGTTTGTAGGAATTGTGGGGGAACTGGTGCTGTGATATGTGAGTAAAGATGAAACTGCTGTTCTGTTTACTCTCCGATCTTCATTTCACAACATGGATAATTACAAGATTTACATGTAGAGCATGATATTCATAACAGCATGTCTCAACTTTATAGGCTCTGAACATTTATATTGACTCAGTCTCTTGTCAGAAGAAACCTGAAAGTTCACAGAATTGTAAATACGCCATCCTTTGTTACAACAAAGTAAACCAAGATTCTTGTATAATGTTTTTGACCTTTAGATAGATAACATAGTCGTGGCACAATGTGCATACATTTTATCAATTTGAACCCAGTGGATGTGATTGACTTCTCTTCTGTCTATTTTAGTAAAAGAATGAATACCTCTTGTTGTTTGCATTTTCTGGTCCATAAGATATTTACTTTTTATTTAGGTGATATGTGTGGTGGTACAGGAAAATGGAAAGCTCTAAACAGGAAGCGAGCGAAAGATGTTTATGAGTTTACAGAATGTCCAAATTGTTACGGTATGAACTTTCAGTTTTGTACCTGACTCCTCTAATGTATTATCTATTGATAGCGAATCTAGTTTTAAGTTGGTATGTTGTGACAATGGCTGAACATGAATGATTGGTCTAAATTGGCAATATATTCTCTTACACATTGTCACTTGCTTTTCAACATTCAGTTAAGCTGTTCGTTTTCAATTTTCACACCTTTTTTTGGTTACTTGTATTCTTTCCGACTAGTTATCATGTGCAATTCACTCTAGCAAGTGATCATTATTTTATTTTGTGAATAGGTCGAGGAAAGCTTGTGTGTCCTGTTTGTTTAGGAACTGGTTTGCCAAACAATAAAGGTCTCCTGAGGAGGCCTGAGGCAAGGAAGCTGCTTGATAAAATGTATAATGGAAGGCTACTTCCAAACTCATAAGGTACTTCCTCATTGTTCTTGTAGTGTACTTGAACAAAAATGATCTCCTTTTGCTGTTATTTTACTTGAACAAAAATGATCTCCTTTTGCTGTTATTTTACTGGAGAATCTCCCAAACTACCATATCATTAAATACTGATGTCTTCAATTGTGTGCTCACATGGCATTAATCTTTTCTTACAGATATTCTACTGCAACATATCTTTAGCAGGAGTTTGATAATTCTGCCTTTTGGAACATCTCTGGCATGTTGCCCATTTAGTTAAACAGAGCCAGTGGCAGACATGCAAACAGAGGATTGTTTTGTCTTGTATTTTGGTGTAGAAGTATTAAGAGTAGCAATAACAATTAGTTTTACTTGAGGGCTTTCCAGGATCTGTAACAAAGGTGAGCATCCATATGCGGGACTCGTGTCTTTGAGAATGTAATGTATGATTGTAAACAGTGAGTACACATTTTCAGCTGTAGTAGCTATTTCGGAGTAAACATTTAAGGTCCTATCTGATTACGCAGAATTCTTCAGTTTAATTGGTGTAATTTTATCAAGGTTATTAAACCGGAACCGGTCAGTGAACTGGTCGGGATACTAGGTCAAGGGTCAGTGGGTCAGACCGGAGCTAACCCGGAACCAAACCGGTGAGAGAGTGAAAATTTTAGATTTATTAATATGAAATTATAAAGAAATAAAAAAAAAGATTTAAAAAAAAAATACTGAACTAGTCCGGTTCATGAACCGGACCGGTTTTCTCACCGGGTCACCGGCCGGATTGGCCGGTCTGGTCCGGGTTTAATAACTATGAATTTTATAGCATATACTCCTTTCTGTCCTTAATATAAGACATATTTACCTAATTTAATTAGATTAAGTTAGTTAATATGATATGTATTTTCTAAAACACTTTAATTATCTTCCTTAATTCCCTCATTGCCCCTCCTCTTTGATTATTGTTGACTGAGTATCAATAAGAGTAAATTAGAAAAAGATTGATAAATATGGGAAATAGGTATTATATTTAGGATCAAGATTAACTTACCAAATATATCTTATATCAAGGTAAGAGGGAGTAGAATATGGGAGTTTTGAAAAATACGGAACGAGCTTGAATTGATCTATTGAAGAATATTGAAAGGTACATGTATTTGAGGTAATCATATATGTGGACAAGAATTTTCCTCCATTACAGACATACAATGTAACAAGAAATTTGACCCCGTGCGGTGCACGGAAAAAACAACTAATGAGGAAGTCACTAATGGAAAAAACTATAAGATAAAATAATGTTCCATATCAAATGTATGAAAATAAGGATACATCCATGCAGCACTTTTAACCAATACAACATGACAACACATTATATTACAAGATTTTGGAACACCTCTCAGTAAACTACATTCAATGTACTATTCGTACATTTGTTCATATCATCCAAAATGAGTAGTTTTAGCCCGTTAAAACTCTTCATCCTTGATAATGTAATGTATAGTTGACCATGGGAGAAGTCTGGGCTTGGAAGTTAGAATCGCCCTTGAGTTGAGATATGCATGTGTTTGGTATTACTTATTTTTGGATAATAAGTCTTTATTACGTAAGTCAAGATAAAACTTCTCTCACATACTTACCTCGTATACCGTGAATCACGATTTATAAGCACTTATTGTCCAAAAATAAGTTATTCCAAACGAGCACTATTTTCATCATCCATATGTTCTATCAAGTGTGGGTAGGTTGCACCAACAATACACTTGATTGGATTACTGTCACCACTTAACAATTTTGAAGGTATTGTGATATTTGCAATGTCATCATGCCGGAGACCGATCTCTCCTTCCCCTACTTGTAACAACCAATTCGAGAATGATTTGATTTTATCATGTTCATCAGGATCTGTTGAAGACTGTAATCTTATATTCTTAGTGAGGCGAAGCAATTTGCACTCCTTCCAATGATTAGAAATGTTGAAATTTTCTTTTCCCTATGGTTAATATGCATGTTTGAAATTGGCTTTCTTTTGTGTGTAGCTTTCTATGTGTTAATATCCTATCAAATTGAGGGGTGCAGACAATTACATTAATGAGTCTTTCTTTTACAACGTATTCTCTATTTCTATTTTTTATTGATTCTTCAGATTTCCTCTTCAAATTTTACAAAGAGGATCTTTAGATTTTACACAATTTAAATTTAAATATATAATCTTAATGGATATTTATCAGTTATAACTCTGTGCGTGCGTGCGTGCGTGATGATATATGTCAAATTTTCAATTTTCAAACATCAATGGAAGCAAAAGGATTAGAAGCAAATATGTTGAATTGAATGGCATTTTTAATTTATTAATTATTAATTACTTTATTTAATTTCCAGATCACAACTTTCAATATACACCTCAATGAGTTTTTGCTTCCCAAGAATCTCTCACTTCCCATGCCTTTCCTTAACTTATCCTCCATCTCAAATTCAAATTTCATATTAGTTTCACTTTCCATGTTTTATATTTTGATCATTATTTCAAATCCTTCTGATCTTGCAGTCATGCCGATATCCTAAGAATCACATATATAGGATACAAAATAACAATTTGGAATAGAAATAGTTCAGATTGACCTAATATGAAAAAAGAAAATATTTAATTCATGTTATAATCAAGCACATTATAACTATTTAGATAAAAAAATGTGACATCAATTTTTTTACATCTGAAAAAAGAGAGAAGGTAGATGTAAAAAACAGAGAAGGTATTGCTCCAAAAAAAAGAGTTTGCGTAAGCATGCCCCCTATCATAAGGATTAGATTTTGCATTCGCTTTCAATTTTAAAACAAAAATAAAGGAATCTCAAATATTTATAATCTCATCAATAACTATATAATATCAGAAGTGTGGAATATAAAAAAAATTTAAAATTGAAAAAAAATTATTTAATCATATAAAAACATATGTGAAATGCAAACGCTACTATATAAAGAAATAATTATTTGAATAATTTTTAATATTCCAAAAGTCACACAAACTTCTCCCCACCGCCCTCTCTCCTCCAAAAATTTCTGATAGAACCTAAAATTTGATACCAGAAAGTGATTATTATTTATATTAGAAAGTGGTTATTGTTATTATTAATCAATCATCAATAATTAATAATTTAATAATAATAATAATCAATATAAATATAATCCTTTAAATCCGATAAATAATAATACTAATACTAAATTCATGGACATGGATGATGATCACTTCTTCTTCTTCTTCTTCTTCTTCTTCTTCTTGTCACAATTACTTTGTAATTCCCCAAATTATCTATTGTTATCTCCGATAGATTTAAAAATTTACCACTTTTTTTATAAATTGACTATTAAAATTTCCTTCACCACCTAAAAATATTTGATTAAGAATACCCATTATGATAGGGATCAAATTTTCCATCCCCTAACCTTAAAATTATTTGTCATAGATATTGCTTCCTACTATGCATTCATTTTCAAATTAAAACCAAAAATATAAGAATCTCAAAACTTTATAATCTTATCGAAACATATATATTCATATATATATATATATATTGAAATTGAATTTTTAAATTAAAGATGTTATTTTTCTTAACTGAAAAAAAAACATGTCAAAAGAAATCGGAACTACATAAAGAAAAATTGGTTAATGTCAATACCCCCCCCCCCAAAAAGGAGAGCATTAAAAATATACTTTTTTGATTATTGACTATTAAAATTTCCTCAACCCCTTAAAGATATTTGGTTAAGCATGCCCTTTAAAATAGGGATCAAATTTTTCCCTCCTGTTAAAATTATTTGTCATAAATATTGCTTCCTATGGTGCATTCACTTTTAATTTAAAAAATAAATAAATGAAACTCAAAACTTTATAATCTTTTCAGTACGGCAGTACCTAGATATATATAAATTTTAGAAATTTAGAACTAAAAAAATTATTTTTAACCTGAAAAAAAAACATGTCAAAAGCAAACGGTACCATATAAAAAATATTGTATAAATTTTATTATTTCAATTGTAACACTGTTATTATCAAAACTCCCCATAATATCAAAAATTCCTCAGGAAAAAAAAACGTAGAGCCTAAGAGTTAATTTTCAGAATTACTATCACCATTCAATTTTTTGGTCCTCCATTAAAAATATACTTTTCTATAATTGAATATTATATTAAAATTACCTCAACCACTTAAAAATATTTGGTCAAGCATGCCCATTATAATAGGCATCAAATTTTCCATCCCCTCTTGTTAAAATTATTTGTCATAAATATTGCTAAGTAGCTCACCTTAATGTGAGAATTAGTTAATTTAATCTATAATTATCTGAGTTAATAGGATAAGTTTTCCCTCAAATTTATTCCCGACATATATTCCCGACATATCGTAGTTAACATTGAAGAGAAATTTGGTTACCTTTTCATCTTCCTCCAGGCCTTCATCTCTAAAAGTGTACAATAAATCTGAGTCTAAACACTAATAATAAAAAACAACAAGATCAGACAAGCAAAGAGATTGAAGCTATCAAAACTGTTATTATTTAATAATAATGGAAAAAATGAAATTCCAAAGTATATGGAGGTATCAGTTATTATGTAACATTTTATAAATGAAGCTATCAAATTCATGATCAATAAGGTGCAAATGATCTCCTACAGAGCTTTGCAAATACCTGAAAGAAGAGAACAACTAAGAGGTTTCTTTGCATTTCTTTAAGCTGGAAAATCACAGTGTAGCTCCAAAACTACAGCACACAAAACAGATTTTAAAAAAAACATAGATAACCTAAAGCAATAACCTTTAATATAGTTTCTTTCACTTAACATATAAGAACCATTTAGTCTAACCAATTAACCTTTACCATTGATGCACGCTATTAGAAATGGAAAATTAAATATTAGATGAACAAAGGAAATGATCAACTAAGAGGTTTCTTTGCATTTCTTTAAGCTGGAAAATCACAGTGTAGCTCCAAAACTACAGCACACAAAACAGATTTTAAAAAAAACATAGATAACCTAAAGCAATAACCTTTAATATAGTTTCTTTCACTTAACATATAAGAACCATTTAGTCTAACCAATTAACCTTTACCATTGATGCACGCTATTAGAAATGGAAAATTAAATATTAGATGAACAAAGGAAATGATCAAACTATTATTAGAACTGGTGTTCATCTAATACAAATCCATTTCTTTAATCTTGAGTACACATACTATAAAAAAGAAAAAAACAAAAAGTTCATATAATAGCGAAGCTGCCATGAGTGAAGAAGTGATTGCAGAACTGGAAAATTAAAATCTACAACGCAAAAGAGAGAATTTTGTATGCAAAAAAGTGACATAAAAATTTAAGAGCTTTGATCAGAGTATAAAATCTAACAATTAAACAGTCACCATAGACACTGATTTCTGAAAGGAAGAGATCAAAACTTAGAAAGGCCAGATAAACTGTTGTTCCAAAATAAGATACTCCCTCCGGTCCTAATTATAAAACAAAGTTGACTTTTTTGGAGAAATTAAGGAAGTCAATTAAATTACTTTAGAGTATTTATATTTTTAGTATCTTTAGATTATATATCAGTTTATTAGTCAAATTAATTAGTTTGAAGAAAAAAAAATAAATATAAATATTCTAAAGTGATTTAATTGGCTTCCTTAATTTCTCCAAAAAAGTCAACTTTATCTTATAATTAGCTAGGACCGGAGGCAGTAATTCATATTGCATAAGATGTACTCAAACTCCCTATTCAATATTCAATCGAAACGTGAGGAAATCTGAAAGGAATAGCAAAATGGTTAACAATTTAAAAAAGAAGGAAAAAAGCAAGTTGGAATGAAAATATCAAAGAACAAAGGGAGGGATTAGGGGGTATCAAGGGTCCAACAACCATCTTAGTCAGATGAGCCTTTGTCGGATGCCATTTTGTCTCCGATAAAAGGTTTCATCCAACAATATATTGGCTCCTTTTCCATCAGGATGAACGATGGGTTACATTGCTCGTGCAAGAAAACCAACCCTCTTGATGTACCCAAAGCTATCTTCTTCCTCCTCACCGAAACTAAAGCTAGTCGATCGATTTAACAATAAAAACCACAGCTAATGATGGTAATTCGTAGTTAGTAGTTTTTGTGGGAAATGAAAAGGCAGAGTTAAACAAATGAACTAAAGCAGAAATGAGATCGATCACCCACTTCAAAGCATCTATCATACAAGATTAAACAAAAGCAGAACAGATGAAGAGTGAGTGAGAGTGTGTGAGGCTGCAAACGCCCAAGGTTGCGCCGGAGAGGTGGGAGAGAAGACGACTTCGAAGTAGGGGACAAAAAATTGCAAGAAGAACATAAACTAAAATTTGAGGAAGGAAAGAAAAATGACAATACCTGTTCCCTGGTCATCATCTCCACATCTGCATAAAAACAACAATGAAATGTCAGAAAGGGGAAGAAGATGAAGCAGAAGCTAAAGGGTTGAGATGAAACACAGAGAGAGGGAGGGAGGGAGGGAGGGAGGGAGGGATTCCAGTGAGGGAGAGATGACCATGGAGGGCTTGTTGCATAAGAGAACCGGCGAGCTTGTGGTGGATTGTGCTGATGAGTCGAAGACGCAATGGCCATTGGTTCTGTGAGGAGGGTTGGGGTGACATTTTATAATATATTATAAAAATAATATTTTAATAATATATTAAATCTAGACCGTTGAGATCTTGATCCGACGATTTTGAAGAAAAAAAAACTATCCTTTTCTTTTAAAGAAAAGGATGGGAGCCGGGTCCGACATTTTAACCATTAATTCTTCCTATCGAAAGGATTTGTATTTGAAATCAAAGACAGATTATAGTGAATATTGGTAGTCGTGATTTGAATAAAACGTGTCAGCTAGGAGACTGCGAGTGCAAAATGCTTTTAGTTACGTAACTACTAAACAGCAATAAAAAGTATTCACAATAAAAATTAGTTATTAAGTAAATAATGGGTGAAAATCATTGTATTAATTTAATTTTAAAAATACATTAAGTATTGAAGTAAGAGTTTCTCACGGACAAATTTATGAGAAATTGTTCCTCACGGTTTTAATTTGCAAGAAAATTTATAAGAAATTGTTCTATGAGAAAACTTGAGAAGATTGCAGGTCTTTGTCTATTATAAATATTACAAATTTGGTATTGTGAGGGGGAAATTACTGTTTTTAAAATACCCTCTTTTACCCAAATTCTCAAATATCTCTGTTTACTCGTTATGACACATAGTATATCACAAAAAAATAAAAAAAAAATGAAGCTCATTTGCCTCTCCAATCAAATTCTTCTCTAGGCATCTGGAGTCTTCTGCATGTGCTTGCTAAAGTGTGTCCATTTCACTAATTATGCCTACTAAACCCTAATATCCAATGGGAATGCGTATGCGTAATATAGATTAAAAAATTTCGTCTTGGACTGGTGGTGTCGATTAAAATAAGATACTCCATTCGGTTCACAATATAAGGCACATGTAGAAGAAATGTATGGTTCACAATATAAGGCACATGCAGTTTAATTAATACATTTTTTTTTTGTTTTACCCCTGTGATTAATATTCACTTTCCAATTTTATCCACTAATTTTATCTCCCTCTCTCTAAAATAAAATTTCCAATGCAACTATAATGATAAATGATAGCTCTCCTCTCTCATCACAACTATCGTTTTCATACAAATATTTTTATGAAATGACTTTCTCTCTCATTTGATGAAAAAAGTGACGTTCTCTCTCATATGGAGATTGAAAATGCAGATGAATGTGAAAGAATATAAATTGAAAAAAGAAAATTTTACTATTTTTTAAGCACATTTCTCAACAAGGATAAAAATGGAAAAAAACTTATTTTAGGATATATTAAATGACTTAATTGTCATTTCTTATTTCTCATGAATTAGTTAAGGTGTCCTATAGTTAAGGTACCCCATATTGTGGACCGGAGGAGTATAAAAACTATACAAGGACCAATGGTGTGGCACTAAAAATCAATGTTATATGAACCAGACGGATCGGCCGAACAGGTCTTGAAAACCAGCTAACCGGCCAGTAGACCGGTCCGATCCGTTGACCCGGTCCAGGTCAAGTTTTTAATTTTTTTTAAAAATCATTTTTTTTAAAAATTTTTCTTTTAGAATTTCATACTATAAGCCTAAAATTTTCCATTGTTCACCGGTTTGGTCCCTGTTTAGCTTCAATTTGACCCACTGACCCTTGACCTAGTACTCCGACTGGTCCACTAACCGATTCGGGTTTAATTACCTTGCTAAAAATAAATGGATACATTTTTTGTTGGGAATTGGACGAATAATTGGTAGTTGTAACTAGAGCCGGGAAATCGGCCCGGCTCATTTAAGCCCTGTTAAATCTTGGGTCTAACTTATAAATTGGAGCCCCTAAAGAAAATTGGACCTAAAAGGATTGGTCTTATAGAGCCAAAGGTTTAAAAGGGCCAACCGTTAAGCCCGTTTAAATTGTTTTTTTTTTTTTTGCCCTTGCCCCTTCCCTACTCCTCTCGTGATCGCCCCTGCCATTGCCCCTACCTGGAGGGATTACTAAAGAGTAAGGGCCTATTTAGTTTAAAGGGAGGGGATGGAATGGGAGGGGCTCATTTTCCACCCCCTCCAAAACCTCCCAATTTAGGGGGAACAAAAATGAGGGGATGGGAAGGATTGAGAGTCCTTCCTTTAGAATCCCTCTTTCCAATTTTACAAACCAAGTAAGGAGAGAGACTCATTTTTCATCCCCTCATGTCCCCTCCCCTCCAACCAAACAGACCCTAAGGCCAACCCTAAGTCCGAGTCCCACTCCGTGTCTCCGTCTCCCACTCTCCCAAAGTCCCATTCGGCCACTCCCTCTCGACTGCGGACTCTGCAATTTGCCATTGCTGCTTCGGCGCTTCCACCAGTTCTCTGCCTCTGCCCTCTGAAGTCTGATCTCGCCGCTGACTTCCCTTCCCTTCCTTCCGGCCAAGCTCCGTGCGTCGAAGGTCGAAGCTCGCCATCGCCAGACGCCGTCTCTGACTGTTGCAGCTGTCGCCGTGTCGCAGCTCATCCCTGTCTGTTTCTTGATCTCTCTCCGCAGCTCGTCCCTTCCCTTCCGGCCAAACCAAGGTTAGCTACTTAGCTTTGAATTTTGATCTCTCTCAGCTCGTCCCTTCCCTGTCTGTTTTTTTATCTTGTTAGTTTCTGTAAGTATTGATGCAAGTAATATTGTTGTTGCATCTGAATTTTATAGAAAAGATTTAAGCTGCTTTTATGTTTGTTGCATTTTATTGTGCCCATGAAGTTGTGTAGGCTTCCTGGTTTTAAATTTTTTCTACATGATCGTTCTTGTAGCTGATGAATTGCCATAACATTATTTCATATATATATGTCACAGAATTATGTTTATTGGAGTTCTGTGACTGTGTGTGTACACGTCACCCTACTTCGCAGTTGGTAAGAGCCGATAAGCACATATATGTGGGGGCACATATATGCTGGTGAAGAGCCAAATAGCTAATAGGTAATTAATCAATAATCAATCTCTAGCATATATAATAAGCAAGCTACATGCATGCCTATGTGTTTAAATCGCACAAACATACAATTTCAGCCATTTGGATCTGTGTTAAAAAGTCATACATGTCATTAGGCGATATATATACAATGGATATATTACAACTCTGGTTTTAATTAAAACGATATATAGAAACCTGGAGAGACTGGCATTTGTTGGCATTGTAAATGAATATATATTATCTTTATAAATTGACAGGAGCTAGACACTTGAGTATGAGTTCTGGGGATACTTTTCTGCCTAATTGAATCATATTGTAATTTTTTAGTATACTGTTTTGCCTATTTAGAATAAAATTATATTGTATATTGTTCTGCCTAATTGAGTATGATTTTTTATGGAGGTTGTGATTATTTAACTTTCATCACAAAAATGACATGGAAAAATGCAAGGAACTAATGAATCATTAGCTATAACGGATAAAGGTCAAGCATCTTCCACCAATGAATCAAAGCCTAAGAAGCCTAGACATTTGACTTCTGTTGTTTGGAGGTATTTTAGCAGGATTGATGTTAATGGGATAGCCAAGACACAGTGTGTTTCAAGATTTAGATATAAAGATAATCAAACAAAACAAATCAAATGTAAAAGCAATACTGTAATAGAGTATCATCGAAGAAGAAAGGAAGAAGAACATTAAAGTCATGAGAGAGAGAGAGAGAGAAGTGTATAACTGTGCTTCAGTATATTAGAGAGTAAATGAAAAAGGTGAAATGAAATGATGTACAGTACATTCTATTTATAGCCGTGGGATTGTGTGTGTCAATGATCTGAAGGTGCATAATAACAGAATATGGTTACAGCTGGTATCCACTATACTTTAACTGAATCTATTACTCTAATTATTCATGTAATAGCTAGTTACACTAATAGCCTCCCCTAAACTTAGGGGTGAAGAGTAGAGACATCTTCAACACTAAGTTTATGTCGAAAGTAACTAAAAAGTGAGCCAAAGAGAGGTTTGGTGAGTGTATCAGCCACTTGATCAATAGCTGGAATATGAAGAACTTCAATTTGTTTACAAAGAACTTTTTCCCTGACAAAGAAGAGATCCAGCTCCATATGCTTGGTACGGTGATGTAGGACAGGATTATGAGCTAGATGAACTGTGCTTAAATTGTCACATAAAATGAGTGGCTGAACAAGTGGGTGAATCTGCAGTTCAGTAAGAAGAGATTGAAGCCATGGAATTTCTGAGGCCACATTAGCAAGACTATGAAATTCTGCTTCTGTAGAGGAGCGAGCAACAGTAGGTTGTTTCTTAGAACACCACGAGATAAGATTGCCACCAAAAAAGACAATTTCCAGAAGTAGAACGACGATCATCTGGATTTGTAGCCCAATTAGCATCAGAATAGGCAAGAAGCCTTAGAGAGTCAAGCTTATGAAGCGTCAAACCATAAGAAAGTGTGCCCTTTAGATATCGAAGAATGCGCTTGACAGCTTGCCAATGAGCCTCAAGCGGATGCTGCATAAACTGACATACTCTGTTCACACTATATGTAATTTCAGGCCGTGTGATAGTGGCATACTGAAGAGCACCAACAATAGAACGATAGAGATGAGGATTGTGCATGGGTGGTGAACCTGTGGAAGATAATTGTGGAGAAGAGACCATAGGCGTTTTAACAGGATTACAATTAGACATATTAGCCTTGGCAAGTAGTTTAGTAAGATATTTCTGTTGAGACATGGTAAGACCTCCAGTAGAAGATTTTTGGACTTTAATACCAAGAAAGTAGTGGAGGTCACCTAAGTCCTTAAGTGCAAATTCAGTATTGAGCTTTGTTTTAAGAGCAGAAATAAAGGACATAGAGTTGCCAGTGATAATAATGTCATCAACATAAGCAAGAACATAGACAATATTTGAACCAGAATGCATAGTGAATAAAGAGGGATCACATTTACTAGAAGTGAAACCATATTTATGTAGAGTTGCAGTTAATCTATGAAACCAAGCCCGAGGAGCTTGTTTGAGGCCATACAAGGCTTTTTGCAATTTACATACCAGGGGTGTATTGCCAACCTCAAAGCCGGGAGGTTGTTGCATATAGACTTCCTCTTCAAGAACACCATTTAGGAATGCATTATTAAGATCAATTTGAGAAATACTCCACTGGTGAGCTAAAGCAATAGTAAGCACAGTGCGTATAGTGGCAGCCTTGACAACAGGAGAAAAAGTTTCAGTATAGTCAAATCCAAAGGTTTGGTGAAATCCCTTGGCAACAAGGCGTGCTTTGTACTTATCAAGAGTACCATCTTGCTTCTCCTTAATACGCCACACCCATTTACAGCCTATAACAGGATGATTTGCTGGTGGAGGAACAAGAGCCGAAGTGTTATTAGCTAAAAGAGCTTGATATTTAGCTTTCATGGCAGAGAACCAATTTGGATCTTGAAGGGCAGAAGGCATTGACTTTAGAAGTGGTGAAATGGTAAGCACCTTTGGTTTAAAGATGCCAGACTTGGAGCGAGTTTGCATAGAATGACCAACATGAACAGGGGCTGAGACAAAATGAATAATATCGGTAGAAGATGAAGCAACACTAGGAGAAGAAGAGGGACTAGAAGGGTCCACTGATGATGCAGTAGGTAAAGGCAAAGGCGAAAGCAGCAGATTTGGTGAAGTAGATGAAGAGACAGGAGAAGGAGAAGGTGCAACAGTGACATCATCAGCACAAACAAGTGGAATTATAGAAGAAGGTAGAGTACCATACTGAGGAATAGATTTTGAACTTGAGCTAGACTTGGTGAGAAAGGGAAATGATTGTTCATGAAATTTAACATCTTTAGAAATGTAAATCCTACCTGAGGGATCTAAACACTTGTAGTCCTTATGAGTAGAACTATATCCAAGGAATGTACATTCAATGGATCGAAAAGATAGCTTGTGAGAGTTATAAGGCCGTAATAAGGGATAGCAAGCACAACCAAATACCTTAAGAAATTTATAATCTGGCAAGGAATGAAAAAGTTTAGTATAAGGCACCTCATAGTTAATAGCAGAAGACGGAAGTCTATTGATCACATGAGCAGCAGTAAGAAAAGCCTCATCCTAGAATTTGAGAGGCATATGAGCATGAGAAAGCATGGTTAAACCAACATCAACAATATGCCGGTGGCGACGTTCAACAGAACCCATTTGTGTATGCGTATGGGGACAAGAATACCTGTGAGTAATGCCATATTGAGCCAAAAAGGAATCAAAGGCTTTGAACTCACCTCCGCCATCAGTCTGAAGAGACTTGATCTTACAATCAAGTTGATTTTCAATCATAGTTTTAAATTGAATAAAGGTAGACAAAGCAGCAGACTTGGTTTTGAGGGGATACAACCAGATGTATTTAGTGTAAGCATCAACAAAGGCAATGTAGTAAGAGTATCCTGAGGCAGAAACGCAATGAGCTGGCCCCCATAAATCAGCAAAAATTAGCTGAAGAGGTCCTGTATATTCAGTAAGAGAAGAAGGTGAAGGAAAACGATGGAGTTTCCCAAGGCAACAAGAAGAACAAAGGAAAACACTTTTATTAGTATCAATTTTGCCAAGCTTACATTCAGTGAGAATTTTCTTGACAATTGGCATAGAGGCATGCCCAAATCTAAGATGCCAAAGAGCTAAAGCATCACAACTAGTAGAACAAGTAGACATAACAGAAGTTGCAGGGGAAACAAAAACAGAAGAGTCACTACTAGGCTGTGACAAAATACATTCATAAGAAACAAGTGGACTAGTAGTACTACTTGAAGATGTTATTAAAGCTTGAGGAGATGCCGTGTGATCTGCAAAACCAATTGGAGGAGAGCTTGGAGAGAGAGCTGGCCTAAGATCAGTAAAACAATAGAGGCCATCACTTCTGAGATGTCCCTTAAGTAGAATCTGGTGGCTAACCTGTGATTTAATGCAACATCAAGAAGGATGAAACTCAAAGTAGACATTATTATCCCTTGCTAATTTAGAGACACTCATGAGATTATTGATGATGTTAGGAACATGAAAAACATTCGTTAGTTGAAAAGGAAAAGCAGGATTGAGAGAAGGCAAAACTGTGAGCCCTTTATGAAGAATTTGCACACCTGCTCCATTGCCAACAAACACTTGATTAGATGCATTTGTTACAAGAACAACATGAGACACATTGTACTGATGAGGTGTAACATGATGTGATGCTTCAGAGTCAGGAATCTATGAGTAGTCATAATAATATTCTGGAGTTGGTAGTGAAGGTGGTACATAAGGATGAATAGGAGTATGAGAGGCAGCATAGTTAACAACAGGAAGGGAAGGATTATAGGCGTATGGTCTCACAAGACCATTAAGAGGAGTAACTGAATCATTAGGCCGATAGTAACAATGTGAATATGTATGACCAGATCTACAACAATAATGGCAATAGAAATTAGACCTCCTGCCTCTACCTCTAAAACGTCCTCCAGTATTACCACCTCGAAAACCTTGACCTCGATGAGAACCAGAAGAAGTCTGATGTTGAGGTGGAAACTCAATGAATTGATTATCATTTTGTGATTTGTACTGAGATGGAGCAGTACTAGAGAAACCAGAACTAGAAGATGAGCTAGCAACAAGATTAACAGAGATATTATCAACAGAGGTAGTCTTTAAAGACTTAACAATCCTGATTTCTTGAGTCAATAACAAGGACTCAATCTCACTAACAGTAAATTTATGTTTTTGTGATGATATAATCATAACTGTAATATCATACTCCTCTGGTAATCCTTCTAGAATGACATCAATATGCTCTTGAGTAGTTATAGTTTCGCCAATAGAGATGAGACAGTCAATCAAAGCCTTAATCCTAAGCAGATACTTAGAGATAGATTGAGAAGAACCTTTTCTTGTATTTCGCAGCTCGGTTTTGAACTGCTGTACCTTAGCTCTGTTATGCGCTTCAAAAAAGTCAAGAATTCGTTGCCAGAGAGTGTGTGAAGTATCACAGCCCACGAGTCTGGTATGCATTGTTTCAGAGACAGTGGACAAAAGCCACGACACAAGCAGCTGGTCCTGTTTAAGCCATCGTATATAATAAGCATCGTTGAGTGCTCCTGATGCATCAGATTTCTCAGGTATGTTACATCGACCAGAAAACTTCAAGATCATGTTCACGAATGGCAGCCAAAACCTGTTGACGCCATGGCAGAAAATTCTTTTCATTGAGCTTTGCTGAAATCGTATGATTGAAGGCAACAACTCCAAAAGTATTGCTCAGATCTGCGATTTTGGAGTTGATGGAAGGTGAGATCTCCGTCATGGTGTCCAGATCTTCAGCTCTAATACCATTTCAAGATTTAGATATAAAGATAATTAAACAAAACAAATCAAATGTAAAAGCAATACTGTAATAGAGTATCATCGAAGAAGAAAGGAAGAAGAACATTAAAGTCATGAGAGAGAGAGAGAAGTGTATAACTGTGCTTCAGTATATTAGAGAGTAAATGAAAAAGGTGAAATGAAATGATGTACAGTACATTCTATTTATAGCCGTGGGATTGTGTGTGTTAATGATCTGAAGGTGCATAATAACAGAATATGGTTACAGCTGGCAGCCACTATACTTTAACTGAATCTGTTACTCTAATTATTCATGTAATAGCTAGTTACACTAATAGTGTGTAATGGTTGTCAAGGTCTATTTGCAAGGGGTGGGGATAAAGGCACCTCACATCTTAGTCGTCATGTTCAATCTTGTAACGGTTTAGAAAAATTTCATGATATTGGCATGATGTTAGATAAAGAAGGCAAAATGAGGTGTGGGAAAATTGACCATCAGCTTATTAGGGACATTATGGCTTTATGCAAAATGAAGTGTTTAGTTTTTTGCCTTCTTATACTTTGGCCTTTTGATGAGTTATTATGGACATGATTTTACTTTTGAATATGCATTAGTAACTGTATTTATTTGTCACGTGAGACGTGTTTAAACTTTAATGTTGACAACATTTGTGTTAAATTAGAACTTTGTATATCTCTCTGAAAGAAAATATGCAGGAAAAATAGTTAAATAGTGTGAAAATGACCTCCCGGCCTTGGCCCGCAAGCTCTTTGGCCAAGTCTTGAAAAACTACAATTTCTCTGACCCCGAAAGCTGGCCTTTTTAGGCTCTAACCAGTCAAGGGCCGACCCTAATTCTCAACTCTAGTTGTAACTCAGGCCTACAACCGAATAGTCTTCATATCAGAGTTATGGGGCAGGGCCTTCTTTCAATTAAAGCTGGTGGGGTTACTTTATTGCTCTAATGCCAACAAATGTGAGGCTCCTCGTGTCAAGTAATTATAAATAAAGCCGGGGAAGCTATATATCGACATGACCGTAGAGATAAACCAATAGGATATTGTATCAAAACAAAAACAAAAAACCAATAGGATAAGGAGAGAAACTTGATGGACATGGCCCACTCACTTAATATATGTGCTACAAGCTGAATATAGATATGGCCGTAGAAATAAACCAATGGGAGCCAACGTTCCGCCTGCCAGTAATCCAGTGGTGTGTTTTTATTATCAGAACAAATTGACGTGGAAGCTAGGAAACCACGCGAGGAAAATGCTTTCAGTAATTGGTTAAAAATGCCATGTAGATGTCTAGCTGGACCAATAACTATTAAGCCACAAGATTTAGTGTGTGTTTGGATTAGATTTTTTTAATAGTTTTTACTTTTTACGACTTACAAGGTAAATATGTGAGAGAAGTTTTGTCTCGGATTGCGCTAACCTAGGTTTGAATGTTTGCCAAACACCCCATTAGATGGATATATTTGATGATAAGCCAAATTAAGTCTGATGACATATTGACGTTCTAAAATTTGAGTGGACACACTTTAGATAAAGCAGCTACCATAGATATGATACTTCAACCAAGGGAGTGACATAACTGTTTCCCTTCTAAAGATTTGACTCCAAACAAACGAACTGTAAAATTTCCTGGCGGAGAAGAAAACCATGTTTGATACAATACAGCCGAATACTGCTCTATATCCTTCAAGAAACTGAAAGTTACTAAAGGTCCAACGGCTCCAAGAAGAAGTGTGTGTTCTGTTGTTGGCCGATAACGGGGTTGTGCAAACTCAAGGGTCACTGTTTGGCAGTGTGCTTCGAACAGAGTGCTCTGGTTTGTGATCACATTCAAAATCCAGATGAACAAATGCCCGCTCAACTTCTGGAAGTTTCTCGAACTTTACTTGTAGGGTCTCCCCAATGGCATGTGCTTCTTTTAGAGGGAGATCCTCTGGCAGTTCAATGTCAACCTGTTTCAAATTCAATCCATTTGATGATGCAGACGCTAACCAAAAATTCATTGAACTGTTTTTTAAAACAGCATTCTTGAAACAGTGCCTTTTGGAAGACATTATATATAGGCATATACATTTTTCTATTTTCAAAACTAACAGTTAAGGGAATTATTTTCAACATGCCTTTCTGTTGGCCAAAAATAAAGATGCCCTTCAAAAGAAGCACTACAAACATGGTTTTTTTTTTTTTTGAAGGAATCTTCGAAATCACACCCCAAACAAGTCTATGCCATCACTAAATACCCCTGCTATATTACTCCCATCAATCCTTAATATAAGATCCATTTTATGGAGGAAATATTTGGAAATTATAAAGCGGATCTTATATTAAGAAGTGGAGGAAGTATTTGGTATAGTACAACATACCTCCACAAAGTATAGAACGCCAAATGTGTATGCTCGAACAGTGTCAACACGCTTAACTTCAGGGTGCCTTAAAACAAGATATGTTAACTTCTGCAGAAATTCAGGAGGCGCAGATTGTCCCACTAGTGAAACTGTATAGGAAATAGTCGTAAGTTATATCACTTTCTGTAAAATATGACGCGCAAGTCATTTTGAGCCATGGCAAATATCACTATTCTAATTTTTCCAATATTGAAACTGATTACTATCCTGAACACAAAAAATAAGCATTTTACTTATTTCTCTTTTTCTTTCTATTTTCCTCTTTGAACCATACAAAAATAAACATAATGAATTAAAGGGGAAAACAACTCTCCTTTTGATTGACATTTGAACCTATAAAAGTGAAGATATAAGAAGTCAAAACAAATGTACTTGGTAAGAATGGTGTAGTTTGTGCTTCCTAAGAATATCTAATAAACTATCCCAACTTAATCCCTAAGTAGATCTTGAGCAGCCAAGTGACTTTTTATAGTTGAATTATTCTCCTAGACCATGCTTATTTCATAGTTTTACTTGTAAGAAATTATCAAAAGATGGAAAGGGATTATTACTTGCATTCTCCATGACAGTGCCAGACCAATTTGTAATTGTATAAAGTGCAAGCAAAATAGCACCAGATGGGTCAATCCACCAGTAATATTTATCACCAAGAACAGCTGCGATTAATCCAACCACATTCGTCACAACATCAAAATAGTGATCCTGCATTTTGGCATTTGTGAGCTGATGCAACAAAGTCGTGATTCCATGGATATGGCAGCTCATTAAGATGAGAAGGGACCATACCTTTGCATAGGCACGAACAATCTTGTTTCCCGAGCTTTTACAGTAAAGCCACAGTGCTAGTTTCACCACCGTTGCAAATATCATAATAGAGTATAACCAGACTAGCTGATCGGAAGACATCTTTTCAGAAGGCTTATTTTCTATTAATTGTTCTGCAGCTTGCACAAACACCTGAAAGCCTGTTGCAAAATGATGAAACGATGTAATGTTTCAATTTCCCTTCCCAAAATGATTCGATGCCTTCTAAACATATCTTTCATTAAGGAGGTGAGATCAAGAATATATGATCCTGTTCTTATAAAAATATTTAAAAAAAAAATAAAAACCTAATGTTAAAGCATGAGAAACTGAATCTATGCCAAATTATCATCTTTAACCAAAAGTAGAATATCGTCCTCGAATATAGCAAAGTTAAGATCTCGCTCACTTTTCATTTGTTGTTTGGTTCAAAAGGATATGAGCCTTTTCTCATTAGTAAATTTAGCATTTAAGCTAAAGCTAGTCATAACATGTAGATAAGAAAAATAGCTGATAAATCTGAGGCATATGGCGATCCTAATTATGGGCCTGTATTAGATATGAGATACAGTTACATATTCAAAGTAGAACTTAATTAACAGCATGAACATGTTTTGTGTAAGAAGGAACACTACCATTGCCAAATGCCAAATGAAGCTATAAAAGACAAGAAAATATGATAAGTTATTAACATTGTTGCTTCTGTTGCTTGCCCCTTCCAAAGGAAGAAGCATTTTTTTTATAATGAGCAAAATGATATTACAAAGAAAAGTTTCAAGTACATACTATAAAGGAAGAACCACTTTTTAATTACTGAATTTGGGTGAGAAACAACAAATAAACAAACAGGAAGCTAGAAAGTGTTTAAAGTTAGTCTTACACACCTAGTGTTGCCATGACAGCTGCAAAGATAATTATGCCCACTGGCTGCACTCTCAACTTTCCGATCGGGTATTTGTAGATATTTATGTTTTTCATTGAGAGGTGAGTGAACCAGAGTATTCCACCAGCCATAAGATCAAGCAAAGAATCTAAAGTTGACGCCGCAATAGCTATTGACCCACTCCTAATTGTCGCATAGACCTATATATAGATAGGCAGTGTCGCATTGTCATGAACTGGTGGGGTATCAAGAACTACAAAAGCATAAAAAAAGTATGAAAGAAGCTTATGCTGAAACAAATTTAAGAGGTCGAAACTTAAAAGTTAGGTTCTGCTTCCCAAGATTAAATTAGTTTGTTGAAAAATCCTATTAAGACGAGCTTGATAAATCATAATAGTGAAACCTGCAATCAATGACATTTCAAAGGTACTATTAAGATGTGATTGATAGATCAATAAAACCTGAAAAATCCTACTACGATGTGATTGATAAATCATAATAACGACACCTGAAATCTTGTGAGAACAGACGCTTGATATTTTTCTCATAAATGGAAGTATTGGAAAATATATTGAAATATCACCTTTAATGCCAATAAAACTATATTTGCATAGTTCGAGATCTTCATTGCTTTTTCATGTTTAGCCTGCTCCACACCGTCTACCTCATCTTTGCCATCAGACATCACTATGGAGTCAACTTCCTCAAATGACTTCAGGGTAGCAAACTGTCTTTCATAGTATTCCTTCTCTTCTACAAGAAATTTGTAACATGTCACTTCAAAGAAAAAAAAAAAAAGAAGAATCTGTTCTTCGAAGTACAACACATGATTCTGCAATAGAAAAAGTTGTTCTAGAGAGTAAATAAAATAAAATCATATTGAACCTTCCACTTTAAAGAAAGGTATAGTAATATAGTTTCATTATAGTAGATTGTTGAAGGAAATAAATAGTGATCGGTTCCAGCACAGAAAACGCTAGCACACAGCTGTTATAAAAACTAGAGAATGACAACAAAAAGTATTTTACACAATATACTATGTATTGGGGTGTGTATGGAGATAGAGTAGCTCAATTTTTTCCCAAATCAAACGAAATATTTGAAATTACATCAATCTTCTCTATTGTGCGACTATAATCATAAAACAGAGATATTAGTTGGCAAAAACACAGATATATTAATTTGACGTTACTCATCCCAGAGATTTAAATATGTAAGAACACCTGACACTACCGTCAGCAGATTATTCAGGGCTAATTGGAAGGGGAAAAAAATTCAGATATCCTTTTAGAATTATATGACTTCCATTGCATCAGTAAAAGAGTAAGAATCGCCACTGGATAAGGATTTTTTTGTCAGGTGATGACCACATTCAGTAAACAGAATCCAAGAATATATAGATAAAAAAGGGGAAAATACGCAATATCAAGGAAAATGTGAAAGATCTGAAGGATATAAATTCATTAGAAACTAAACAAGTAATGATTGCTTCCTTTTTGGTCATCTAGATACGTTCAAGTCAATTATCTTCGCTAAATGCAACGAAGAAAAGCATGACAAAAAGGCAAGCCAACTCTGTATTCCAGCTCCAAACGAAGATGAAGATCAGTTTTGGGGAGAAAAGCTTGCGGAAAGTGATAACGAGTAACGACCGAAAACAAAACATGATCAACAGAGACAAAACACACGAGCAAATTTCTGTCAACGAAACATTAAATAGGAAGTATGAATGGAAAGAATCACAGACTTTGCCAGTACGTAACATTTTTATTTTTTTTCCTGTGCAAAGAGAAGTTTTATGATGCATTCCCTGAAATGCCTCAATTTATGAGCCATCAAACAGTCACAACGAGACATAAAGGATCAAAAGAATTAAACCTTTGCCTAAGCCTACAGTTCCGGAGAAATCAACATCGAAGGACTCAAAGTCTATGCCAGACTGGACTTTATCAGGCAATTTCGACACAAATTCATTCCTCAAAGTGTTGACGGAGTTATCACGATGGAGCCGCCTGCGCCGCCCTCCTCCGCCGAAAGCCTTCGGACTCCGACCATCCCTCGGCAGCAGCGGTGACTTAGGATCGGAATCCGAATTCCCGTCCATAATTCAAGCCACGACACCGCTCGAGAAGCCTTCTAGTAGTATCGGCCTGGAACATACCGTTTCCTTTGGAATCGAAGCTTTTTATAAATACTAGCCTTTTCGCCTTAATAATTTATTATAAAATTAAATAATCCGAAGGCCTTTTAACTTGTCTGATATTTAGACATATATAAGTCAAATGGAGAGAAATTAATACGAGTACTTGTTAAATTTGTCCAAATGATGCTGCATAAACATAACTATTGGTGTTTCTCTCCCAAACCTCATTAATAAGGGTAAAAATAAAGAAAAAAGGAAAAGAAATTAAAGTGTAAATGTATCTATAAAGTTTTTATTGAGAAATAATATTATTCTAGAAGTTTGATAGAATCAATATTACCTCAAAAGTATTAAACTGGAGCAATATCGCTTTCTATCGTTAAAAACAATATTAAATTTTTAATGGTATGAATAATATTATTAAGTTTTGAAATTTTTGATGTGACATTATACTCAAAAAAAATTTTTTAATGTAACACTGTTACTTAGTAAAATATTTTAGAATAAATTTACTCTTTAATCCGTAAAAAGAAAAAAAAAAAAAAATTTAAGACCGTTAACCATTTTTTCTTTGATGAGGTGACTGAGAAGGACTTATATTTTGTATTATCATAAAGGGTACGAGAACAGAGTGAGATTCGCGAGGTTTCTATGCGACAAACAATACGTTCCGACACCTTTTTGTCTTTTTGTTTTTGCCTAAAATATACGTTTCCACTTCGCTTTTTATCTCCACAACATTGCAGCCGAATTTGATTTAAGGCTAACAAACAATAAAGAAATGGAACTTCGTCCTTTTCAAATAATATATCAATTATTTCAATTTTATTTTTTACAATTAAACAGAAAATTAAAAACATATTTTAAACAAAATATTTTTAAAATAAAGAGAAAATATAAACAGTTCAAAATAAACTGAACGATATTAATTCTATTTATAAAAAAAAAAACTTAGAGTAATATATAGATGCTTATCTCAAGCCAAGGGCATTTCTGATTCTTATAAAAAAATAATATTTAAATTGTTTAGATTTTGATTTGATCTAAAGTCCGAACAGTCCATTTTCATAATTATTTTTAAAATATTAGTAATGTTAATAGTGACTTCACACTATTAAAAAGATCAAAATTTAAAGCAGTGCGGTGTTTTTTAGGGAGTTTAATTTAAACAAATTTTAAAGTATTAATATACAAAGTATAACAATTTTTGTCCCAAAGAAGTATAACGATTAAGTAAGATAAATCACCCTCTGAAGATTTAAAAATATATAGAAAAAATCACAAACAAATCCCTTAAAATAATCAAATTGCACTGAAGTGTGATAACTATAAGACATGGATTAAATTAATTTGAATTGAGAAATGATTACTTTCTCCTTGTTAATTTAAACAACCAATGATAAGTCAGGATGTAACAATAACAAATCGTTAAACAATCATTAATATGTCTTCAATTTAAGTTATTGGTGGCACGCTAACTTATCATTATTTGCTTAAGACTTGTCATTTTAGCTCTCTGACTTTTCACTAGTTGCTTAAATTAATAAGGGTAAAGTAGTTTTTTTTCTTCTAAATTTGAATTAATCTAGATTAAGTCACAGGAGATTTCAATGCAAAAATTCATGATTTTAATAAAACTACTTGTGATTTTTTTTTCCCTTTTCTTTAAGACTTGTATGTAATGCACCCAATTAATATATCTCTGTAAAAAACGATATTTTTAGATCAGACGAGTAAGTGAGAATATGATTGGTGTTTATGGTTTGCAAGATATTTTGTTTATCATCTCAACTATCAAGTACTACTATAAGAAAAAATCTTGTTCTTTATTTTGTTGGCCATCAAATATAAAACATAAAAAAGCGGTAACTTTTTGTACATGTGATGATAAAAGGGAGCTTAAAATGATTATTTAGTAACTAAACAAAAATAATTAAACCATGACCAACATAGTATTCTTTTTTTTTTTTTTTGTTTCTTGTGTTTCGATGAGATAAATTATATTTATAATAGAGGAAAAGGGATAATTCCCGGCTCTTCTAAATACATGTTTGGGTAGCTTTGAAATCATGGTTTTAAAAACCATTTTTTTTAAATCGAAATAAAACTCCTCTCACATATTTATTTTATAAACCGTAAAAACTATTCTCTAAAAATTAATAACACGTACTAATTATCAAGTTCAATAAAGTCAATGGTTCTAACAAGCAGCAAGACCACACTATTCCTGTGGGTACCGCCACTTTAATTATTAAAATCTAAGATTGAGGTCGCCATTTATGCACATCACAATTTCACAATAGTTACTTATACTGATAATTAAATGTGCGAAGAAGACGACAGAAAATGATATTAATGTGGGAGACAAGTGAATGCGTGCATAGATTCTCTTCGTAACTAAAATTATTCAATCAATAATTTAATATGGTCAGTCAATGAGCATCCAAAATCATGCTTGTGGCCTTTGGGGCTTGGACAATTAGACCAAACAAATATACTAAAAACGACTGAAAGTGATGCGGCTACATAGCTATTGTTATTGGAGGGAAAATAACGTTAATATTATCTCTAATTTTAAATATAGGATAAAATTTATAGTATAAATTGTATTATAAATTTTATCCTATTTTTAAGACAGAAAAAAATATATCTTATAAAAGATTATCAGCACATCACTGCCCAGAGTGTCTATTGAGGCGCTTGATGATTGATGTGTTAAGTGGATCCACCAACCACTTTAATTGATTGATACGTACTTTAATGTTAAAAATTTGTCTTATTTTTTCTGAGGCCAGATTTTTTTAATATGAAGTTCAAAAGTCTTAGAAATTATTGCGGGAGCTGTAGCTCAATTTTGACATGCAGCACGTCTCTTAATGTTTTCTTCAGTGGTAGCCTCCATTTGCATTGTCTCTCAATTCTCCAACTTCTCCAAATTAATTTTTAAAACAATTATTCTAAATAAGTTTTATGTTTTTTTTTATTTTACATATAATTTTTTAAAACAAGCATTTAAACAAATTTTTTTCCAAAGCTTCTTTTTGAATATGTCGAAAAATTATTAAACAAGATTTTATAAGAACATTTCGGTAACATAAAAACAAAAACAAACAAACAAGGCCAACATAAATTATAGATATTAAGCTTTGGACAGGACAGAAAACTAAGTGTATGCTACAAAGATGAGAAAAGTGGTTTTTTTTTTTTTTTTGTAATCTGACTTATATAAACTTAAGATTAGGTAAAATTTAGATTGTGTAATATAATTTATGTTTGGATTGATAATAGCATAAGTGTTTTTTCTGAATCTGAAACTAAAACTCATTTAGATTGACAGTAGTATAAGTGGTTTTTATAATAATTATAGGAGAAAAATTAAAATCAAAATAATTACTACCTCCGGTTCTATATATAAGATAAAATTTGTAGTGTAAATTACACTATAAATTTTATCTTATATTTAGGATAAGAAGGAATATTTATTTTTGGAGTGTACGGCTTGCTTTGCCCCACGTCAGCTTCCCTCTGATAACGGTTAGAGGGAGAGAGAGAGAGGGGGGAGTGGTGTGGCACGAGTAGGAAGAAGTAGATGTGGACTGAGAGGGGGTGTGGTGGGGACCACAAAGACAACTGGGGGGCCGTGGGGTAGGAACGGGAGAGTTGGTAAGAGGGAAGAGACATGATTAGGTGTTCGTTTGAGATAGTTTATTTTTAGATAATAAGTGTTTATAATTCGTGATTCACGATATACGAGGTAAGTATGTGAGAGGAGTTTTGTCTCGACTTATGTAATAAGTGCTTATTTCCTAAAATTAAGTCATTCCAAACACTCAAGCAAAATCAAATCATGATAAGTCACAGGGAGTGGTTGTAAAAGTTTATTTATAAAAAATAAATATTTATTATATAAGTCGAAATAAAACTTTTTTTAGATACTTATATAATATATTGTGAATCACAAATTATAAACATTTATGGTTAAAAAAGTAAACTATCCCAAATAAATACTGTTTGCGATTTATGAAAACAAGGCACTTAATATTTACAAACTCAATTGTCAGAACACTATTTCAAATAAAGCAGAAAAAGTTAAAAATTGTCAATCTTGCTTTTAGCTCTTGAATCGGGTGATTGAAAAGCCCAAAAACCATACCAAACACACGGTACATGATTCAAATTAATCGGTATATAAAGTGAAGCACTCACCCTCGTATGAAATATAGAGGTTGTGAGGATAATATATATATATATATATATATGAGGTTGTTAGTTTTTTTTTTTGTCCGCATAAGAGGTTGTTAATTAATTCAACTAATTAAGAATTAATATGTTTTAAATTGACAATATTTATTTATTTTACTCTTTTCATATATACATTTATTATTTGTCATCTCTATCTCTTCTTCAAGAGTAAAAGTAGAAAAAGTTATTAATTATCATGTCAACATCACATGTTTTAGGCCAATTTTTTTTTTTTTAAGTAGGCTTTCTTATATTTTGGACTTGACGGTATCCTAAACTAGTTGTTTTGACACGAAAATACTAAATTAGTTTAAAACAAAATTATTTTAAAATAATAAAAAAAAACATGATAAGAAACTGCCTCATGCAGCAATTCCCACGACGAAGTGACGCATCTTAATACTTTAAGAATTATTCTGACAGTTTAAACGTAATTAGTCCAAGTAGGAAAGGTATCTCCTAATTGACTGGGGCAAAATATACAAAAAGACACACAAAAAGGGCTTAACATGTAGAGTATAATTTATTTTCGGGCTGCCTTGACTTTAGCCATCTTTATATTTTTTTGAAGACTGGGCCAAAAGTTTCTGACTTGGATAAAAACCATGCGGAACGTCTCATTTTTCAATATCACATTGGATTAAGTTTGTGTTCAGATTAGTTTTTAAAGAATAGTTTTTATAGTTTATGATGTAAGTATATGAGAGGAGTTTTATTTCGATTTATGAAAAAGACAAATATGGGATTTAGGTTTCAGAAGTGTAATTCTTGAATTTGATTTCCATAGAACATGTAGCTTGGTACCTAAACAGATTCAAAGTATGCTGATGTTTTCTTCCAACATGAAATTATGTCATATCTTCAAAACCCATAAATGCCCTAGTGAATGATGGAATATCAAATACATCCATGTTGAGTTATGAGTATGTGTAGAGGTGGTAATTCGGCCTGTCAGCCTGCCCCAAATAAACGAGCTTGGGCGTTGAAATGGCGGCCCATTTAAATTCGAGCTAAACGGGCTGGCCAGCATTAATTTTTTTTTTTTTTTGGTTTTTTCTCAAGTGCCCTTAGTCTTTTTTATCTGAACCTCCTATCCTTTGATAATGTGTTTAATTAACTCCCCATACTTTCTATTTGACACTTATTTTCATATTATATTTATTTATTCTACTATTATTAAATTTAAAAGAGATGTGTTTATATAGTTTTGTGATGTGAATAGATAAAAAAGAAAAAAGAAAAGTAAGAATGAAATTGACTTCATAACACAAATGTATAAAAGAAAAGAAGTGTGATATGAGCAGGTGAAAGAGAAAGAGAATAAAAATTTTTAAAAAAGAGTGAAATTTTAAAATTTTAAAAAAAATGGCGGGTTGGCGGGCCTGCCCCCTTAAACGGGCTCGGGCTGGCAAAAGCCAGCCCACGAAGGGGGGGCCTAGCCCGCAACCCGCGGGCTAGCCCGCATTACCACCTCTAAGTATGTGTCTGTCTCATTTAAGGAGTGCTTGTTTGAGGTCACATTTGGAATCCTAAAAAGTGTTTATTCACATGAATTGAAATAAAACTTCTTTTACATACTTATTTCATATACCATAAATCACAATTAAAAAATTATTTTTAAAATCTCCAATCGCTATTCCAAACATACGTAGAGAATGAGAATATGGGATTCAAATCCTCTATAAGCTAATTTATTTTAGTAAGTTTTTAGGGTGATAGCCCTCTCTAGTATTTAAAAAAAAAAGAACTTCTATGGATTTTATGTATTTCAGGAAGTCTAAAAAATTATCCATATATTGTTCAGTGTATATGGCTGAACAGAAATTTTTTAATTTTTTGGTTAAACAGTTAACTTATATTATTTTATTTCTGGAAATATGGTGCATGGAATGACATTTACTATAACATAAAATTTATGATATCACTATCAGTGTATAATTCAAATTTTAAAAAACATTGATACAAAAAAAAAAAAGTTTACCATAATTACTACGCTAACATAACTTTTTCATTAGATAAAAAATATGTTGACTGAAAGTACGAGATTACCTACAGAAATTTGTGGCAAAACTTTATGAAGTAAAGGGCATAAATTTAACATATTTTGTGCAAGTACATGTGTAGATACACAGACACAAACCTTGTTCCGTCAAGGGATTACGTCATATCACTTAGATCATGAATGAGTTAGTGCAAGTTATAATTTCTTTCACTTTAACAAGCTTTATTTATCATAAAGAACAAAATTAACAGTTAACTACATAATTTATCATAAAGAACAAGTCTACGGAAGTTAAACTTCACCACAACTTCCATGGATTTTGTAAGAACACAGTTCAACTCCAGCTCTAAAATGCGGGAACACACCTTGTTGCCCTTGTCAGTAGTACCTACCTTCATGAGGCTGCAATATTATACATTCACGCAACAAGAAAAACATAAAACCTTATCAGAAGTGACTGGTTTTAAGCTAAATCCCATAATATCTCAAAGTTTTCAAATGAGCATGTAACTATACTCACATCATATGAAACAAGAGATCTGCAATACCGAGTATTTGTGAGAACTGTGCTGGTAGAACCACACTCACTTTCTATCAGTGAAACAGAGGACCTGTCAAGCTTGATTGAGTTTGGGTATTGATAGTGTTGAGCATTAGAACCTACATGTGAAGTTGACCTTCTCATCTTCATTACTGGTCTGTGACTACTATTTCTTGCTTCCATTGAAGCTCTAGGACGGCTTAATTGCCTCTCAAATGTGTCTGGTCTTTGCTTAGGTGCACTTAGTGATCTGAATTTGGCCCTTGATGATTCTGTGTTGGCCATGTAATTTGGGACTGGGGAAGTAAAAGAAAGCTTCTTTTCTTCAGGTTTTGATGATGCAGGGCTGCTTTGTCCTGATATGGCTGGAGTTACCTTGTGGTTTTCTTCTTTTCTGTTTCTGCCATTTTCCCTTGATCCAGAAACATCCACCTTCACAATTCTTATGTTCTCTTCCATTTCCATGTCAGTTTCCTAGTTACACAAAACCTAGATTCAATTTTCATTTAGAGATTGAAGTTGTATCAATTTGGTCACTGATCAGATTCATTCAATAGACAAAACAAGAGAGAGATTTTGAACTCACATCATCAAAGTCATACACATGCCTTGTTATAGTTGAGTGTCTCTGATTAGACTTTGGTTCTGATGCCATTCTTATCCTCAGAGCACAAAATAAAGCTTCCATGCGTCTTAGAGTAGCTGAAGCCTGTTTTCTCACTAATTGTCCTCTTACTAATGCCTGCAACTTTACTATTCCTCTCAGAGCACTTAATGCTTTTCTTGCCTGTTACTCATTCATCTCAGAAATCACAACACAGACCAAAAAGACATAACAGTACTGGAGAATCATCATATATGCTTAGCAGAAAATGACACACATACCAAGTAAGACCGAAAGACAGATTGAATTTTAATAGCAGCAGCTTCTTCAGCGATAATAGCCAAGTGATTGTTGTTCTGCAAATTCTGATCAGCATCTGTGGCGGCTGGTGGTGGTGGTGATGTCGGTGAGGCAGTCACATTGGTTTCTGCAGAATTATTGAGTTGTTTGGAATCTGATGGCCTACGGAAACTCCATCTTCGTTTCTGTTTTGGGGTTGGAATTTCAGAGGCACTTGTTGAAGAAGGAGGAATCTGATAATCTCCACATTGTCCCTTCTCTCTGTCCTTGTGTTTCTTCGGGGACATCAACAAGTTTCTAAGCCATTTCCTGGTCTTCCCCATGAAGAAAGAAGCAACAAACAAAAGATAGATCAGATCTACTGTCCTTATTGTCCAGTGACAGAGTACTATATATATATACACTGGTCCACTTGACAGAAATGGCTTAAGCGTGAATGAACATCATAATCTCCTCATCTCTCCATATACTATTCTTTAGTAAGTGGCATTTGCAGAGGATGTTGTGATGGTTGTCACACACTTGTGTGATAGCTCTAAAGTGTAACTATCAACGATTCAGTACATAAGACACCCATTAAATAGGGTCTGATGATTAATATATCTAATTTTACTCCCATAAATAAAGAGACTATTTTTAAGATTTAAACTTATGATCTCTCGGTGACATGACAACAACCTTACTGTTGCACTAGAAGTCACCCTCCGAGAGAGTGTAATTAAGGGATTTGTGAAAATAGAAGAAGGAAGGAAGGTTCCACATATGATGAGGATGGGCCAGTTGAGAGGTGTCCCCATGGATTATGTAAGGTAGTGATCAAGGGGTGTTATGGTAATTTCAGAGGGCGGGCTATAACGTGGTAATTGTGATGGGGATAGATCAGAAACCATGTGGAGGCACCACATGATGCAGCAATAGTGTACAAACAGACTTGCATTTGTTGGCTTCAATATATAGTTGTCCAGTAGAGCCCTTGTATTTAAGGACACGGTACCTTAAAATAGGACAACTCAGTGCCGAGTGACCTGCGTGGTACTCAAAGCAATAACACAAATTCTATTTTGAATGTGAAACTTGTTATACTTTTCTTTAGAGATACTCTAAATGTCATTTTTCTAAAAATACTTTGTTGCCAGATTTTTTTAATAATTAAATTATATGTTGTTTGATGATTTGGGAATAAGTCTATATCATGTTCAATATATGTATGACATTTCACCAATACAAATAAGATTTTGTGCAATGCCTGATGCTTATACCCCATTCATCACACCCTTCTACAACCTTTTATGTTATGTTTTTATCAAATACTTTACAGTTTTTAGTGTTTATATTACTTTCAGTTTTAAATGAAGCACCTAATTTATAATACAAATTACAGTACAAACTGGGTCATCCTACATTTAAAACAAGAGTAACATTTATATTCTTTTGGCTGATTTATAATAGATGAGTCATTTTCATCGGCCTTTGTCATTATATGAAGTTTGAGAAATGGCATTACTACATGAATAGACATAAAAAAAAAAATATTCATAAAGAATATCTCTCCCATGTAATAAGTAATTAATAACCAGATTTAACGCATTCTTTGATATTTTTAATATAAATATAAATGAGAATATTACATTCATAAAAAATATCAAAGAATGCGTTCCCTTTGATTATGTAAATGTCTATGTAATATGTTTAACTTTGACATTTATATTCATAAAGAATATCTCTCCCTTATAATAACAGAGATAAATTAACAAAATCAGGGAAATTTTAATCTCCATGAATAAATAAGTTAAACTTAAAATTGCAACAAGAAATTCTCTTATCTAAATTCTATTCAAGTAATATTCTACTGAAAAATTTGGTTTTAACAAAAAGGAAGATGAGTTTTATAAATGCACATTAAATTATTGTACTGAACAAAAAGATATTGAATAGAACTAGGCCCCTCCTTACCCATTGTAAGCCACCAGTGATTTGTATAATTTTCTTAGAACTATATTTTTCATATACAAAATAAGCCAATACAGGTGGCAGTCACATGGTATGTTTATATGCTTAAAATTTGACCAGGTACTGTTTGAAGGAACATTTGCTTCTTAGTCTTCAACTTAATCCTTTAATCGTTGGCAAAAAAATTTAATTCCTTAATCATCACTTAATTAGTGTATAACACTAACTAAACCCCCTTTATTTTTATAATTTGATTTTTTTCCCTTACGTGTAAAGCAATAATAAAAATTTAGTAGGGAAAAGGATGAAAAAGTAATTGACAGTTTCAAACCTTAAAACATGTTTTCAGCAGAAAATAAAAAATCTTACTAAAAATAAATCTGACTTGCAATGTGTTAAATGCTCTAATGACATATTAACAGCTTTAATAGCATGAGTTGGCACTAGTTTAGCATCACGTGTAAGTGCATATGATCAAACAAATTCATTTAACTGTGAAAACTAACATCTTTTAATAGTAAGGCAGCTTCATGATTTAAAACATTTTAAGACAATATTGAGCAGAAAAAAACTTTCGGATACCTAACTACCTTGAGTTAAAACTTTTCTGGGTGCACCTTAACTGAAAAAAATGAAGTCGATAACATATGGACTTATCAGTTCAACATATTTAAGCAACTATAAATGTTAAACTTAACTTGAATAACGGCTAATGCGATATTGTTATGCAATTTGGAAACTTTCAGGATAAATTTGCAGCTTAACCTATTTAATCATGCATATGTAGACTTTTTTTTTTTTTTTTCCTGACGTACCAACAAGTTTCTAGTAGTTAGATCAAACTTAGCTAATGAATGAATTATGCCTATTTAAACTATATAAATTTAAAGTTCCTTTAACTTTAATATTTTTTAAAACATCAATTTGATAATACATATGTTTAAAAAATTTATTGAAAAGTAAGCCGTAAATATAGATTCTGTGGAGTGGGGCAAATATGCCTAAATACTGTATTATATATCAATGCCTTTTATTACAAAGATGGAAAAAAATTTCTTTTTCCTTACCTCAATTTATTTGAATAAAAATACATAAAATAGAATAAAGTAATAAACCACTTGTGTCTTCAAAGAATCTGCCATTATTCTAGACATCCTTGACAAAACAGAGATGTAGGATCCAAATAAGGGGTTTATATTAGTTTTAAATATAATTAAGATCTCAATCTATTTTATCTCCCAAATTCATTAGTTTTACCACAAAGTATTCATAATGATTGTGTATGTTAAATGATTTTTTTGTTCACGGGATAACTCCAATACACATAATTAAAAAGTGTATCTTGAGGAAATCAACACACATTTATTAATATCTATAAAGCAGTTATCCAACTCTTATATGAACCACAGTAAAACGGTTATTTTGTATTGAGATCAACATGATCTTTGGTTATTGGTATATATGGCCGGAGATTTCAATCCCTTTCCCCTTTCTCATCGTTCCATAACGAGCAAAAGATATAAAATCAAATAAAAATCTTGAGAAATAATTGCACAGATTTGTCCTGATCTGCTAATCTTGATAAATACTTTTTTTATGAAAGACTAAAAGAGGTATGACCAATAAAAAGTTGTGTGGATTCTCATATATTACAGATTTCATTCTTGTGTGATCTTTTTATCTTTTTATGACCAATAAAGGAATTTCCATGGTTTCTGCTTTCAATTACAGGCATGGTGTTGATCTTGGAGATGATGTTGGACTATATATATTGAGAGGGAAAAAATAATGATACTATCAAGGGAAGGGTTGGTGTGTTGTGGAAGAGAAATCCTTGCGGTAGTTTGCTTGTGATTTTTTTTTATTCTATTGTTTTTTCATTATATGTATGATGTTTTAACAATATTATTGTTGATAAATCACACTATCTTTGTGTAATCCGTGTAACTGACTCCGCCTACAAACTTAGATTATCTCCGCTTTCCCTTCCCTTCCCTCCACCCTGTCATGTTTCAATTGTTTGAAAGTAGAGCAGCGTGGATTTAATATTTTATAAAATAATTTTTTAAAGTATTTCTTTGTTGTAGTTTTAAACCGTCCTAATTAAAATTTAATACATTGAATTTAATTTTCCCCCAATGAATTTAATTATTTATTTATTAGCAATTTAATATTTTATTAGTAATTTTATAAAATATTAAATATGGAACCATTAAAATTTAATATAACATTGAGATGGGAAGTGGAGGAGAAGAAAAGTGGAGAGAATCCAAATCCCACACCTAATAAAGTAAGGCTAACTGTGGATGTAGCATAATTTATTCATTATAGATCCCTTCCAATTATTTGGTTTTCCTGCATATTGGGTTGCAATATTGTGATATAAGATATTTTATTTTGGGAAAATTGAATTTTTGGTTCTTCAAATTTTAACTAAGATATGACTCAATCTCTCAATAATTATGATTCGCTATGATTCAATCCTTGAACTTTTAATTTGATTTAAATTCAGTCTTTAATTTTTTCCCCTTTAAAAAATAGATTCTTATCATATACAACATAGCTTGAGTCATCACCCACGTAGCAAAAGTGGTTTTTGGCATGTTAAAAAATGATGCGATCTCATTCTATTCAGCTCTAGAAAGAAAACTCCATAGTTAAAAACTGAAGAGCACAAGCTTGGCCTCCTAAACAACTTTGGACTTAAAACAAAATAGATAAAAATGACAACCTTTCATCTATTTGATGAGGAAAAAAGGAAGCATGAATCCCGTTTGCTTCTCTCTTCCCTCACCAAAGCAAACATATAATTTTTGTGAGAAATGGAAAGAGAGAGCAACTTCTGCATCACAGAGTACAAAAAGCTCATAGGCTTTGTTTCTATTTCTCTTAAACGAAAGCCTATAAGCTATCTGTCTTTATGATTCATAAGTTACTTTCCCTCCCTCCCTCCCCATTTCTCACAAAATTATGTACTTCCTTTGGTGAGGGGAGGGAGAAGCAAACATGGTTCATCTTCCTCTCTCCCTTTACCAAAGCAAGCACATATTTTTTGTGAGAAATGGAGAGAGAGCAATTTCTGCATCACAGAGCACAGAAAGCTCATAGGTTTTCCTTCTCTTTCTCTTGAAGGAAAGCCTTTGAGCTTTCTGTCTTTGTGATGCATATGTTGCGCTCCCCCTACCCCTATCTTCCTATTTCTCACAAAATTATGTGCTTGCTTTTGTGAGAGGAGGGAGAAGCAAACATGGTTCATGCTTCCTTTTCCCCCCATCAAAGTAAGCATGTATTGTTTTTGTGATAAATGGAGAGAGAGCAACTTCTACGTCACAAAGTACAAAAAGCTCATAGGCTCCCCCCTCTCTTTGTTTTTTTTGTGAAAGAAAGTCTTTGAGTTTTGTGTCTCTGTAATTCATTAATTGCTCTCCCTCCCTTCCCATTTCTCACAAAATTATGTGCTTGCCTTGGTGAGGGAAGGGAGAAGCAAACAGGGTTCATCTTCCTCTCTCCCCTCACCAAGGCTAGCATATATTTTTGTAAGAAATGGAGAGAAAGCAACTTATGCATTAAAGAGACATAAAGTTCATAGGCTTTCCTTCACTCCCCATTTCTCATAAATTATGTGCTTTCTTTAGTAAGTGAAGGGAGAAGCAAATAGGGTTTATACTTCATTTTCCAATCACCAAGCAAGTAAATATTTTTGTGAGAAATGGAAAGAGAGAACAACTTCTACATCACAAATTACAAAAAGCTCATAGGCATGTTTTCTCTTTCTCTTGAAAGAAAGCCTATGAGCTTTCTGTCTTTGTGACTTATAAGCTGCGCCCCCAAAAAAAATCTCACAAAATTATGTGCTTGTTTGGCGAGGGGAGGGAGAAGCAATCAGGGTTCATACTTTCTCTCTTCCCTCACCAAAATAAGCACATATTTTTTTTGAGAAATGGGGGGGGGGGGAGCAACTTCTGCATCACAGTGTACAGAAAGCTCATAGGCTTGTCTTTATTTTTCTCTTGAAAGAATGCCTATGAGCTTTCTGTCTCTATGATGCATAAGTTGCTCCCTCCCTCCCTCCCCCTATTTCTCACAAAATTATGTGTTTTCTTTTGTGAGGGGAGGGAGAAGCAAACAAGTTAAATACTTCCTTTCCCCCTCGTCAAAGCAAGTAAATATTTTTCTGAGAAATGGAAAGAGAGAGCAACTTTTGAATCACAGAATACAAAAAGCTTATAGGCTTTTCTCTCTCTTTCTCTTGACAGAAAGCCTACGAGCTTTCTATATCTATAATGAATAAGTTGCACCCTCACTCCTTATTTCTCACAAAATTAAGTGCTTGCTTTGGTGAGGAGAGGGAGAAGAAAACAGTGTTCATACTTCCTTTCTCCCCTCACCATAGCAAGCAAATATTTTTTCTGTGAGAAATGGAGAGAGAGCGAAGATGTGGGAGAAAGAGTGGCACTTCATTTGTCAGAGAGACCAGAAATATCCAACAGGGACGATAACTAACGGAGCCCATTACTTAATGAAGCCCATTTCTTTTTATATATTTATGTTGTATATTCAGTTGTAACAGTAAGTAGTTTGTAGAATTAGAAAGTGACAGTTGCACATACTCCATGAGATGTAGTACTATATTCGAGATGTATATTTATGACTTACTTGTACACAATTCATTCTCAAGAAATGAAATACAGAAATTTCAAAATTGTCATATGGCATCAGAGCTCTCAACATAAGCTCTCACTTTTAACCCATTTTGTTTGTCAGTTCGGTCTTCTACCGACTTCTCTTTTCTTTAAGTTCGAGATTTTCTCTTCCCAAATTCTGCGATCTCCTTTGTTCATTTTCTTCTTGATTACTTACCTATTTTATGTGCTTTCGCTTCGATTTACCAATTTCTTCATACATTAGCTTTGATTCATTGTCAATGGCTTCCGATCTCTCCTCATCAGTGTTTTCGATGGCATTTGCACAAGATCCGATGAGTCCCTATTTTCTCCATCCAAATGAGAATCCCTCTCTCATACTTTTTTCTCCACCACTGATTTGATTGAATTATCACCCTTGGGCTTGTGCAATGATGGTTGCTCTCATGAGGAAGAACAACTTTGGTTTCGTTGACGGCTCTATTCAAGTTTGATCCTCTTTTTCCAATTTGGCAACGATGCAACACTATGGTTCTTAACTAGATCACTCCATTTCTCTCACCTTCAATTGCTCAGAGTGTATTATGGCTGAACTGTGCGATTGATGTTTAGACTGATTTAAGAGAATATTTCTCTCACGGCGACACTTTTTGGGTTGCAGAACTTTAGGAGGAGCTCTATGCTTTCCATCAAGATGATCTCTCAGTTTCTGATTATTATATACTAAGATGAAAACTATCTGGGATGAACTTATCCATTTTCACCCTGTACCTGACTACTCTTGTTCTGCCAAGGATTATATTTATCAGGACTATGTCATCCATTTTTTAAAGGGACTTGATAACAAATTTGCAACAGCAAGGTCTCAGATTATGCTTATGGAAGCTTTGCCTTCTATTAATAAGGTTTTTTCTCTTGTCATACAATAAGAACGAGAATTTAATGGGCATTCTACTGCTACTATTTGTTTCAATAAATCCAATATTAGTAATGGTCCTGTTAAGCCTACTGGTGGTAGTAGATTTGCTGATAACAATAACAACAATACCAAAGTACGTAATACAATAGAAACATGTTATAGGAAATATAGATTTCCCCCTGGTTTCAAATTTAGAACTACTTCATCTAGTTCTAGTTCCTCTGTGAACAATTTAACCTCTAGCTCCAATGTTACTAATGTGCCTGAATCTCTGTCTCACAAGCCCTCTGTGACTGATTTACATACTTCCCTCACTCAAGATTAATACACCAAATTGTTGTCTTTGTTGAAATATGATGGTACTGGTTCTGCTTCTGTTCCAACCTCTATTCTTTGTGTAAACCAAGTTTCTATTCTTAGTTTGATGCCCAATCTTGATAAACAAGGTATATGCTCTATTCTTTCCTTTAATACCTCTTAAGTGTTGGATTTTTGACAGTGGAGTTACTGCTTAAGTTTGTCATTCTCTTGATTCCTTTACTTCTTATTCTACAATTTCTCCTCTTAAAGTTACTTTGCCAACCAATGCCTCTGTTATTACTAGTATCTCAGGTATTGTTCCAATCAATTCTCATATTTCCCTTTTTAATGTCCTTTACATACCTGAGTTCAAATTTAATATCCTCTCTGTTTCTTTGTTGACCCAACAACTTTCTTGTTGTCTTACCTTTTCTTCTACTCATTGCTTCATATTGCTTCATTCAGGAATCACATACATGGAAAACGATTAGTATAGCTGAGTTGTCTCATAGACTTTACACTATAATTCTTCCCAACATTCAGTTGCTTGCACTCATACTGTTCCTGTTGCTTATTCCTTATCGTGTCACCCTGATCTTTCTTTTGATTTGTGGTATTTTCGCCTTGGCCATTTATCCAACAATTTCCTTTCATTACTTGTAAGTATATTGGTACTAATTGTGAAACTTGTCACTTTGCAAAGCAAAGAAAGCTTTCTTTCTCAAATAGTATTTTTAAAACCACTTCTTGTATTGAACTTTTACATGTTGACATTTGGGGATTGTTTCATGTTACTTCTATGATTGGTTCTCATTATTTTTTAACTGTTATGGACAATTATACTAGATTTACATGGGTTTCACTCTTGCATACCATGTCTGAGGCGCACCCTGCCCTTCAAACTCTTATTTCTTTCTTAGAAAATCAATTTACTACTACTGTTAAGATCATCAGGTCTGATAATGGACCTGAAATTCAAATGAATTCCTTTTACTCTTTTAAAGGTATTTTGCATCAAACTTCATGTGCCAAAACCCCTGAGCAAAACAACACCGTTGAAAGAAAACATCAACACATTCTCAATGTAGCTTGGGCTCTTTTGTTTCAATCATCCATGCCCCTTGTTTATTGGACTTATGCTATTTTACATATTGTTCACATCATTAATAGATTGCCAACTTTTGTTTTGCACTACTCCTCTCCATTTCAAAAATTGCACAATATTGGTCGTGATTTTTCCTTACTTAAGGTGTTTGGTTCTCTTTGCTTTGCTAACACCCATATTTCTCATAGAACCAAATTTGATTCTAGAGCTCGAAAGTGTTTTCTTGGGTTTCAAAACTGGTACCAAAGGCTATCTTTTCCTTGATCTTCATACTAATCAAATTTTTGTTTCAAGACATGTCACATTTTATGAAACCATTTTTCCTTTGCTGCCAAAATCTCAAAATCTCTCCACCTCTGAATCATTCTCTTCCTTCCCCTCAATCTTTTCTACCTTAGGATTATCCTGATTCTTTAGTCAAAGTGTCTTCTCCACCTCTTGATTCTCGACCCTTCCTCTTAATTCTTCCTCCATTGTTCTAGCTCCAAACACTACCTCTCTTTCTGACATCTCTCTACCACAAACTATTTCTTCTTTTTCTCCTATTCACAGGTCACAGAGAATGCACAAGCAACCAGCCTATTTGAGTGATTATTATTGCAACTTGCTACATCAATTAGTTTCTACAGTCTCCACCTGTAGGTATCCTTTGTCCTCTTATATCTCATATGATCATTTGTCTCTTTCGTACAAACATTTTGCCCTCTCCATTTCTGTTCCTCTTGATCCTAAGTCCTATAAATCTGCTATTAAACACCCTGAATGGCAGCAAGCTATGCAAAATGAGATTTTAGCATTGGAACAAGACAATACTTGGGTCTTAACTGAGTTACCTCCTGGTAAATCTCCAATTGGTTGCTAGTGGGTTTTCTGGACAAAGTTTAAGGCCGATAGCAGCCTAGAGAGGTATAAAGTTCGGTTAGTGGTGAAGGGTTACACTTAAACTAAGGGGGTTGACTATTTTGATACCTTTTCCCCAATTGCCAAAACGACAACGGTTCGCTTATTACTTGCTATAACTGTTGTATCCAATTGGCATTTGGAACAATTAGAAGTTAACAATGCTCTCTTCCATGGTGATTTACATGAAGATGTTTATATGAGCCTTCCTCCTAGATTTGATTCCACTAAACCTAATCTAGTTTTCAAATTACAGAAGTCTCTCTATGCACTCAAACAGGCTTTTCGCCAATAGTTTACAAAAGTTTCTTCTGCCCTTACTTCATATGGGTATCTTCAATCTAAATCTGATTATTCTCTTTTCATTCATTGTGTGGATGATTCCTTTACTAGTTTATGTTAATGATGTAATTCTTGCTGGGAATAATGCTTCTGAAATTGCCAGAATTAAGGCTTTCTTGGATGATCCTAGGACCCCTCAAATACTTTCTATGCCTTGAGGTTGCATGTTCTAGTGTTGGTATCTCTCTAAGTCATCAGAAATTTACCCTTGAAATTCTAGCTAATTCAGGTTATTTAGGTCATAAACCCATTTTTATACCTATGGCTCGCAATACACATCTTTCTGATGATCAAGGCACTCTATTATCTGATGTTGTCCCCTATCACAGACTTGTAGGTCGCTTGCTCTATCTAACTACAACCAGATCAGACATTTCTTATGTTGTATAGCAGCTATGTCAATTCATTCACACACCAACCACTGTGCATTACATAGCTGCTCTTCGTGTACTACGATATCTCAAGGGCACTCCTAGTAAAGGCCTATTCTTTTCCTCCACTTCTACTTAAAACTTACAGCATTCAGTGATTTTGATTGGGCTGGTTGCCCTGACACAAGACATCCTTTTTCTGGTTATTGCATTTTTCTTAGCAATTCTCTGGTTTCTTGGGGTACCAAGAAGTAAACCACTATCTCCCTTTCTTCTAGTGAGGCTGAATATTATGCTATGAGATGTGTGGCATGTGAAATTCAATGGTTATTGTACTTACTTAAGGATTTTCAAATTCCTCATGCTTTTCCAACAAAATTATACTGTGATAACCTCTTTGCTCTTCATATTGGTAATAATCCTTCATTCCATAAGTGAACCAAACATCTTGAGTTGGATTGTCATTTTGTGTGGGAAAAAGTCCAAGCTAGCATTCTTAAGCTTCTTCCTATTCACAGCAACAACCAACTTGCAGATATTTTTACCAAAGCCCTTGATCCTCAACTTTTTCAATATCTTCTTGGTCGTCTAGGCATGATAAATATCTATCTGCTAGCTTGTGGGGGGGGGTAACGGAGCCCATTACTTAATGAAGCCCATTTCTTTTTATATATTTCTGTTGTATATTCAGTTATAGCAATAAGTAGTTTCTAGAATTAGAAAGTGACAGGTGCACATACTCCATGAGATGTAGCACTATATTCAAGATGTATATATATGACTTACTTGTACACAATTTATTCTCAAGAAATGAAATATAGAAATTTCAAAATTGTCATAATAACCAATAGAGCGACAGAGTCTGGCTACTTGGAAAAGATATATGGAGGTTTACAGAGGGAAGACAACCTTGTGGGCATGAAGTCACTCGTCTTCTACCAAGGAAAGAGCTCCTAAAGGTAAGAAAACTTGTTGGATTATGTATGAATTTCGATTGAAATACTTATAACCTCCCAAGACCATTAAGGAATATCATCATCCAAATATAACCACCCTTACGCAAGTCAGATATACATGTGAGTTAAATTGAATAGGTTATTATTGGATCTATATGTTATCCCCCCCCCCAAAGACACACATAAAAGGTATAATTTCATGATGAAATTAAATAAGACCTATATGTGGGTTATGTTTGGATGATGATATTTCTTAGTGGTCTTGGGAGTTTGTAAGTGGCAAATTTTCCCTTCAGTCAGAATTCATACATAACCGCACTATTTATCTCGCCTTTAGGAGCTCCTTCCTTTGTAGAAGATGAGTGTCTTCATGCTTTTGAGGTTTCCTTTCCTTTTGTAAATCTCCTTATCTTTTTCCAATGGCCTTCTAGTAGCCAAACTTCGTTGCTCTACTGGTTATCATCCCTATTGGATATTTCTAATCTCTATGACAAATGACGTACCACTCTTTCTCCCCCATCTTAGTTCTCTCTTGTATGATGAAGTTGATGAACAGTAAGTTAACATGGGTTAATGTTTCTACTAACTTGGGGTCATATTTGCTCTCTTTTTAATGTTTTAGGGGCAACATTGTATCACTAAATATTTTAGGATGTTCGATGCACCTCCAAAAATAATTCAGGATACTTGATGCACTTTAAGTCTTTATTCATTATAGATCTTTGAAGTTTAAAAAATTTTATTGTTTTGTAGCCAACCCTGTCTAAGGATTTGGATTTTCCTCCACTTCCCTTCCCTCCATTTTTTCTCCACTTCTCATATCTCAATTATTGAAATTTGAGCCATCCAAATTTAATATTTTATAAAATAATTTTTTTAGTATTTTTTATTATAGTTTTAAACTATCTGGACTAAAATTTAGCAACTTAAATTTATTTATTTATTTTTAATAATGCAATATTTTTTATATAAAATATTAAATCTAAACCACTCAAATTTCAACATAACAATTGAGATGGGATCCAAAAAAGGAAAGTGGAGAGAATTCAACTGTCTTAGCTAGTAGAAAATCTAGCCCTATGTTTGAATAGAGAGAAAAATAGGGCAAGGGGAGAAAACTAGGAGAGAAAACTCATAAAACCAATAAATTTCTTTTTACCATTTTTGAAAATTTTCTTTCCTAATATCCTCCCCTATTTTCCCCTTACTTTTCTCTCCATCCGAACAAAGAGTTGTTGTTGATGACGTATCATTTATTCAATATAGATGTCCTTGGTTTTTTTTTTTTTTTTTTTTTCTACATGCAGTTGCAATAATTTATGTGTAAAAAATCTTTACAATTAGAAATCATTTATGTGTAATCAATAAAATAATTTGGCATAATATATATAAATTTGAGAAAAAGATTAAGGTTTTATATTTAAATTAAAAATAAACCTCTTAGCTAATTTCATATTGGGCATGTCCAAAAACGGACAATAAAACATGAAGTGGCTTGTATAGATAACTCCATGTACAAATGTTCTTAAATTGCATGGACACATGACACTCGCATGTTGGTCTGACTATTCTTTAGTGGATTAAATATCCTCTCTTTTTCTACTGCTCAACTTGATTACTGGCATGGATTCATGTTAAATATGAAATGGTCCATATTTTTTTTAAGATTTCTGTTTAATTTTTTTTGGTTTATTTTAATTTTAACATATGCAGAATGAAAAGTAAAAATAGTTTCTCAATTAAAATAAAATGCTCTTTTGACAGATCCAGGTCCGAATTTTGGGCTAAGAATTGAATCGATGGGCCACCAGCCCACCAGTGAAGCCCGGTAAATATCCAGCTCATTTTTCTTTTTTTATTTTTATTTTTTTTGCCAACAATCTAGCTCATTTTGCGAAGATATGAATTGATGACCAAATGCGAAAAGACCTGTGGAAGACGAAATTGCCACACAAGACTGTAATCTGATTGTGCAACTGCAAGCCACACAACTTTAGAGTGCGAGCAGGATTCAGAGTGTGCTTCCATGTATTCCTCTCATTCGTCCGCTTCCATGCTTTCCGATGTCTTCGAAACCGGAAAATTCACCACCCAACTTCAGACGATCGATTCACCCGTAAATTGTGAGTGCTGTTTATTGCTTATTGCTAGTTCCACTATAAGCGGTATTTTTGTGAAATGCTCATCTTCTTTGTTGGATCTGTGTCATCAGTAATTTCCTCTTGTATTTGCAGTTCCACCTCCGAAACCGCTTTTGATTGCAACGCCTCTTGAAGCAGGAGATTTCCCTGTACTCTTGTTGCTCCATGGCTACCTTCTCCACAACTCCTTTTACTCCCAGCTTATCCGTCACGTCGCTTCTCATGGCTTCATTGTCATCGCTCCTCAGGTTAGTCCTCATTTCACCCTTGTCTGTGAACTACTGGTACCTATCAAAGCCCTATTGTATATCTGATATTTGTCTCACATATTGCGTGTTTGTTTGTGTCCCGGTTTGATACCGCTATATACGCGTTTGGGAAATTTATAACCAGTTTATGTTGACTAGCGAATAATTTATTTGTTGTATCCTTTTGTAGAGAATTTTTAATAATGAAATCATGCAAACAGGAGCCCAGGTTATATTTAAAGTGCATTATATATTATTATAGTTTGAGAGAGACAGCATACTTTGAAGTATACTATATAGTATAATCGGAGTGAATCAGAGAAACTAGAGAAGACAAGTCAATTTTGAAAAAACGAGCTCTCTTTAAATTTGCAATTCTAGATTGAATGCACTGTATATCAGAAACCAAGTTCTGAAAAGTTGCGGCCAACGAGGCTAGAACTTTACCCTCTCTGGTCCTATATCATACGGTTTTAATGCGTGATTAATTTTGAGCTTTTCTGGCTCTGGTATTTTGGATGGAACAGAATGAAGGGACGACTAAAGAAAGTTTTCTTCTGAGATTTTCTCTTAAAACGAGAGGTTCAAAAGGTTCAAGTAAAAGTTTTGCTTCCATTTCCTTCTTTATTTTCTTGCATTCAAACGTAAAGAAAGTATCATCATTGTATTCATCCTTGATGCTTATTTTATTGGTTCATTTTCCTTCAAATTTTCTATGCTACAGAAGTCCTTCTTGTCTGTCGCGTGGGTTCAATCACTGATACGCGAGGCATTTTGCAACTGAGGCAGCTCTATATGACCCATAAACTGTCTATATGTCACTTGATTAACAGAATACTGCTTTTCTACATTTCATGTTATTACAGTAAACCACAAAATGTTGTTGTATCGTGTTCTGTGATGACAGTTATACACAGTGGCTGGACCGGATATAAGCGGCGAGATTCACTCTACGGCTGCAATAACAAATTGGCTAGGTGATGGGCTCTCAAGATATCTTCCTCCAAATGTAAAATCAAATTGCAGCAAGTTAGCACTTGGAGGCCATAGTCGTGGAGGCAAAACAGCTTTTGCTGTAGCTCTTAAGAAACTAAACACCATCACAAATCTCAAGTTCTCAGCCTTAATAGGCATAGACCCAGTTGATGGAATGGACAAAGGAAAACAAACCCCACCACCAGTGCTCACTTACATACCCCATTCTTTTGACTTTGATATCCCTGCCATGGTTATTGGATCAGGCTTGGGTGAACTCAAGAAGAACCCTTTGTTCCCACCTTGTGCACCTAAAGGTGTGAACCATAAGGACTTCTTTGACGAATGTCCCAAACCTTCATGGCACTTTGTTGCAAAGGACTATGGTCATCTTGACATGCTGGACGATGATACTAAGGGAATTAGAGGCAAATTTACATATTGTCTCTGCAAGAATGGAGGGTCCAGGAAACCTATGAGAAGGTTCGTTGGTGGGGCCATAGTTGCTTTCTTGAAAGCTTACCTTCTAGCTGATGATCGAGACTTGATTGCCATACGTGACAGGCACCAGAATATGCCAGTGGATCTCAAAACTATCGAGTGTTATGTTTGACAACATTTCATAGTATAGTAAATTACCAACATACTGTATGTAAGACTTCTATGTATAATAAATATTATTATGCAGATGTTCTGCATTGTAGTTTGAATCTGCACTGAAATTAATCTTCAGTCAATTGCATACAGATTTTATGAATGAAATTACTAATTATCAGCCTTCCCTCTCAAGTACGAAAGTTGTTCCCAAAACAAAAATAATATGGAGTTTGAATTTGAACGGAAATCAGAATTAATGACTGGTTACGGTAATATAAGAAGCTTTTTGAGCAAATATACCATGACAAATTCTTCATTTTTATGGAGTCGAATTAATTGGAATTTGCCAATAATCTCACTGAAGACTGTGTGTTAGTAAAAGTTGTTGATGGGAGGATATAACTTCGTATCTATTATCCATTAAACTTACGAATTCACTTTCTGAATTTACGATTTTTATATTCCTATTTTACAAAATCGTATCCAATTATTTAAATTCTGTATTTTTAATATCCTTCCACCACCTAAAATATTTTTTTTTTTGTAATTTTTCACCTAAAAATTTAAATAATTTAGGGTGATAAATACACCTAAAAAATACTTCAATTTATTGGATATACCAAAAAAATAATTTAAGATATTACATGCCCAAAAAATTTCTAGATCCTGTATGCACAAAAATACTTCAGGCAGTTAACCCTACACCCACAAGAACAATAGTTGTCCTGTTGTAACCAAAAAAGAACTTGTCCCCAAAAAAAAAAAAACAAAAAGCAATCCCTAAAATTCCGAATTCCCGTTGGATCAGCGAAGCTTCCCCGTTCTTCTCATCTCCCGGCCCCCCTCTGCTGCAATGGCACCCATCTCTCTCTTCTGAATCTCCTCTTCTTTGACCGAGGGCGACAGGGAGAGAGAGGTTGGAACTGTTCATCATCGTCTTCTTCGACGGCGGCTGCGAGGCTGGAAGCTGCTGGGAGGAGGACGCCGTTCTCCGAACTGTGTTCTTCATCAAGTGACGAGCTGCACGAGAGAGCAAGGGACCTGATTCTTCTTTACCGGCGCCGTCTGGACTAGAGGAGAGACCAGAGGACGCCGTCAACTGCTGCTGGTTTTTCTCTTGGAGGCGTGTGCACGACATCGGAGGAGCTGCTAATTTTGACAGAGAAATAATTGTAGGAGTGGAGGAACAGAGATTGGCCGCAACCGTCGTCTGTTCACCTTTTTCTCGTTCAAAAGGTTTGAACTTTCAGCTCGAGAATCAACCTTAATGTAACCAACAATCACTCCGCAACCCAATTTCCCCCCTCATTTCTTGCATTGGAATGTTCTGATCCTCATGTGGCAATCTGGACTGGAGACTCTGTTTCCAAACTATATCAATATACTCTTAATGAAGCCATGTGGTCGGTTCTTATTTTATGCTGTCTTCAACGTTGTTTTCAGTATCGAGAAATCAATTCTTGTCTCAAGTTCAAAAGTTCATACCAAAATCATGGAAGCTACCCACTTGCCAAGTCGATACACAAACCGTTCCTGGTGATGCATCTATGATTGGCTCTCTTCATGCATCTCTCAGAGAGTTTGTAAAACAGAATCAGCTATCAAATGCATTCAGATTATTTTCTCAAATCCAGAGCCATGCATCTTCTTCTGGTTCTTTTGACCTTATATTACAGCCCATTATCTCTCTTCTTTTATCTTGCATCAACCTTAAATCATTGCCACAGGGTAAGCAAATTCATGCCCAGATTATTTCACTCGGTTTTGATCAACACCCCATTGTGGTTCCTAGGCTTATTACTTTTTATGCAAATGTCAACCTTCTCGCTGATGCATTCAGAGTATTTTCTCAAATCCAGAGCCATGCATCTTCTTCTGGTTCTTTCTACCTTGTCTTACATCCCATTAGCTCTCTTCTTTTATCTTGCACCAACTTTAAATCACTGCCACAGGGTAAGCAAATTCATGCCCAGATGATCTCACTCGGTTTTGATCAACACCCCATTGTGGTTCCTAGGCTTGTTAACTTTTATGCAAATGTCAATCTTCTCGCTGATGCTCACATTGCCATCGAAAACACTAGCTGTTTGGACCCTTTACCCTGGAATTTGCTCATCTCGTCCTATATTAGAAATGGGCTTTTTTCAGAGGCTATTTCTGTTTATAAGAAAATGGTGAATAAGCAGGTTAAACCAGACAATTTCACTTATCCATCTGTTTTCAAGGCTTGTGGTGAGGCATCGGATTGTGTTACTGGCATGGAGATTCACAAGTCTATCGAAGCTAGCTCTCTGGAGTGGAGTTTAGTTGTGCACAATGCATTGGTCTCCATGTATGGCAGGTTTGGGAAAGTGGAGGCTGCCCGTGTTTTGTTTAATCGTATGCCTGATAGAGATAATGTTTCATGGAACACTATGATAGGTATTTATGCCTCTAGGAATATGTGGGAGGAAGCATTTCAGCTCTTTGAAAGCATGTGCAAGGAGGGCATTGAAGTGGGTATGATCACTTGGAACACCATTGCTGGGGCATGCTTGCGAACAACCAATTTCAGGAGTTCACTTCTTTTGATTTCTCAGATGAGAATATCTGTTCCTCATTTGGACTCTGTGGCGATGGTCATTGGATTAAATGCATGCTCCCACATTGGAGCCCTTAAACTAGGAAAGGAGATTCATGGACATACAGTCCGAACTTGCTCTGATGCGTTCGATAACATAAAAAATGCATTAATTACTATGTATTCTAGGTGTGGAGACCTTAGGCATGCATATATGGTCTTCCATAACATAGAAGAAAAAGGTGTGATTACTTGGAATGCCATGCTTTCTGGATATGCTAACATGGATCGATATGAAGAAGTGTCCTTCCTTTTCAGAGAGATGTCCTGTGAGGGGATTGAACCTAATTATGTGACCATTGCAAGCATTCTTCCTCTATGTGCTCGCATAGCAAATCTACAGCATGGTAAAGAATTTCATTGCTATATAATGAAACGTGAGGACTTTAAGGACCTTTTGTTATTGTGGAATGCTCTTGTGGACATGTATGCGAGGTCTGGCAAAGTCTTAGAAGCTAGACGGCTGTTTAATTCATTAAATGCAAGAGATGAAGTCACATATACTTCTATGATTGCTGGATATGGCATGAAGGGAGATGGAGAAACAGCTCTAAAACTATTTGAAGAGATGTGCAGGGTTGGGATTAAACCTGACAAGATAACAATGATCGCAGTTTTATCAGCTTGTAGTCACTCAGGCTTTCTAGCACAAGGAGAATTACTGTTTAATAAGATGACAGATGTCTTTGGGGTAAGTCCTTGCCTGGAGCACTATGCCTGCATGGTCGATCTTTATGGGAGAGCCGGTCTTCTAAACAAAGCAAAGCAAGTTCTAATTGGGATGCCATACAAGCCTACTGCTGCTATGTGGGCAACTCTTTTGGGAGCCTGTAAAAATTATGGAAATACAGAGATGGGGGAATGGGCTGCAGGGAAATTGCTGGAGATGAAGCCTGATCATTCAGGTTACTATGTGTTGATCGCCAACATGTATGCTGCTGCTGGCCGTTGGAGTGAACTAGCATATGTGAGGACCTGTATGAGGGACTTGGGTGTGAGAAAGCCTCCTGGTTGTGCTTGGGTTGCTGTTGGCAATGAGTTTTCCCCCTTTTTGGTTGGGGATACTTCCAACCCTCATGCTTCCGAGATTTACCCATTGATGAATAGATTAAATGAGCTAATGAAAGATGCCGGTTACGTGCCTAGTGAGGATTTCGCTTCATCTGAGGAAGATTTTGAAGAACTGAATGCCCTTGGAAGTTCATACTGATAAGAGTTACAACCTATTATGCATGAATTTAAGATAGCTATCCTTGTTTTACAATCCTATTTGTAAGGCTTTTGAAACGAAATTTCCTAAATTGGTTGCTGGATCGGGAACTATCATTGAAGTCTGAGTGGGAAAACTATCATGGGAGTTTACCTCCTGATAACCTTTTTGCTTCTTCTATATCTCAATAAAATTATTGAGTGGGGGTTTTTTTTGTTAATAATTCATTCAAAAATTTGATTGTTGAAAGAGCACAATGTCATTGTGCGATTCATATAATCGACTTCACCTAATGAGATGAAACTTCTTGTTATTGTTATACATCTACGCTCATTACTCGTTTCATTGATTCCTTTAATACTAACAGCTTGCATTCACATTATAGGAGTTGAAATGATAAATGCGCCTTCTAAGGATATATAGCAGTATTGATCGTGTCTGCAAGCTTCCCCAATGATTATCTCATATGGTTTATGCATAAAATGCTTTCAGGAAAAAGTTTGTTACTCGAGTTGATTTTCTGATATAGTTTGAATTACTCCTTAGCATCTTGCGTAGTTTTCTGCATCAGCAAGAGTTATTCATGTTTTGTGAGCTGTATATATGCTTATCTTTTGTTTCTTTTTCGGGGATGGTTTATGCAACTGGCACGGATCAAGTGTAGCCTTGTGCAGTTGTGCCAAAGGATTTCAAATGCGGGTCTGTTGAGTGTACGCGGACATGAAAACAAGGCATTCTAGAAAATTATTTTTCATTATCACTCTGTTACCTGCGTCTGATTTACTACAACAACAATAATAATTAAAAAAGAGATATTTAATAATAATAACAATAATAATTTTTTAAAAAAAGGGATAAGTTTGTAAATATAATTTCTTACGTTCTTGTTATGAGGTTATCAAATTCTTCGATAAATTAGACTGTGATTTAAAAAAAAAAAAAAAATTAAGAACTGACTTAGTGTTAGGGGAAAGCTAATGCGGGTGGTCATACACAAAATATATAGAAACGAGAAGTCTCATTGACAAGCTGGGCATTTGGTCTAGTGGTATGATTCTCGCTTTGGGTGCGAGAGGTCCCGAGTTCGATTCTCGGAATGCCCCTTTTTTTATCAATTCATCTTAGCTTGAGCTGAAAAAATGAAACAAGCCAGCACTTGTTGCGTCTTATATAACGATATGCTTGCAAGATATAACTCATAAATTTTTTCCCCCGTAAATTTATATCATGTTGATTGGTAATTAAAAGTTTCATATTATACATAATACTTATTCATATCCTTCTCAACGTTTCATCAAACACAAGCATAAAACCCAAGTTGGGATCAAAGAACGATGAACAGAAACTTGTAAACTTCATTCATGAAATTAAATGTGATACAACACTTATTTTTCTAATTAAACCCTGGGCGATAATATCAAATCATCTGCCCCAAACACCACCACCGCAACAACAACAACAAACAAAGACGACGACGACAAAACAAGGATACCAAAAACATTAAAAACATGAACCACAAAGGAAACTGATGAAGCTCTAGAGCTTCGGAGTCAAATCTGGTTCTTCATAGTCAACCACGTCATTCTTCATAGGATTATCTGGCAGGTTGATATAGGGCTGAATCACTTCACTGTCATCAGTTGCAGACTCTTCGCTTGGAGTAGGTTCTTGTGATCTCACCATCTCATTAACCACCACTGCGTTATTCACTGGTGGCGACGGCGGCGGGGGTGCCAGATGGTTCTGAGTCAGGGGAGGAGGGAGACAGTCAGCTCTGATCCGACCATAAGTAGACATAGCCGCAGGATCATTCTGTGACATCCTCCTCAAGAATCTCCTAATGGTTAAAGCAATAACAAACTGATGATGAAGGTGCCGAAGACTGGCCTGCTGTGAGGCACCATGACTAGAAGAGAGTCTTCCTTGAGGGGTAACAGCGAAGGTGCGATTATTATTCAGGCGATGTGAACCAGTCCCTCGACGGAGGACAGGAACCATAATGCTGGGACGATGAGCCCCCATTATGATAAGCCGGTAATACCGTTGTAGGTATGAAGCCTGTTGTGGGGTAGTAGTAGTTCTTCTTCTGAGAAAGCGCCTCTGTTGGGCTTGGAGACGACGATTTGACATCTGAATAATCTCCCAACCGTTGTTGTTGGAGGACATTGTTGTAGCTGACAAGATTGCTTGGAGGTTTTAGGGTGAAGAGGAAGGTACTTGGTGGTGTTATTGGGAGATGTATGGTTCTCATTTTATAGGCCCGCTTGGGGAGCATATTAAGAATTCTTGCTCACATAATTGTTATAGATTTAACATTTGGGTAAATTTATTTTTGTTTTATAATTCTGAAATATTTTCTTTACTTTATATTATAGATACACTGAATTCATTTTTGTATGTTCATTTATTTGTTTACAGTTACATGAACGCTTTGACGTAATCAACAAATTTAGTTAAATTTGGAGGATTATTTCTCAAAAAGTAAGTAAGGTTCAGTTCACCTAACGTGGATTTCAGATTTAAATGTTAAGTTCATCGACAAAGTAAATTAATAAAAAAAATCAATTCAGAGATATATGCCAATGGCCACGTATGCTTTAGTGGAGTAATCCATGAAATTTTATTATTATCATCAACAAACAACAACAATCCTAATAGAGTAAGTCATAGCCATTTGGAATCTTTGATTTGAGTCCTTCTGAATGCAAAAGGCATTTTTGGAGAAGCGCTTGAATACTTTTGATAATAGCGTAATCAATTAATAAATTTCATTTCATTTAGATAATTAGTTCTTGTAGAGCATGCAAAGTTTTATATTATTCATTTGGTTTGTATTTTGAATTCCGATTAAATCAATGAACAAACTAAACTAACAATGAAATCAATTCAATGATTTATGCCAATTGCCAAATATAAGCTTCAATGCAAAAAATTCACCCCTAAAGTTTTTGTGTAGAAGTTGTGTGTATATAGAAGTTATTGTTAGATTAATATCACCCGCAAGAGTTGAAAAAAAAAAAGGTAAAATCATCTTAACTATTAAAAAACTAACGTAAACCCTTATATTTTTAACGGTAAAGGGCGACATTGCTCATTCTATTAAACTTTCAGAACAATATTGATCGAACAAAATCTTCTGGGCATCCACAACTTATACACAAAAACTTTTGATTCAAAATTGAACCTTAACCCAAAAATCTATATAACTTAATAATTATCACTCATAAACATTTGTCTTAGTAAAAAACGTTATGAGTTTTAATATGAAATCTCACGCTTTAGACCATGTAAATGCAAAAGATGCTTTTGAAAAAATTATTCTCACTTAAACCTGATAATGCTTAATTTTGATTAAATAGTAGTATTAGATATATGATCAATAATGAAAGAAGAAAGGAAACTAAACCAAAAATTCAAGCAGCCTTTAATCCATATTATTTCAGTTATCAACTTCATACAAGCGTCACCTCATCCCATGGCATATATGCAGTAAATGCTAAGACCACGAATTACAGATTCAGAGTAAGTTTATCAGCAAAGTCAATTAACAAAGAAATCAATTTGAAAATATATGCCAATAGCCAGGTAAGCTTCAATATAATAGAGTAACCCATAAAATTTTATCATTATCATCAGCAAGCAGCTTTAATCCTAATATATAGAGTAAGTTGTGACCATATGGAATTTTCGCTTTAAGTTTTTGTTAATGCAAAAGGTGTTCTTCAACAAACGCGTGGACACTTTTGACATCAACATAGTCGATAAATAAATTTAGCTAGATACAGATAATTGGTTCTTGAAGGGCAAGAAAAATTTTATATTTTTCATGTAGCTCTTATTCTGAATTCCGATTAAATCCGTGAACAAAGTAAATTAGCAAAGAAATCAATTCAAGGATATATGCCAATAGCTAAATATAAGTTTCAATGGAAAAATCTAAGGTTAAGCTTCAATGTTGCCTCTCATGCTTTCGTGTAGGAGGTGTGAGTATACAGAAATTTTTATTATATCAATATCATCTTAAAAGTGTTAAAATAAAATCAAAATTGTTCTAATTTCTTAAAAACTAAGGTAGACCCTTACATTTTTAAAGCAAGGAATGATTGAAACTCCAAGACTTAAAATAATGACGCTAATAACCTAGCCTGACCCATCAGCTTTTTTTGGTTAAGAAAAAATATCCAAACTTGCATAGAAATTTTTTATTGTTTGAGGGGAAAATATAATTTTACAACTTTTATAAAATTATTTTTTTCTTTTGGTAACCCAAATATTTTTATGTTACTATATAAATTAATAAATTATATCAAAACAATTCAAGTATGATTTCTTTTTCTTTCTTTTTTTTTAAAAAGACCCTATCAACTTTGCAAACTAATCTATAGCCAAGGATGCATGATGGCTATGTTATTCTTTTTTAAATAGCGGCTGAATTTTTTAAATTCAATATAATTAAGTGTTTCAGATTTTTATTATTTTTTTATTTTTAAAATTTTTTAATATTAAAATCTTATTAAAATGAGTCAAGAAATTTTTTAAATAAGAAAAATAATAATATTGTTAATGGCTTACAAATAATGAAGGGGGCTTCTTAATCTATTTTATATATATTGATGTCAATATATAATTGGGAATTGATATAATATCCCGTTATATATCCTTTTCAACGTTTCATCAAACGCAAAAGTTAAAACCCAAGTTGGGATCAAGAACAATGATAAACTAAAATCACGACTGAAACTTGTAAAATTCATTCATGAAACTAAATGTCATACAACACTCATTTTTCCAAATCCTCGGCGATAATATCAAATCATCTGCCCCAAACACCACCACAACAACAACAGCAAACAAGGACAATAACAATAATAGCATGAACCAGAAATGAAACTGATGAAGCTCTCTAGAGCTGCAGAGTCAAATCTGGTTCTTCTAGAGCCGCCACCTCATTCTCCATGAGATTTTCCAGCTGGTTGATATAGGGTTAAGCTACCCCCACTTTCATCAGTTGCAAACTCTTCACTTGGAACAGGTTCTTGTGATCTCACCCTCTCATTAACCACCACTGTGTTATTCAATGGTGGCAGCAGCGTCGCTGGACGGTTCTGAGCCGGAGGAGGCGGCGGGAGACAGAAAGCTCTGAGCCGACCATAAGCAGACATGGTCGCAGAATTATTCTGTGACATCCTTCTCAAGGATCTCCTAATGGCTAAAGCTGTGACAAATTGATGACGGAACCGACTAGCCTGCAGTGAGGCAGCATCACCAGAAAAGAGTCCTCCTTGAAGGGTAACAACGAAGAAGCGATTATTATTCAGGTGAGTTGGACCAGTCCCTCGACGTAAGACCGGAACCATAATGCTGGGATGATGAGCTCCGATGAGAAGCCGGTAATACCGTTGTAGGTATGAAGCCTGTTGTGGGGTAGTAGTAGTTCTTCTCCTTAGAATGCGCCTCTGTTGGGCTTGGAGACGACGATTTGACATCTGAATAATCTCCCAACTGTTGTTGTTGGAGGACATTGTTGTTGCTGAAAAGATTGCTTGGAGGTTTTAGGGTGACGAGGAAGGCACTTGTTGGTGTTATTGGGAGATGTATGGTTCTCATTTTATAGGCCGGCATGGGGAGCATATTAAGAATTCTTGCTCACATAATTGTTATAGATTTAACATTTGGGTAAACTTATTTTTGTTTTTATAATTATGAAATATTTCTTTATTTTATATTATACATACACTGAATTCATTTTTGTATGTTCATTTATTTGTTCGCAGTTACATGAATGTTTTTATGTAATCAACAAATTTAGTTAGATTTGGAGGATTATTTCTCAAAAAGTAAGTGAGGTTCTGTTCACCTGACGTAGATTTCAGATTCAAATGTTAAGTTCATCGACAAAGTAAATTAACAAAAAAAAAAATCAATTCAGAGATATATCCCAATGGCCACGTAAGCTTTAGTGGAGTAATCCAAGAAATTTTATCATTATCATCAACAAACAACAACAATCCTAATAGAGTAAGTCGTGGCCATTTGGAATCTTTGATTTGAGTCCTCCTGAAAGCAAAAGGCGTTTTTGGACAAGCGCTTGAATACTTTTGACAATAGCGTAATCAATTAACAAATTTAGTTTCATTTAGATAATTCTTAAAGAGTAGGCAAATTTTTATATTGTTCATTTGGTTTGTATTTTGAATTCTGATTAAATCAATGAAAAAACTAACCTAACAAATAAATCAATTCAACGACTTATGAAAATTGCCAAATATAAGCTTCAATGTAAAATTTCGCCCCTAAAGTTTTTTGTGTAGAAGTTGTGAGTATACAGAAGTTATTGTTAGATCAATTTCACTCGCAAGTGTTAAAATACTAACATATATTTTTATTGATAATAGGTAACATTGCTCCTTTTGTAAAACTTTCAGAACAATATTGATTGAACAAAATCTTCTGGACATCCACAGCTTGTACACAAAAATTTATGATTCAAAATTGAACCTTAACACAAAAATCTATATAACTTAATAATTATCACTAATAAACATTTGTCTTAGTAAAAAACGTTGAGTTTTAATATGAAATCTCACGCTTTAGACCATGTAAATGCAAAAGATGCTTTTGAAAAAACTATTCTCACTTAAACCTGATAATACTTAAATTTTGATTAAATATTAGTATTAGATATATGATCAATAATGTAAAGAGGAAAGGAAACTAAACCAAAAATTCAAGCCAGCCTTTAATCCATATTATTTCAATTATCAACTTCATACAAGCGTCACCTCATCCCATGGCATATATGCAGTAAATGCTAAGACCTCGAATTACAGATTCAGAGTAAGTTTATACAACAAAGTCAATTAACAAAGAAATCAATTTGAAAATATATGCCAATAGCCATGTAAGCTTCAATATAATAGAGTAATCCATAAAATTTTATCATTATCATCAGCAATCAGCTTTAATATAATCCTGATATATAGAGGAAGTTGTGACCATATGGAATTTTCGCTTTAAGTCGATCTTTGTTAATGCAAAAGGTGTTCTTCAACAAACGCGTGGACACTTGTGACATTAACATAGTCGATAAATAAATTTAGCTAGATACAGATAATTGGTTCTTGAAGGGTAAGAAAAATTTTATATTTTTCATGTAGCTCTTACTTCGAATTCCGATTAAATCCATGAACAAAGTAAATTAACAAAGAAATCAATTCAAGGATATATGCCAATAGCTAAATATAAGTTTCAATGGAAAAATCTAAGGTTAAGCTCCAATTTTGCCTCTCATGCGTTCATGTAGGAGGTGTGAGCGTACAGAAATTTTTATTATATCAATATCGTCTTGAAAGTATTAAAATAAAATCAAAATTGTTCTAATTATTGAAAAACTAACGTTGACCCTTACATTTTTAAAGCATGGAATGATTGAAACTCCAAGACTTAAAATAATGATGCTAGCCAAGCCTGACCCCTCGTCTTTTTTTTTTTTTTGGTTAAGAAAAAATATGCAAACTTGCATAGAACAAATTTAGTTAGATTTGGAGGATTATTTCTCAAAGAGTAAGTGAGGTTCTGTTCACCTGGCGTGAATTCCAGATTTAGATGTTAAGTTCATTGACAAAGTAAAATAACAAAAAAATCAATTCAAAGATATATGTCAATGGCCACGTAAGCTTTAGTGGAGTAATCTGTGAAATTTTATCATTATCATCAACAAATAACAACAATTCTAATAGAGTAAGTCGTGGCCATATGGAATCTTTGATTCCTTCTGAGTGCAAAAGGCGTTTTTGGACAAGCACGTGAATACTTTTGATAATAGCGTAATCAATTAACAAATTTAGTTTCATTCAGATAATTAGTTCTTGAAGAGCAAGCAAAGGTTTATATTGTTCATTTGATCTGTATTTTGAATTCTGATTAAATCAATGAACAAAGTAAATTAATAAAGAAATCAATTCAAGGATTTATGCCAACTGCCAAATATAAGCTTCAATGGAAAAATTTGCCCCTAAAGTTTTTTGTGTAGAAGCTGTGAGTATATGGAAGTTACTATTAGATCAATATTGTAACATCCTTCTTTTTTAAACTTAGAGAATCAAGACTACCTTTAGAATTAATTCACATTTTAATGAAGTATTTATTTAAAAATAAAAAAAAATAAATAATTGAGAACAAGTATTATATAAAACTCTTCTCTATAATTCTGGCAAAAAAAAAAAAAGATCTCTAAAAAAAATGTTTATACGTATAACGGTATAAGTAAACATATTAAGTAGTTAGCTAGTTTTATTTTCATGAATAAATAATAATAATAAAATGTAAGGTTTTAATATGGATTGAGTCAAACTGTTTATATTTGACTTAGTTTTAATATGTGTATAGTCTTTAAATAAGTGTATTTAAAATTTTAGTTTGGAGTTAAAATATAGAAATAATATCTAGATCTTTTAATAGCCCAATTGTTAAAGGCCCAAATGTTGAAAAAACCCTAACCCTCTTTTATAAGTTCTCTTCTCTCCACACTCTTCGTTTTCTTCCAGCCGCTCCACTCTCAGCCACAACAGGTGCATTTCGTTTCTCTTCATTTCTCTTTCTTTTTGTGCTTTCTACGTCCACTCCAGAAAAAAAAAAAAAGAATGTCTTATCAATCATTCTACTTGTCTTTATTCTTTCCTCCTTAATGTTCTATTTTATTTTATTTTTACTTGTCAAATCATCCACCCTTTCTCCATTAGTTTGTTGTCCATGTGTGTAATTCATTTTCAATGCTTTATTTTGCCACTGATGGTGCGTATGTGTGTTAATATATATACACAATTTAATTTATCCTTCTTTTGTTTTTGTTACTGTTGGTGTTGGGAAATGTGAGTGTATTCTTATATTTCCTTACCTGCCCCACCTTTCATCACAACAATAACAGTGTGACACAGTGCGCATATTATATGAAAATTTCATTTCCCAAGCTACTGCTTTTCTAACACTGTGTAAGTGTAACTCTTCTTCTTCCCACACCTTGCAACCCTTGTGAGACCCTGTCTACTTTAATATATATATATATATATATATGGTTTCCTCTATGTTCAACTCCTTTCAAAATTTTGCCGAGGCCATTTCAGAATTTTTTTCCCATGCATAATATTACCTTGTAAGCAGTGCGTTTTTTTCCTCTTATTCTTATGTCATATTGAGCCTGGGGGTTTTCGCTTCTTATATATATTATATATGGATATATATTGAAGAGCTTGTGTCCCTCTTATCAGTTCCATAATTCCTTTAAATTGCTCTCACTCCTTACACACACTTGTGTCTATGTACAAATATATGCGCGTATTATATCATAAATTTATATTTGTCTAAGAATTAAATGCTAGAGAGTAGCTTGAAGGCTATAGAGTGGGCTTAGAATATCTTTAAAGTAACTCTAAGATAATTTTTTTGAGTAAATTATTGATAAATGTTCATATGAAAAATTTGTGTAGACTCTCATTGAGAGCTTTGGAGTAACACGTGTGTGATTACCTGGATGTTAGAGAGTAACAGGTAACTTTGAATATTCTTCCATATACTTGTGAATAGTGTATGATGTTTGAATGACTATTTTTTTTAAAGAAAAATGGACTGAATTATATGTATATGTGTTTGTATTATAAATTCTCAAATAAGTAGTGTTACAAGTAAATTTCTATATAACTCATTATATTCATATAATTAATAATTTAATGATAATTAATGTATTATTGGATTATTATTTCATTTTTAGCATGTTTGAATATGTGATTATATCTGATATGAATGGAAGCATGAATTATTGTACTTTGTCTTTTAATGATATTTTATTTATCATTGTCATGGCGGTTGCATCTGTGATGGATTGGAGTGAGGAGGAATTTGTATGTTGAGATCTTTTACCACGTGGTATGCCATCACTCGATACACAGTGGATGGCACTTGTCAGGGCCCCTTCTTCCATGTTTTCCTTTGGCCGGGAGTTGTGGGACATGTGACACCTCCTTAGTTGTATTCTTTTAAGGAGGGGAGCCATAGTCCAGACTTAAGCTCTACACCTTTGGCCGGGTGTATCTTAAGAACTGGTGAGCATGGGACAATCCAGTCAAATGGATGGGTTTCTATTGGACTATGTGTTAGCCTATGGCTCCAGTCAGCGGAATAAGGATGGACAGTGATATAAGGAATGTTGCATCTTACATATTGCATATGGCATCATTGTATATTACATGTTGTGATGAAAATATGGATTGATATAATGGTGATTAAACTTGTTTTTGTCTTGTATGAGAATTATGGTATATATGAATATATATGTAATCAGTTCCTTTTTATCATATGAGTTTTGCTTGTGTACGGTAGAAACTTTCAGTAGTTACTGAGACGTGAAATCTCATCCCTATATATATTAACATTTTCAGGTGACTGTTCTAGTAGGGAGCAAGGGAAGGCACCTATGGAGTGAGCCTTGGAGGCTCTTTTGTGCTCCTAGAGCTCATGTTATGTCATTTATATTGCCATGACCCTAAAACTTCCGCATTTTAATTTGTTTTGAGGAAACATTTTGAGGATTTGATTTAATATTATGACTTGGGCTTTATTTAAACTGATTTGTATTTTAATGGTTTGGATGTTGAACATCCTTATTGACGATATTTGAATTACTATGATTAAGTATTTGGCTGTTTGATTGAGGTGTTACAAATATCGCCTGCAAGTGTAAGGATAAAAAGGCAAAATAGTCCTAAATATTAAAAAACTAACATTGACTCTCAAAATTTTTAACGGTAAAGGGCGACATTACTCCTTTTGTAAAATTTCCGGAATAATACTGATCAAAGAAAATCTTCTGGATATCCACAGCTTATACACAAAAACTTCTGATTCAAAATTGAACCTTAACACAAAAATCTATGTAACTTAATAATTATCACTAATAAACATTTGTCTTAGTAAAAAGGGTTCTGAGTTTTAATATGAAATCTCACGCTTTAGACCATGTAACTGCAAAGGATGCTTTTGAAAAAATTATTCTCACTTAAACCTGATAATACTTAATTTTGATTGAATAGTAGTATTAGATATAACAATAGCGAGGTAAGCTTCAATATAATAGAGTAATCCATAAAATTTTATCATTATCATCAACAAACAACATTAATCCTAATGGAGTAAGGGCCCATTAGAGTTAGCACTGATAGAAGTGACTTTTTTTCTATTTAACTTTTGCACACTTAAAATAAAGTAATCTGAAACTTGGTGGCCCATGCAATATGAATCCTCTAGTTCTTCATCGTTAAGAACTGTCTCGAATTTATTAGTGCATCTTTCATCTACCTGGTTTTTGATTAGGTAGAATCACAACTTGCTAAGGAATCTTTATCCTTCTCACATAGCTAGATTTACTCTTCAGATTCCTGTATCCTTCCTTAATGGCCAAGATAAGTTAATTTGGTTGTTCAATCCTTCGAGAGAATATAAGGTCTCACTTGGTTTCAAAACAATCTCCTTCTCCACACATCAAGGGCCAAATGATGATTTCTAGAAATTCTTATAGTCTATTTCTCTACCTTCAAAGGATCTTCTTTTAATTTGGAAGATTTTAAATGATGCAATCCCTTCAGTAGATATTCTTAATATGCATCATCTTCCTGTTTAAGGTAAGTGTTTATTCGGTTGCAATCAAGAGGAATCTTTAGAGCATCTATTGGTGATGACTTTCCCTTTTTCAAGGGCTCTATGGTTTGGAGCCCTTTCCATTGTTTTCCCCTTCAATACGTTGCCGGTTTTTAAGTCTTAGCTTAAAAGGGCTCTTGTCCAACTTCACAAGGATGGATTTTTGGAGAAAGTAACTTAGATTATTAAACTCATTTATGTCTTATGGATAAATAGAAATCAATTGCTTCACAGAGGAAAGAAGGTTGATCCATCAACAATAATCAAGGAAATCAAAGTGGTATCCTCCCTCAGTGTTGCAGTTTTTTCATCAAAGGACATTGTCAATTTCAACAATCCTCAGGCTTTTAATGTTATTTCTCTTTTAAACAATATCCCTTCAAGTGGTTGGAGCATTATTGTTGATTTTTTGTGATTTGGTGCTTCTTAGATACTGAAATTTTTCATTTGTTATCAAGGTCAATCAATGCAGTGCATGCAGTGGAAGAAATCAACTTTGATAAGTCAATTGGCAAATACAGAATCGAGAGCATCGTTGATATGGATTGTTAAATGCCTCCTTTGAACTTGGATGAAAAAGAGTCACTAACCTTTTTTTGCTGCAGGAAGAAATGGGTACATAAAGTGGAGAATTTGAAGCAACATCCAGATATAATTCTTCAAGAGATAGAGAATTTATTAGATCTATTTCATTTTCAAAACATAGTTTAGTGTCAGGAATTAGCTCTTTTATTCTTGCTTCTTTGCATTCATGTCCTTTTTTAGCTATAAAATTTTAATATGTAACCTCATTTGATATTTTAATGAAATTTGGTCTTCATCCAAAAAAAAAATTATTTTTATCAATATAATAATATATTTTTAAAAATCAAATTAACAAGTTATATTTTGATTTTTGAGTATTAAAATATAAAAATGCTCAAAAAGATTTTTGTTATTAATAAACAAAATTTACCCTTCCCCACGGTACCATCTTCCACAGCCTCTTACATCCAGTTCCAGAAGCCCCTTCTTTTTCCAGAATTCCAACATCTCTTCCATCTTCTATATGCTCCCTATGAATATCTCCATTATCATCTTCGTTCCAGCGTCATTACATGCAAAATTCCCAAGCTTGAAATCTCAACAACACACGCATTCACAAAAATCACACAATGTTCGATTCTAAAGAGAGAAAATACCGAGCATGACCGTGGGGCTAAGGAATTGCAAAGGAGTGATTATGGGACTCGTTAAGATAAATTTGCCATCAATTTTGAGTAGAGGATGAGCCATTGGCAAGAGAGATAAGAGAAGGACGTCCGAATGGCGACCCACGACGGATGGCGACAAGATTCACGGCCTCCGACAACACCAACAGTCAACAGCGATTACACCACTTGCATGCAAGAAATAAAGACGCGAGTTCTAAGAAGGTCGGCCATGGCTGAGGGAGATAACCATAAATGCGTGTGAAGGAAGAGAACGGATGAGGCACCGTGAAGCTCATAAACCAACGTGAAAAGCAGCTCCTTCTGGCTTATTTTTAGAAGTTGCTTTTGGGTTAAAAACCCATTAGGAAAATCGCCAACCCAAACAGCATCCCATACTCCCACTGTGCTTTTTTCAGCTTGAACATGCGTTTCGCCCTTCCCACCGCCTTCTCAAACAGGCCCTAAATCTTGACCATATGGAATTTCCGATTTAAGTCTTTGTTAATGTAAAAGTTGTTTTTGGGTAAACGCATGAACACTTTTGGCGTTAACGCAGTCAATAAATAATTTAGCCAGATACAAAAAACTAGTTCTTGAAGAGCAAGAAAAGTTTTATATTTTTCATGTAGCTCTTATTGCGAATTCCGATTAAAATCCATGAATAAAGTAAATTAATAAAGAAATCAATTCAATGATATATGTCAGCAGCTAAATAAGCTTTAATGGAAAAATCAAAGGTTAAGGTTCAATTTTACCTCTTTAGTTTTCGTGTAGGAGCTATTAGTATACTGAGCGAAGTTTTTATTATTTCAATATCGCCGTTAAAATAAAAAATTGAAAGAAAAAAAAATCAGAAGACGTACCTTCGAGCTGAGGATTGCATCCAAACTTAAATTAACTAATTTATAAATTACAAAATGATCTCCCCCCCCCCCCCAAGGTCTCACTCTGTCTCAACGTTTCATCAAACACAAAAGCTTAAAACCAAGTTGGGATCAGGAACAACGATAAATTAAAATCACAATTGAAACTTGTAAACTTCATTCATGAAATTAAATGTGATACGACACTTATTTTTCAAATTAAACCCTGGGCAATAATATCAAATCATCTGCCCTAAACACCACCACCACAACAACAACAACAACAACAAACAAGGACAACGATGACGTCGACGACAAAAACAAGGACAACAAAAACATTAAAAACATGAACCACAAATGAATCTGATGAAGCTCCAGTGCTTCGGAGTCAAATCTGGTTCTTATTAGTCAACCACGTCATTCTTTATAGGATTATCTGGCAGGTTGATATAGGGCTGAATCATTTCACTGTCATCAATTGCAGATTCTTCGCTTGGACCAGGTTCTTGTGATCCCACCCTCTCATTAACCACCACTGCGTTATTCACTGGTGGTGACGACGGCAGTGGCGGTGCCTGTGCCGGATGGTTCTGAGTCACAGGAGGAGGGAGACGGGCAGCTCTGATCCAACCATAAGTAGACATAGCCGTAGGATCGTTCTGTGACATCCTCCTCAAGAATCTCCTAATAGTTAAAGCTGTGAGAAACTGATGAGGGAGCCGACGACTAGCTTGCTGTGAGCCACCATGACCAGAAGAGAGTCCTCCTTGAGGGGTAACAGCGAAGATGCGATTATTATTCAGGCCATGTGAACCAGTCCCTCGGCGGAGGACAGGAACCATAATGCTGGGACGATGAGCCCCCATGATGAGAAGCCGATAATACCGCTGTAGGTTTGAAGCCTGTTGTGGGGTAGTAGTAGTTCTTCTTCTGAGAAAGCGCCTCTGTTGGGCTTGGATACGACGATTTGACATCTGAATAATCTCCCAATTGATGTTGTTGGACGACGTTGTTGTAGCTAAAAAGATTGCTTGGAGGTTTTAGGGTGAAGGGAAGGTTCTTGGTGGTGTTATTGGGAGATGTATGGTTCTCATTTTATAGGCGAGCATGGGGAACATATTAAGAATTCTTGCTCACATGATTGTTATAGATTTAACATTTGGGTAAATTGTTTTCGTTTTTATAATTATTTTTTTTCTTTATTTTATATTATATATACACTGAATTCATTTTTGTATGTTCATTTATTTGTTTGCAAATACATGAACGCTTTTACGTAATCAATAAATTTAGTTAGACTTGGAGGATTATTTCTCATAGAGTATGAGCAAGGTTCTGTTCACCTGGTAAGGATTCTAGATTCAGATGTTAAGTTCATCGACAAAGTAAATTAACAAAAAAAATCAATTCGGAGATATATGTCAATGGCCATCTAAGGTTTAGTGTAGTAATCCATGAAATTTTATCATTATCATCAATAAACAACAACAATCCTAATAGAGTAAGTACTTAGTCATGGCCATATGGAATCTTTTATTTGAGTCCTTCTAAATGCAAAAGGTGTTTTTAGACAAGCACGTGAATACTTTTTACAATACGTAATCAATTAACAATTTTAGTTTCATTCAGATAATTAGTTCTTGAAGAGTAGGCAAAGTTTTATATTGTTCATTTGGTTTTTATTTTGAATTCTGATTAAACCAATAAACAAAGTAAATTAACAAAGAAATCAATTCAACGATTTAAGCCAATTGACAAATGTAAGCTAATTGAATGGAAAAATTCACCCCTAAAGTTGTTGTGTAGAAGCTGTGAGTACATAGAAAATATTGTCATATCAGTATCGCCCGCAAGTGTTAGGGAAAAAAAAAAAAGCAAAATCATTCTAAACATTAAAAGACTAACATTAAACCTTAACATTTTTAATGATAAAGAGAGACATGCTCTTTTTGTAAAACTTCCAGAACAATATTGATCAAACAAATACGTTTGGATATCCACAGTTTATACACAAAAATTTCTGATTCAAAATTGAACCATAACCCAAAAATCTATATAACTTAATAATTATCACTAATAAACATTTGTCTTATAAAAACCGTTGAGGTTTAATATGAAATCTCACGCTTTAGACCATGTAAATGCAAGAGATGCTTTTGAAAAAATTATTCTCACTTAAACCTGACAATACTTAATTTTGATTAAATAGTATTAGATATATGATCGTTAATGTAAAGAAGAAAGGAAATTAAGCCTAAAATTCAAGCCAGCCTTCCATACAATTATTTCATTTATCATCTTCACACAAGTGTCACCTCATCCCATGGCATATATGCAGTACATGCTAAGACCTCGAATTACAGATTCAGATCGAGTGTGATTATCAACAAAGTCAATTAACAAAGAAATCAATTTAAAAATATATGCCAATAGCCAAGTAAACTTCAATATAATAATAATAGAGTACTCCATAAAATTTTATCATTATCATTAACAAACAGCATTAATCCTAATAGAGTAAGTTGTGACCATATGGAATTTTCGATATAAGTCTTTGTTAATGCAAAAGGCGTTTTTGGACAAGCACTTGAACACTTTTGACATTAAGGTAGTCAATAAATAAATTTAGCTAGATACAGATAATTGGTTCTTGAAGAGCAAGAAAAATTTTATATTTTGCATGTAGCTCTTATTTCGAATTCCAATTAAATCCATGAATAAAGTAAATTAACAAAGAAATCAGTTCAAGGATATGTGCCAATAGCTAAATATAAGCTTCAATGGAAAAATCTAATGTTAAGCATCTATTTTGCCTATGAAGTTTTCATGTAGAAGTTGTGAGTATACAGAAATTTTTATTACCAATATCGTCTCAAAAGTGTTAAAATAAAAAGAAAAATCATTTTAATTGTTAATAAACTAAGTTTGACCCTTACATTTTTAAGGCAAGGAATGATTGAAACTCCAAGACTGAAAATAATGATGCTAACGTAGCCTGAACCCTCCTCTTTTCTTTTCTTTTTTAAAGAAAAATAATGCAAACTTGCATGGAAACTTCTGTCATTGTTATAGGGGAAAATATAATTTTACAACAACTTGTATAAAAAATTTTGTTTCTTTTGGTAACACAATTGTTATTATGTTATTATATAAATTAACAAGTTATATCAGAAAAAAATCAAGTATACTTAAAAAAAAAAAGAAAGAAACAGACCCTATCAACTTTGCAAACTAATCTTTAATCAAGTATAAGGTACAATAAAAGTTTAGTTGGGTTGGATCTTAGGACTCATTGAGATCAAGGCATGCCTTGAAGTTCAAGGAGTGCTTACAGAAGTATTTATAAATTGCCCACGAAAAAGCCTTTACATTGGTGGGGGTTGAACTACCAACCTTATGGTTATTTTTTATAATACATATTGGGTTTGTTTTTTATAATTATGAAATTTTTTTTTTTTTATATCAATATATATATAAGAATATTGTTCCATCAAGCTATCAGCTCATCAAAAACAGCTTCAAAACGGCTCCTCTCACAAAAGTTACTATTCATACGGATTTAACGGTCCAGATCAATTCCTGCTCTCCCTCGATTCTCGTCAAGCTCAATGCTAATCCGTGTAGAGACGTCAACATCTGTTCCGGACCTCCGCCTCTTGGAAGCTCAATTCCATTTAGGACAAAATCTTGAATTTCAAAATCTACTTTTTCCCTTCCCACGCATAACACATTGATGGGGCCAAATTTCAGATCATCTAACATTACCTTATTTCTTGAATAGAGTGGCTCCAGCTTCTGTCCAATTTGTTTTAATTCTGAAGATAGTTCAATGTCCGTCGTCACCATACAGAACATACAAGACATGAGGGCCATTGCGCGAATTAGTGGACGAGTTTATTTCAAAAGATCCGATGTCTTGTGCTGGCTTGGAATAAATCTCGTCATTTTCAGAGGTAACCTCATGTTACATGCATAAAACGTTGGTTCCTTCTCAACCCAAAACATCACACTTGTAATAATGACATTCCCTACTCCTCCAAGCCGCCATAAATGGCCTTCGTCAAAGGTTAGGAAAGGTTTCGTTCAACGTCCCATTGGAGTTGCGGTAATAACATAGCCCTGCTTGTATTGTACTTTTAGAGTGTCTCTAATACTGTGTTGTCCCCTGAAAATAAATGGTGTTGTCATTCTGATTCAGAGGTAGTTGTGCTATTTATTGGGTTGGTAACTGTAATAATGGAACCCACTTATGATATCCCCATGCTATAAATCCTACCCCTGTTTCCCCAAAGCACACACATAGCAACTCCAACATTCCTTCATAAAAAAAACTCTAACTCTCTTCAGTTTCAACAGCTTAGTGAAGATACGGGTAGCTCAAAAGAAGTTATTCCACTCCCTCATTTGCGTGAAGGTGCCCTATGACAGTTTTGTTGGAGTTTTTTGTTGATAGGATCATAATGAAAGAGGTGGTTCGCTATCCTCTTGGACAAACTCGGCCAATGAGGGAGTTCACGGCGGTTCTGCTCGTCCTTTTTGACCAGTTGGTGAGTTCCCTCATATGTGTTTTGTCAATGTTTTGCTTCATTGTTGGCTTAGGGGTTTCTGAGTTCATCTTGAGGTTTACACTATGATCCAGGTTATGACATATTATAAGTTTACACTTGTGTTTATATATTCACTTACTCCTATCACCAATTTTTGTCCTTCCGTAGATGACCTACTAAGTAGCTGTTATGGACGAAAAGCCAGTCATTGAGTGACTCAGTCCCATGTTTGGTGAGGACAAATGCTACAGTATATCTAATTTTCTGATGCACCGGAGTAGTGAAGGTAGTCAAGTTAAGCTATACATCAAGCTCCTTCCCACAAGCATAGTGGCATTCACTTCAATAGAACTGCTAAAACATTGTTTCACCCTCCATACTGTGTCTCATATTCTTAGAGGTGATAACACTAGCTGGGGATTAGTTGGTATGTTTACGATTCACATTTAGCAAAGTTTTTCTATAACTATCATCAGCTATACCACCATTAACTATCACATCATCATGAGCAGATATGTGTGGTATCTTGAAGGCAATCGTCGAGCCTGGTTTAGGCCACTCTGCCGGTTTGTATAGCAAGGAAGTCATTCTGATGTTGGAAGAAACGGGAGTGTTGGCCGTTGGGTTAGATCCTCTTACACGGATCAATGAAAATGGATTAATAAAATCTATTACACTTGATATTAATTTTGTATTTTGCGTTTTTGGTTCAGGTCAGACAAGGTTCTGTCATGTAGCCTTGTAAGAGAAACTGAGGATACAACTATCAGAGTTTATGAAGCAGTTGAATCAGATGAGGATGTCTTTGTCGTAATCCAGTATGCTATGGTGTCATATTTCACTCATGGTGTTCCCAGCTTGACCTCCTTCTACAATGCCACATGTGTGTTCTTTAGTCCAACATACCCAGAGGTGCACAAACAAAGGATAGCCATGCTTTATCGCATTCTTCCTAATCCAAACTCTGCTTCCCTGCCGATAGTATGAAGCGGATGTGTTTTTTCGTATGCCTTTGAAATTGAAGAAATTGTCGTTGTTCATGTGCTTGGGGATGACACATGGGCTTCTACTTTTAATTTTATTATATTTCACTCATTTAGCACAGAGAGTAATATATTGTTGGCTTATATAATGGTTGGTGATTATCTTGATCTTCTCCTCATACAATGATGTTTCCACCGTGGTTTAACATTTTGTCCAGTGGTTAAGAATCTTTCAAGTGTTGTTTCCTTGCAACTTTTAGTCGTAACAGTTGGTATAACCTTTTGTCCAGTGGTATAACATTTTTTCATAATGCTATATGCTATAGTTGCTTTTTCATCCAATGCAGCTTCATAGTCATTTCCATGACACCATTGGGATTTGTTTCTTGCTTTAATCAATCAACCCCTGGGTTACTTGATTTGTATATTGGGTTTTACTTCTTTCAATCAGCATTTTATAGCAATTGTTCTTTTTTATATTTAAGGTTCTTTCTACTTTGGACGAAGGAAAAAACTGTTTTTTCACTCTGTATAAAAGCTATTTTTTTACTCTGTATGCATCTTATCATTGCAGTTAGAAAATCTCCAAACACATTAAATGTCTATGTACTTCTTATCGTTGCAGTTAACATCTTTAGGCCCACTTATTCCTCTTAATCATTCCTTTCATACATTTTTGTTTGTATTTAATGTGTTTGCAAATCAAATGTTTGCATCTTTGGTTAGTTTCTGTTACTAATTTGATTAAGTTTCCTTCTCCTTTGGTGCCTTTGATGTTTTCATGATTCCCTCAGCACTACCAAGTTTTACTCAATGTTTTGCTTTTAAATATACTTTGTTGACGTTCCGACGTCTTCATTTGGGTTTCCCCATTTAAACATACTTCTTTAATGTTACTTTATTTTCAAGGGCTACAGTTTCTTGCTTCATGCTAAGGGCATACCTAGATTTTTAGCTAAAATGAGAGTCTTTTTCCCCTTTTACCATGTACAGACATTGGGAAAATTCCTTCTTCGTGATATAGTGACAAAGTTAAAATCAGTACCTCTTTTGGCAATTCATGACCAGGAAGGCTACTTCTTTTTCAATATTTGGTGTCAATTTTTGAAAGGTAGCAAATGTCTAGACATTGTAAAGGCAACTTTTTTTTGGAATATTTGTCTAACTTCTTATTTCATTTTCTGCCTTTTCAAACCTGCATACTCTACCTTACTGATTAGAGTTACAGCTACACTTCCCTAATACTGGACATTGGCAAATTGCTTTTTCCCATCAAGGTTTGTTTTGCCAGTCGTTTCATTCTAATGTTATTTACTGTGGGTTGCTTACATAAATTATTTCACAACTTTTTCCTAATTCAATATTCCACTGCTTTTATATCAGAAAACAAGTTTTAGAATCTTATTGTCAAACCCTGGTCATGTTCCCACATCCACTTTGTCATAAATACGACCCTGCATGCATGCTTATTACTTCAAAATCCTGCAGCTAACATATCATATGTGCGGCCATTGGTTGACTACTACCTTTCCACAATTGTGAAAGTTCTGATTTCATTTACTGTCTTTTCCACAATTGTGAAACTACTACTTCCATATCAGTAAATAAGCATTCTTTAATGTTTGCATGATTCCCTCAGCACCCCTAACTTGTGCTCATCTACTTTCCTCTCACATTTACCACGTTGTTGGGTCCTTGTCTTTACCTTGGTTTCCCCTCTGGTTGGACCAAAATGATTAAGCTTAAAACTGCATTTTGTTACCTAATCATAGATCTCTAATGTTACTTCAATTTTGTCGTTTTCTCTTTCTTCAGGGAATACGTAATCATATGATGTAGCATTCTTGGTCATCTTCACATGGAGTTAATGCCAAAGCTAGAATCTGAGTTTTTTTCCTCCTTCTAAGATCTCGTGATGTAGGGAAGGTTACTTCCCAGTGATATAATGCCAATACTAAAATTCAGCTGCTTTTGGCTCTAGTGTAAAGTTATGAAATGGGCCATATAAAGATGACCATGAGAAGGCTACTTCTTTGGCAATTTTTATCAAACTTCTTTCATCATTTTCTGCCTTTTCACAGCTGCATACCCTACCTTACTGATTAGAGTTGCAGCTACACTTCCCTGATCTTGAACATTGTGAAATTACTGCTTCCCATCAGTGAACGTTTTACTATAATTGTTTATTTCTAATATCTGAAAATCCTGCAAGAAACATAGCATCTGTGCGATCATCCATTGACTACTACTTTTCCACTATTGTGAAACTTCTAATTCCATTTCTTGCCTTTTCCTACCTACAGCCAACTTTATCTCCCAATTGTGAAACATCTGGCTTCAGGTACAACTCCTCTCAATCGTAGTCTCTTCTTTATAGATTAAAGTTACCCATACCCTTTCCTATTCTACCTCACTTGTCATTGCAGACCTAATGTCCACATAGCTACCTCTCCTGCTTTTCATTGCAGCTAAAAGTTCCAGTTTGTTTACATTTTTTTTTTTCTGGAAATCAAATGTATGGTGTAGTAAATGCTCCCCGCACAACGTGCGGGGAGGAATTGCTCGTTATATATATGCGGGGAGGAATTGCTCGTTATATATATATATTGAATTCGTTTTTTATGTTCATTTATTTGTCTACAGTTACTTGAATGCTTTTACATAATCAATAAATTTAGTTAGATTCGGAAGACCATTTCTCAAAGAGTAAACGAGGTTTTGTCTACCTAATGCGAATTACAGATTCATATTCAAGTCCATCAACAAAGTAAATTAATAAAGAAATCAATTCAGGGATATATGCCCATAGCGAAGTAAGCTTCAATGGAGTAATCCATGAAATTTTATCATTATTGTTATTCTCTAGAAATTCTTGTATTTTATCACATTTTTCTTATATATTTGTTGGTTTTGAACTCAAATTGTGCATAAAATTTATACATATGAAGGAAAATGTGATATGATGGAAATACTTTGAAAAGTTGCAAATTTTAAACTGAATGTATAAACGTTTAGATTAAATTGAAGAAAATTGAAAATCTCATAAACTTCTTCTCTTTGTAGGAGGATGAGGACAAGAAGTAGAAGCTTACATAGATCATTGGAAGAGGAGAAAAGAACCAAAGTCAAAAAGGAGTATCAAAAAAGTAGCTTGAAGGTGGTCCCAATCACTTTTGCTTCGCCACAGTAGTGCAAAAGCAAAAACACCCCAAAAATAGATCTTTTTGACTGCGTTCGCTGTTGCTACGCCACAGCGAAGCAAAAGCAAACACACCTTAAAAATAGACCTTTCTGACCACATTTGCTGTGAGTTCGCTATAGCGAAGTTTCGATACTGATATTGTGCGTTTTGAAAAAGTAACAATTCTGATGGGTTTTTGTTGAACTGGGTCATTTTGGACAATGGGAAGGCTGAGAACATAAGGAGGTTTCTTAGAGAGAGCTCTTGGAGATTTTGGAATTCTTGGAGGAGATTTAAGGAGAAATTTAAGAGTTTTCTTGCTTTTTTCTGGCTTTTCCTTCTTCTCTTCCCATTTTGCTAACATGGATATGTGTTTTAAGTTTAGTTGTTGGTTTGTATTAATTATGAGTAGCTAGAACTCTCAATTAAGATTACTTTTACCCATTGCATGGATTGAAATTACTATATTATCTTGCTTTTGTTGATTAATGAGTATATATGTTGATTTTTCTTTAAGCTTAATGCTATATTATACTTGATCACCACATGATTAGAGTTGTTCAATTGGGAGATGCTTAAAAGAGTTATTTTGATTGTAGAACTTAAGAAAAATCATGTTAGACTTAAAATTTAAGGATTAAATGAATGGTTTGTTGTTAGAATAGAGATATATCTAACAATATAGCATAGTCAATTGAAGGATTGCTTTGGAAAAATGGTTTTCATTAATTATAAACAAGAGATTGAATATTTTTAATGGAGACTAAAAATCAATATTGACTTGAGAGAGCTTGGTTGATGATTTTAGAACTTTTGACTAACATGTACAATCATTTAATCAACATAAGTGGATATTTGCATAATTTCATGAAATACAATGGAAAATAAGTAATCCTAAACTCATACCTCTTGAAGTTAAACCCAATTTCTCAATTTCCACTTTTTTGCTTTGTTATTTTTATCAAAAATCTTTATTTAACTTGATCAAATTCAAATGATTCCATTCAACCTAATGAAGAATATGGTTACATTAGTTAACTCGCTTTTATCATAGTCCTATGGAACGATACTCTTTTTCTCACTAAATTATTATTTGCGACTCGTGCGCTTGCGATAAGTTAAATGGCAAACAATTATGACATTAATCCTAATAGAGTCAGTTGTGGCTACATGGAATTTTCGATTTGAATCCTTGTGAATGTAAAAGGTGTTTTTAGACAAGCGCGTGAACACTTTTGACATTAACATAATCAATCAAAATATTTAGCTAGATTTAGATATTTAGTTCTTGAAGGGTAGGCAAAGTTTTATATTATTCATTTGGCTCTTATTTCAAATTCTGATTAAATCTATGAACAAAGTAAATCAATAAAGAAATCAATGCAAGGATATATGTCAATAGCTAAATATAAGTTTCAATGGAAAAATCTAAAATTAAGGTTTAATTTAATCCTTAGAGTTTTCGTGCAAGAACTATGAGTATATGAAGGTTTTTGCTATATCAATATTGTGTCGAAAGTGTTAAAAATAAGTAAAATCATCCTAATTTTTAATTGACGTTGACCGTTAACATTTTAAACAGCTAGAGGCTTGTAAAACTTCTGAGACGATGTCGACGGTTATGCATTTTAATATGAAGTCTCGTGCTCAAGACCATGTAAATGCAATACTTGATTTTGATTAAATAGTATTAGATATATGATAATAAATGTAAAGAAGAAAGGAAATTAAGCCAAAAATTCAAACAAGCCTTTCATACATTATTTCAATTATCAACCATGTTCTCAGACCTGAACCGAAAACTAGCCAACTAGTTGATAGACTGGTTCGGTCCAATATTTTTTATTTTTAAAAAAATTAATTTTTTTTATTTAGAATTTCATATTAATAATCCTAAAATCTTTAATTTCTCACCATTTTAGCCCCGTGTTAGCTCCCATTTGACTCCAGTCTGACTCACTAACCTTTAACCCAATACCCTGGCCGGGTCAATGACTAGTCTAGGTTTAATTAGCTTGATTATCAACTTCATACAAGTGCCACCTCATCCCAGCCTAAAAACTAAGGTAATCAAACTCGGATCGATCACTAAACCAGTCGGGGTACTGAATTAAGGGTCAGTGGGTCAAATCGGAGTTAAACCGAAACTAAACCGATAAGAGGTTGAAGATTTTAGGTTTATTAATATGAAATTCTAAAGGAAAAAAAAAATTTAAAAATTGATTTTAAAAAAATAAAAAATTCAGACCAGTCTACTACCTGGTTCGGCGGTTTCAGGGCCAGTCCGGTCCAAGTCTAATTACATTGCTAAAAACAGAAATTTTTCGGCTGGCTTGAATTTAGGTCAACCAAACTTGGCGTGCATATCGGCCCAAGTATCCAATCATAAAAGCCCATCCAAAAATGTGGACATTTTTTTCTTATTATGAATTTGGGCCAAGAAGTCCAACCATACGCATTGAATGACAATACCTCAACAACACCTGCTTACAAACTGAACAAGAGTACCTAAAGTATTTTTAAATGTGGAATTAGAACCTTAAAGTATTTTAGAGTATAATTTTAACCCTAAATATTAAAAATGAAGCAATCTCACCCCCCACACACAAACAGAACCACAAACGTTCGTTTGACTTTGTTTGCTCCCTCACAGTCTTCTTCTCTTTGTTAGGTGAGGAAAGCCGCAAAGGTGTCAGGGACGTTAAGGTTGCGATGAGTTTGAGAGCAGTGCCAGCTAACTCTAAGCAAGGAGGTCGAAGATGGAGGTACAGGGGCTTTTTTTTGGATGACAACAATGTCTCAAACTCTCGCTAACCACTATTTATGGCTTTCCTCACTTGGCAAAGAGAAGAAGACGGCGAGAAGTGGTAAAAAGTCAAACGAACATTTGTGGTTTTGTTAGCGTGGGGTGAGATTGCCTCACTTTTAATATATGGATTAAGGGGTAAAAATACCTATAAACTTTTCTCAAAAGTGCATACACCATCATAAACTTTTTTGGATACAAAAATAACCATAAACTTTCAAAAGGAGGGTAAAAATGACATTTCCGTTAAAATTAACTAACAGCCGTTAACTCCAATATAAAAGTACCAAAATACCCCTATCTAAAAAAATAGGTTATGGTGATGGATGCAATTTTGAAAAAAAAAAATGGGAGATTTACACTTAGGTCCCATGCAAGGAAAAAAATGAAAAAATGGTCCCTATAGATTGCAAAATGAAAAAATGGTCCCATGGAGTTGTCAATACAGGCTCCTGGAGTTGTTAATGACAACGCCAGGAGCCTGTATTGACAACTCCATGGGACCATTTTTTCATTTTGCAATCTATAGGGACCATTTCTTCATTTCTCCTCTTCCTTGGGACTTCACTGTCATTCTCCCAAAAAAAATTTATGCATATTTTTACACTTTTTAAAAAAATTTATAGGTATTTTTTCCCTTTAACCTTTTTTTTCAATAAGGATATTTTGATACTTTTACACTGGAGTTAGCGGCCATTAATTTTTACGGAAATGTCACTTTTGTCCCCCTTTTAAAAGTTCATAGTTACTTTTATACCTAAAAAAAGTTTAGGTGATGGATGCACTTTTAAGAAAAGTTTATAAGTATTTTTATCCCTTAACCCTCAATACTTTGGGGTCAAAATTACACCCTAAAATATTTTAAGATGCTCATTGCACCTAAAAATACTTCGGGATACTCATTGAACCCATAGAACAATAAGCTTGGGCACTACAAGATAAACTGGCCTAACGAAACTACATGTGACATAGAAAGAGACAACTCTAATAAAACAAATATTTAACTAAACCAAATAATAAACAAATATATTAAACCTTATAGTTATCCCATTATACTTAGTACAGTGGACCAAACGATCTATAAGATAACAAAGGACTGGGAGCAACTTTGCTCCAAGACTCTCTGAAAGGACATTCTTGAAGAAGCACCACAGCTGATGGATCCCTCTTTTATTTCTTACCGTGTCAGTGAAGTTTTGCTCATCAGTGTCATGTGACCAAGAACCATATAAAGCTAATCAGAGATTTCTTCCTTTTTAAGGTACAAAATGTACCTACAGACTATTCAAAAATTTGAAATTTCTTGACCCAGTTAAGCAAGCAAGAGGCTTTCTTACATCTTTTCTCATTTATCCCATCAAGCTCTATATTCACACTGTTTTCTCCTCTTTTATACAGCAAAGCATGGAACGTCTTATTTACAGCTTATGCCAATTCCCATGTCACTCTTTCAAAGGCCAAGACAGAGAGATCAACAGAGACTTCACAATATGCAATGGTTTTCACTTTTCAATGTCAAAATGATCATAACTTGTACATGCTTCCATGTTCACTGACACTTCCACCAGAAAGCCTTCTAAACATATGCCATAATCTTCTGCTTCTTCCAGTCCTCAAAGGACCTGAATAAGAGTGTCTTCTAAATGATCCAGGTTCTTGCCTACCAAATCTTGCAGATGAACTGAATAATTCTGATGCTGATAATCCTCTTTCGATATCTACTTCGCGGTCCATGTTGGTAGCAGCAAAGTGTTGTCCTTGGAAGTTATCCGGTTGTTGTCCAGAAACAGTAGTGACTCCCATATCCAAGTCAACAGACAGATCATCCTTGCTAGAACTTCTTGAAAATGCTTCTCTTGCTTCATCACATTCGTTGCATACTAGTTTTAAAGCTTGAACAACCTCTCCCATGAAAGGACGGTTCGATACCTCTGGCTGCACACACATTGAAGCAATGGCTGCAACTTTAGCCACACTATCAAAATGCACGTCGGGTCCCAGAGAAGGATCTATTATTGCCTCGAGTCCTTCTCTGCTCGTCAGCAGAGGGCGTGCCCATGCGACAAGGTTCTCTTGACCAGGAGGTTGTGACATGTCTACTGGCTTTCTTCCGGTCAGAAGCTCAAGAAGAACAACACCATAGCTGTAAACATCACTCTTTACCAAAAGATGCCCAGTCATGGCATACTCTGGAGCTACATAACTGGAGCAAATTTTAACATTAAAAATAAATCAAACAAGCAAATGAACAATAGTAAAACTCATCAAAGAACAAAAATAGGTTTGAACTTTGAACGTCAAGAGTTGGCACCAATCAGTTATAGAAACCCAAACATGTATTAAAAAAAAGGAAGGAAAGAATGTTCCAAGTTCTCTACAACTTTAGACTCGTAAAACAAATGTCTTGCGATGTGAGAGAGATTAGGCCATTTTAGTTGATGACATAAAGTTCTCGTTCAAATCAAGTAATCTATATTCAAGATGGGGCCAAGAGGCTAGAGGTGGCAAGCTTAAATCAAGGACACCCAAGAGAAAGAAATAAGTTGTAAGAAGGTATAAAAAAGGAAAGGAAAAGACTTTAGTACCCAAATGTTCCCATGACACGTGTTGATATGTGTCTGTTTTCCTCATCCGTTGCTATTCGGGCCAGTCCAAAATCAGATACTTTTGGCGTAAAATCATCTTCCAACAAGATGTTGGAAGACTTGAAGTCTCTATGTATTACACGGGGACTTGAATCTTCATGCAGATAAGCCAGACCACGAGCAGCACCAAGAGCTATCTTCATGCGGGCAACCCAATCAATTGGACTGGTCTCCCTGTCAACTCCTATCAGCAGATCAAAAGGAAAAGCACAAAACCATCATGTTCAAAAGTCTTAACAATTATTGCAAGGAACCTAAAATCCAAAGTAAGAAAATGAAGGCAGATCTACCCACCATGCAAATGGGAATCCACGCTGCCATTTGGAATGAGTTCATAAACCAAGCAGCGGAATGTCTCCTCTGTGCATATGCCTATCAACTTGACCAAATTTCTATGGTGCAAACGGCTAAGCATCTCAACTTCAGCTAGAAATTCACGGTCACCATGATGATCCTCCCTCTTTAGAACCTTGACTGCCACTTTTGTCCCATCATCAAGAGTACCACTATAAACACGCCCAAAACCACCTTCTCCAAGTATTCTTGAAGTGTGAAACTTATTAGTGGCTCTCTCAATGTCACTCATGCTGAAAGTCTTGGCAGAACCTTTATAAGCTGCAAGGCTAGATCGAAATGATGAAGATGCTGAAACTGGCCCACCTCCGGTCAATGACCCCACAGTGCCTGTGAAATTCATAATTTTGTTTCTTAAGCATAGTGGCAGAAGATTTGATCAATCAAAACGTTACTGCAGTTGTGTGATATGGCAACATCCATAACTTACCAACTTCAATTATAACTTAAAAAAGGTGATATTAGTTATAACTTAAAAATAATGCTAACAAAAATCATCCAGCTGATTTGAATAAGTGCAGTTGAACCTTTTTCTTCCTGCTAAGGCTCCACCTGTTATCCTTCTACAAGATAAAAACCTATAAGCTGTTTTTCAGCTTGTAAGGATGTGTTTGGATTAGTGATTGGAGAATAGCTTATGGAGAGAATGAAAAATGTGATTTTAGAAAATAGATTTTGGAGAATAGCTTCTGAAAAGGTAGGGGGGGAAATAGCTTTTGTAAAACCATGGTTTTTAAGGGGTGTTTGGCTACATCACTTTTAAAACCATGGTTTGGGGCAACAACATGGTTTCAAAAGTGTTCCCAAACACATACTAAAGAGTGTTGTATTCAATAATCAACCACTAAGACAAAAACTTTTGCTCATCCCAAACAGTTGACAGGACAAAATGCAAAAGTTCATGTGTTTTTCAGATATCAGCAGTTACATTACCTGGGGTTTTGGAAATAGAAGGTGGCAAAGTCCGTGGAGTTGATGTTGTTTGAGATACATGATCTCTGCGCTTGAACAACAATACCCAAGCAGCTGCAGAACATAAAAGAACAGCTACAAAAGCTGAAAGTGAAATAATGGCAATCACGCTACCACTAAGTCGATTTTTATGCTGTCTTTTTGGTATGTCCACCCCAATGGGCTTTATTGTCCTTCCATTGTTGCCATTAGAATATGGGCCACCATCTATCATTGTCATGTTTGGGGGTAGAGGAGGCGATGGTGGTAAGCCTGTACATAGAGGAATTCACAAGGGTTCTCACCAAAAAATAGAAGAGATGGGGATTAAACAAGGCATTCTTAATTTGTACATACCTGGATAGCTCACATATAACACTTCATAGTCTCCAAAGTAGGAAGCTTTTATAGCTACCAGTTTATGCCAGAATCTCTGGGAGGTAAAAAAAGCTGTAGTGTTATCAAAACTTTCCCCAAGTGGAACCAAATCAATTAGGACATCAGTTTCCTCTGGTTGCTCATCAGCAGATTTAGCTCCCATTATACGAACTTGACTTTGCTCCATGAGAACCCCAGTGGAAATTTCAGAAGCCAGTTCTGAAACCAAAGGAAAGAAGGTATAAAGAGAAACACCAAGGCGAAGACCAACTTGCATGGGCCAGACACACCTGCAAGGTGCTCCTGGGGGAGAATTTGTGTAGGGCTCTGTGCAAACAGTTGATAAACAATCTGAAGAAAAAGGCAATATTTCAGTACAATGAATAAGGCTGGGAATAATTAAAAGAATGTACAAATCTTTGAAGGCAGATAAAGAGATTAAGGAAATAAGGTGCTAGCCTTCATTAGGAGGTGGAGGTGGAAGTGCTTGAACTTTAGGCAGGACTGGAGTCTTAGGCCTCTTGGAAGCAGACCGAGGAGGCGGTTCAGGAGAAAGAAATGGTACTTGCAATAGAAAACACAATAAATCATACAAAGTGGAAAATAGATGACAACGAAAAGACTTGATTTTCAAATGTAACTTTCCATGAATTAAAAGGATGAAATTTTTCTTCTTACTTTTGGTAGGATGAGGACCGAGTCTGAACAATGGAGATGGAGCATGTGAAGCTTGGCTCGCTGGTGGCAAAGTTGGGAAAGAGAATGTAGTAGCTGAAGTTCCAACCATGCAAAAAAAAAAAAAAAGGTCAGGAACTAAAATGCCTATAACCTATTTTCACCAACTATCTCCTAGAATAAATGGCTAACAAAGTTTTTATACTTGTGAAGGTACCTGGGTTCACTGGTGGAGGAGCATAATGTCTTTGTCCCCTTGTTGGGAGTGATGAAGGAGGCATTGCTTGACCTGTATCAAGCAGTGAAAATGACCAAAAATAAGAAAAAAAGGCAAAAGAAAGGAGTTATGCAAAATTGCAGCAAGTAAATTGTGCAAAATAATAGAGATTAGGTATCATATCAAACCTGGATTAATTGAAGTAGGAGGAGAGACTAGATCTGATGATGCAGGAGCAGGACTGGTGACAATGTTCCTTTTATGATGATGCCCATGTGCAGCAGGGGCTAAATCACAAAAGGTATCGATGTAAATAAAGCACAAAAAGTATGTGTTAACATTTACATTGCCTCTTTACAATGTTTCTCCTCAGCTGAAGTTTTTGGACAAATACAGTAAGAAAGAATCGCTGAGTAAAATATATCATTTATCTTTTTAGAAACCTCATTTCCCAAAAAAGCCTACATAATGTCAGATTAGAGATGTATATCAATATTAAAGTTCGAACTCAATTGAAGTGGTACATGAAGACGAGATCTGGAAGAGAATATAGAAACTTAAATTACTTGAAAGAGTAAGAGAATTTATGTGGCTGGTTTGTAATAGAAGACTTGCATACTAAATCAGTGACAAGCTAGTGGAGTGGGGAACAGAGCATTGTGAAAGATGTGAACAAGGGAAGGATACAGATGCTCAATTGGCAATATGAATTCCAACACGTTTACAGAGAAGGTAACAGAAGTGCAGATGTTATGTCAAAGATGAGTCTAAATCAGAATGAAAACTCAAGATATGGGAGCAACTGCCTAGTAGCTTCAAGATATGCTACATGAGGATGCAGTAGAATTTTGTATTCTGTAATTTATGACTCGCTTTGTATTTTGGGCTTCACCACTTTCTTATAACCAAACAAAAAAGTATTAGCTCCTCATGAAAAGTTGTTCCAGTGTTGCACACCTTGAGCTGGGGGATGTGGATGTATTAAAGCTGGAAGTGGCTTTGATGAATTATGCAAAGGCGCAGCAACAGGTGCTCCACCCTTTTTCCAATTGATGATTCTGGCAGGAGTTGATGAAGGAGAGACAACGGGTGCTGTAACACGTTTTCCATCAATAAAATGTCTATGAATCAAAATATTATCTCAAAATAGCATTTACATTTCACTTCCAATTAAAGAAGTTAAAGCAGTCAGATGCAAATGCTAGACATAATACTGCAATGAAACATACAGGATAAGGTTTATATAGTGAGAACAAAATCAATCATATAATAGTGTTAGTGCTGACAATTGTGAATAAACTCAAGAAATGAGTAAAGGCATTGCAATTTGAGGGTTCTGGATTCATATTTCTCCTTGTTACAGAATCTTTTGACAATTGAACTTAAACATCACAACTATGCAGTCATGATCATCTATAGCTTGAACCATTTGTTGAGGAACCTGGATTCATATTTCTCACGGGCAAATAATGATGTGAGATGAGAAATGGGAGACACAACCACGTCTCATTTTGCAATATCAACAGAATTGTAATTTAGACTGAAGAAAAGAAATAACGGACAGATCATTTATGGCTTGATTCAATTGTTAAGGACTCTAGATTTATATTTCCGACTGGTGATATGGGCAAAAAGAGATACAATCACTTGGCATTTTGGAATATCAATTGAAAAGCAATTTAACTAGGCAACAAAAAAAAAACAAGAGATCACATAATACAGTCTGTTGGTACATATCTTCCTTCTAAACCATAATCATTTAGGTGAAGTGAAGAGCCTATGCATACAAAATGAAGAATGTGAAAAAGTGACCTGAAAAGTAGGAAGAGAAAAAAAAAAAATTCTTTGAAAATTTGCACCTGGTAATTCTGATGGAGATAATACTGGTATAACTGGGTGGACAGACCGTGGGTTAGCGGGAAATGTACTTGATGGTGATGCAACTGGTGCTGCATAGATACAACAAAAGAACAACAATGAGACAAATAGAAATCTAAATATTTTCATTTCTTCCTCTCTTCTAACATATTAAGGTACTGAAATTTACCAGGTAATACGTGCCCAAAAAAAAATTACCTGTTAATATGGGAGGAGTTAAACGTGGGGAAATAGGGTGGACTATTGGTGGGTTATGCCGCACCTTTCTTGGAGGGGGTGCAACAGATTCTGCATCCAATGAGAATGAGTAAGTCCAGAACCACATAGTTAAATTCTAGAGATGATTTGACGAGACTTCATTACATACCTGGTGACACTGGCTCTGGGGTGTGACTCTCATTGGGAATCCTTTTATGAACTTTAGGTGGCAAACTTCCATGTCTAGTTGGTTGGCTGACTGGTGAAATTTCAGGTAAACTGGCAGGAGGTGCAGGAGAGGCTGTTCAAAATGCAATTAAAGAGAAGATCCTGGTCAGTGCAAACAAAAATCTGGCTATGAAGAAAAAGAAAATTCAAGCTCTCTGATAATGTTCCTGTGACAACATAACAAAACCTTTGTCACATACTTGCATTCCTATTATGGATATTATTAGGAGGCAAACTTCCATGTCCAGTTGGCTGGCCGATTGGTGAACTGTTTGGCAATTTGGTAGAAGGTACTGCTGGGGCTGTTAAAATACAGTAGAAAATCATATTTTTGGACCAATAGTGGCTAGAAGCTGACAATAGTAAAAAAGAAGTTTAAACCATCTGATAAGAATTCACATTACTGAAGAAGATTTTCATCACATGCCTGGTAAAGCTGGCTCTGGCGCATGACCTTTCTTTGCATCCCTTTGGTGAATAATAGGTGGAAAACTTCCATCCTCAGTTGGTGGGCTTTCCGGAGAGATTTTGGGCAAATTGGCAGGAGGTGTTGCAACTGGGGCTGTTCAAATATGCAATTGAAGAGCACATATGGGGTCAATACTCAATACCAACTAGACTAAGACATGACAAACGTATCATCACATACCAGGTGAAACTGGCTCCACGTTGTGACTCTTATTTTTATTTCCTTTAGGTCGTATATCTGGTTCAACCGGCAAGCCAACTGGTGAATGTTTAGGCATATCAACAGAAGGTGTTGCAATGGGAGCTGTTCAATATGCAATAGAAGAGCAGAAAATCAGTCAAAAGCAATTGGAAGCTAGACTCCCTAGACACCTTCTGAACAAAAAATACAGGGCCTTGTACAATAATGTACCTGGGACATCAGGTGTGGAGACTGGAGGTGTCACAGAAGGTTGAGGTGGACTTGGTTTTACTGATGGTGGCACTTGCCCTGGTAAAGTGGAGGGTGGAGGAACAACCTTTTGTGATGAAGGTGGTAATACTGTTGCACTTGGTGGTGAAGATGGCTGAGCTGAAGGGGGAGGAGCAACCTTAAATGATGGAGGTGGTGATATTGGGGCGCTTGTACTTGGTGATGCAGATGGCTCAGTTGAGGGTGGAGGAACAACCTTAAATAATGGAGGTGGTGATAGTGTGGCGCTTGTACTTGGTGATGCAGATGGCTCGGCCCCCATTGTCATCTTTGGCAATGGAGTTGTGGGAGGTGATAATGTAACTGAATGGGGCAAAAAAGGCCCTGAGTAGTGAAAAAACCAGCTTGGGGATCAGAGGATGCTATGATAAATTTAACATTCAATGAGTATGAAATTACCATTCGGTACAGCTGGTGTATTCGGGGCAATTGTTTCCCATGACTTTCTGGGAGAAGAATGCACTAGCATGGTCGCCGGGGATGGGGAAACAGCAAAATCTAGGAGAAGATAAATAGAAAAGCAAAAAACAGAAGAAGAAACTGATTAGGACCATGAACAACTGACGCCAAGTAAAAAACAAAAAGCTCAAAATTCAACCCCGTGTATCATGATCTAAGTCTAAACCCCATGACTCTCCATGCTGGATAAGACCAGGCCCTAGAGTTTCTTTTCTAGGAGAAATGACATGAAATAAAACTGGTGACGGAGATATATTGAACCCTAAATGAATATAGTATCACAAGATAGTCTAAGCTACCAGAAAACCCAAAGTTGCCAAATATGACAGATTGTCCAGTATAGTATGGCTCATATTCACAATATCTTCTGAAAGTTTTAAAAATTTGAGTATTTCAGGTCATCAGTCATTATTCTGAGGAATACAGTAGCTTTCAAAAGAAGTGTTTTTATGGAGGAATAAGCAATCTATCCACAGGCGAAAATTGTCTTCACTGCTAGAATCTTTTTATCATATAAAGATAAGGTGAAATACAACCAAAAACAGCCATAAGTCACAGGAACAATAGATGCCGAATGGGGGGGGAATTATGAACTTCAGAAAACCATGGTTTGCAAATATCAGTCAAATTGCTGCAAGTGGAGCCAATATCCTTTGATTCTAAGAGCACATTTCCCAGTAAAAATACGAATGATGGCGAGCTAAAGCGCTGTTTTTATTCACTATTCAAAATTAGATTCTGTAAGCAATGCAAACATTAACAGAGAGAAGAAGATGACAACTGATTTTTGCTTATACTAAGATATGACGATCCAGACGAACTTTAAGCTTCTCAGTGTAACAGTTACAACAACATTAACAGAATATGGATACCCAGATCAAGTACTTTTAGCTTGTGCACAAGTTTAAATGAAGAATTCTGAAAATTAATATATACCTCCAGATCCTTGGACTCCCAAGGCAAAGCTAATGAAGCAGAGCTTCACCAGCGAAAGAATGGACAACGGAAACAGCCCCATCCCATGCCAATAATCAATCTTCGGGTCTCAATACAACTCCCTCAGTTGTAATAAATAAGAGAATAAATTACAGGTTCTGAAAGTCGATAACTTGAAGCAAGAATAAACTGAGGAGGTTGATTTGTAGAAGACCCACATATAGTGATGGCAAAGCAATGAGAATGAAACTAATGGGATAACCCAAAACAGTGTCTGGCGAAAGAGACAGGAGGTGGCAAAACAACTGTTTGCTGAAAACATGAGCTCTGATATAGAAAGAACTTGAAGATCTCCATGTGAGGCAGAAGAAAAGGAAAACCTTTCTGCAATAGTCGTTGCTTATAATTCCAGGTTAAAACTAATCTAAAAAAATACTGTATGGTCCACACACACTGATACAAAAACTTGAAAAGAACAAAGGGAAGGTGGAGAAAATGGCCACTTCTCAGATCTCAGAGAGAGAGAGGAAAGAGAGGCTTTCAGGTTTAGAGTAAAGTATAGTATTAATTAAGAGTGATAATTAATATTTTGAGTGGGAAGGTCTGGTTCAAGTGGTGAGTGTCAATGGAGGATTATTACCAAACTTGGTTCGCTTTTGTTCAATGGAGGTTGCTTGGTTGGTTTTCTTCTTTTTAAAGGTCTCTCATCTGGAAGCTCTTATCGGGGCCATCCAAAGATAGCAGTTTAATTTGACACAATGGAGTGTCAGGTGTCAAGATCTGCTTTGGACACATCATATCCATCAACCCCCCAATATGTTTTCGGTTTGTGATTTATCAACGGCTATTATGACTTTAGCGACAAACAATAAATGACCTATCAATCTCAATTAGAAAAAGTTCTTGTACTGTTTGTATGAACAAAAGGCCTTTTAGAGTGTGTGACAAGTAATTTTGATTTTAAACACTGGTATTTGTAATTTCAGGTCCAAAAAAACACATGTATTTGCAAGGTGATGTAGCCCTCTCACTCCCTAATCATTAACTTCAAATAACTTATTTACGTAAATAATTAAAATTAGTTAAGAGTAACCAACGAGCATATCAAAAGGGGTTAGTTCCTTATAATGTGACGAACCAAGATTTACATCTTCACTGAGAAAGGTGTCCACATTTAGTGCCGAACTGTACCTCGAACAAGATTGTCTCTAATAGGATAATACATCTACCTAGCAAAAAAATGTTAAGAGCCATACTCCTTCCAGTCCATAATATTAGACACTTCAACTAATTCATCAAAACTAATAAATGCTAGTTGACTCATTAAATATGTCATAAAATGAATTTTTTCCCCAATTTTACCTATATTAAATTAGGTTTCAAATGAGAGAAAACATACAAAAAGTCACATTTAAGCTACCTGAACAAAATTGATAAGTAAGCATGAATTATTCTCCAAGTAATTTATATTGTAGACCAAAGCATTCTTTTATAACTGAAGTATATTATGGACCAGATGGAGTAAATATGCATTTTTTTAACTATATCTTTATTTATAAAAAGGATAAGTGAGAGAAATAATAAATGCAACAACTACAATCAAATGGTAAAGTTAGAAAAAAAAACGTAATAAGTACTTTAACAAACTTAAAATGAAACTTATAATTAAAAATACGCTCATTCACAAATTTAAAGCTTCTATTATAAAACGGAGGAGTATTAAAAATGTTGCCCTATACGGAAGAAGAAAGGAATGATTAAGGGGGCATGTGAGTTGCCACCATGTTCATTGATCCAAGAGGGGAAAGAAAGCAGATTAAGAAAACAGACAAAATAACAGTTGCAAACTGTGGCACCCGTGAGTGACAGAAAAACAAAGCTGTGAGATGTGTTAATCATAATATATTAGTTTTCAGATTCAGTCGGCAAAATAAAAATCAAGCTCACAGGTTATGATGATATGATAAAATCAAAGCATATTTCAGTATGGGATGGTCTCAATTTATGGGGTAATATGAGGGGTTGAATTTAAGAAAGAATCAGAGAACCAAATAACAGAGATTATTTTTAATACATTTTTATTTTTCAAAAAATTAATTATTAAATTGAAAGAATTCATTTAAAATTCAGTTTACTCAAAAGGGAGAAAAGGGAAAAAGCAGTTAAAAGTCGCCATTTAAAAATTGTATTAGTCAGAAACACTTAATTCAAGTGCCAATATTTTTTACGTTAGAAACTTAAAATCCTGCAAAGTACTATTGCATTATGTGTATAAAAATATATAATGTTATTTCTATCAATAAAATTTCTCAACAAAAACTTTAAGCCACAATATTTAGATTTTTCAGCTTTATAAGAGTCATCCCATTTTATAGTATTGTTTTAATTTAACCTTACACTTTATAGTATATATAGATTGAGGGGAAGATTCCGGGTCATGAGCCGTTAGCTTCTTTTGGGGGCCTAACGCATAAGTCAATCTACTTTAACTAACACTCGGAATATTAATTTATTTCGGCCAAACTAACACACACTTGCACTTTAAGCAAATACTACTAAAAAAAATAATTTTATAAAATTCGGAGCAATCGCATTAACGTGAAAACAAAGGCATGATTGAAGACTCATATATTAAACCACACACACCTATATAGTACCCACCATATTCATGATATTATTTTTGGTTTCAATTAAAAAAAAAAAAGCCAATAATTCAGCATCAAAGCACAAATACTATTTAAATTCTAAATATTATTTTCTGTTTAACAAAGAAACTCATGTTATAGATGGGTCGAATTTGAAAAGTGAGACTTATTCGTCTCATATCTACAAGATGATTTGGTTTATAAATCAAGAGAGGTCAAACCTAACATAATTCGAATGTCACTGTGTCTTTATTAAGGGAAAATCGCAGTATAGTCCCAAGAAATATAAATAATATATTTCCTCCAGTTTTAACTATAGGACAACATTTGAGAGTTGATATTGGTCTTAATTATAGGATGAAGTTTTAATTTTTGTGAATATCTTCCCAAAACACCCCATATTGATACTTTCTCAATAATAATTAAACACATTAATAATTTAATAAGAGTAGATTATTGGAAGTTGTTGAGGGAGATTGATGACGCCGGATTATGTGAGAGCTTAGAGAAGTCGTGTGTGAGGCAGGAGAGGTACAAGAAAAAATAGAGAATCAACCTAATTGGATGCCATTTTAAATTTTAAATAAAGGTATTTAAGGAAAATAAATATGATTAACTAATTTAACCACTATACTTAATTTCTCTAAAGTTAGGTAAATTTATCCTATAATTAGGACCGGAGGGAGTATTAAAAAAAAAAAAAAAGTCCCAATGAATGGTTTCTTATAGAGAGTTTTTAGATAGTGAATCACATATTAAAACTTTTGGGATATTTTTTCATTTCTTTGGAACCATAATGGGGTTTCCCCATTTATTAATTTAGTTAGTCTTATTTGGTATAATTGAAGTTAGATTTAAACAACTGAGATTAAATACTTGTCTTAAACATGGACAAGAAAGTGGAGATGTGATGGGAGAGAGGGTTGCCCACTAATCCAAGTCCGTGATGTGTGTTTGTTGGATTATAGTGCAAAAGTGTGAGGTGCCACACACAACACTATTTAGCTATGTTTGTATCCACAACCACATTTTGGTTCCACCACCTCATTATTTATTTCTGAAAATCACACCCTAAAATGTTTTTGAGTACACACTATGATCTTTCAACTTATTAGTATACTTGTTTTAAAATTGTAATTAAAAAGAATTATACTTTGAAGTTTAATTTTAACGCTGATGTAAAACCTTCTCTAATAACCTAAAAAGGCTGGATGATGAAAGATGTAAATGGAATCAGAAAAAAAAAAAGAATAAATAAATAAATTTGATAGATTTAATGAAATGAGATCTTATATTTATGGTCAAAACACAAACCCCTCTACTAATGTAGTACGAGAGGGGATATATAGCGCAGTTGTGTGAACAATTCTGATAGAAACTATGGAGCGCCCAACTCTTGGCTTGTACCAAATTTTATATACGGTGGTTTTATTTCATATAAATATATAGGTTAAAATGTAAGTTTACTAATAAAGTTTTTTTTAGGGGGTTTCACACAAATAAGTTTTAAAACGAGCAAAAATACTAATAAACAATTTGAAAGAATATAAATTTACTAAAACTGTTAAATTTTACCAAACACTGTAGGAATTTTCTTTTTTTAAAATTTAACAATCGTTTGTTGAAATTTAATGATTTTAATGAATTTACGCTCTTTTAAAATTGGGGGAACATATAATAGGAGGGAGATGATTCATGAGAATGAATGGCATGTGGTTTATTCTTTTCCAGCCAGAATCTAAGGAAGGGTCACACAAACGTACAAGTACCATTTGAGTATTTCATTATTTGATATCATAATCAAAGATATATGTATACACAAACATCAACACACATCTTGTGGCCTTGCCTGGTCCCACACTCTCTCCTTTATTCCCATGTCAAATCCTTCCCCACATGTGATGACCACCGCCCCCCAACACTTTCTATTGTCTGAATTGTAATCACTTAAATGTTTTTGGTTTGAGGGGAGGGTAGTGAAAGGAAAGGAGAAAAGGGAGATAAATTATCTTTTTGAATTGAAGATATTTAAATTTTAGACGGGAACCAAAATTTAAAAAGAATGAAAAGATAAATTTTGGGTAGGAACCTAAAATTTAAAAAAATGAAAAGGTAAATTTTATATTTCTTTTATCCAAAATTATAATTTACGCCCCATCCCCTCCCCTCAAATCAAACACACCCTTAGTTTATTTTAATTGATTTTAACTAAATGAGGAAAAAGTTTTGTCTCGTGAAGGGTTAAAAAAAACTTATTTGAAGTTCTATAAAATAAGCACGAGCCTTTCATCACTCACATTTCTTCTTTCATTTGAATGCTCGTTTGGAATAGCTTATTTTTAGGTAATAAGTGGTTATAAATCGTGATTCACGATATACGAGATAAGTATATGAGGGGAGTTTTATCTCGACTTACGTAATAAGAATTTATTGTTCAAAAATAAGTGATACCAAACACAAGCTGAATCCTTCATATTCAATTTTAACGAGGGGCTTATTCCTATGTCTGTGATAGTGTAGCTTTTATATTTATAAGTTCATTAGGTTGTAATTCTCCTTCCAATCTTAAATATAATAGTTAGTTGGAGGGTTTGTTTAGATCTTAAATGTAATATCTCAATTATATATCTTTACTTCTCATATTTATTTATTTTTTTAAAACTAACCCTATTAATATATGCAATCAATATGTGCAATTTTTAATACAAACGATAGAGCAAATAAAAAGCCGGCCCTACAAGGTCGGCCTTTGAATATAAGGGTCAGGGCCAACCCTACAGGACCGAAAATCCTTTTAACAACATTTTACTAATTTTTTTAGTTTTTTTTAAAGTAAAATTACAGCGATAAAAGTCCTAATTTAACATATAAATATTGTTAAAATTAAGGTGCAAATAGTACGTATCATGCAACAAATAAATATAGTCACTAAGTCATTATCAAAGGTAAACTCTTGTTCACAGACTATAATTATGAATAATTAATGAGATGATTTAACAAAATAAAAAACCCTTCTTATAAATATTATTAAAAAGTGTAAATAGTTAAAAAAATAAACAACACAAGATATGAACAAAACAATCATTAGAAAATAAGTCAAAAAATGCAAAATTAGTAAGAATACTTATGAAATAAAAAATATCTTTTATAAGTTCTTAATTTTTTTAGGTTCTTAATACAAGATGTTCTTAAAAAAATTAATTTTAAAAAAGATAATAACAACTAAATATTTGCAACATTATTAACAAAACAAAAAAAAAAATCAATAATATTAATATCATATAAATAATTTTTAAAAAATAAAAAAATACATACCGGCCTAAATGGGCCACCCCTTTTAACCCTAGGCTCTATAGGGCTAGACCTTTTAGGTATGTTTTTACTTTTGAGATAAAAATCTCAAGCCCGGTCTTTGCAAATTCAAGGCCTAAAAGGGTCAAACCTGTCCATTTTCCCCACTATAATAAATGATAAGAAAACAATTTATTAAAAGGAAAAAAGACACTTAAATACCACTTGAATTTCAAAATCTCAAATCAGTGATTTTCTAAAAACATGAGTTATTAATTGTTATACTCTTTGTGTCAATCACATTATTCTTCTTGTCAAAAAAACCAATTTAAAATTTTAAAGTTTAAGTGGTATTTAAGCGTCTTTTTCTCTTATTAAAACCAACATATATTTTTTATAAACAGCTTAGCTCAACTAATTTTTTATTATACATATGAATTCGTTTATCTATATAGCTCTTTCATTGAAGATTTGATAGCGTATATCCTCTACTATCTCTCATGCATATACTATAAAAGCCAAGCCACATGTGTGTGTGGGGTTTGGGACTCACCTAATTTATTTTTTATATAAAAATTTAGGTGAGTTAAGTCCCAAAAATTCATTGAAATCAAGGCATGCCTCCGAACTTAAAAATTCTTATAGAAGTACTTACAAAAAGAATGGCATAATACAAGCTAGCTGTGTTTGATTTCTTAAGTGGGTCTTAAATAATATTATTTATATCATATGGGTATGCATTTCTAGTTTTCGCCAATAAAAGAAACCTAGAAAAAAAATATCGAGCAAAACTTTATTTTTAAAAGGGGGGGCGTGTGAGATAAGAGGGATCCAATGTTAGAAGGTATCCAAAGAAAAAGTCACATGCAAATAAATATTCAACACAGCGCTTTATTCTCCTCCACACGTGAGCCGCCCCTATACTCAAATACTACTTTGGTAATCTTGTGTTGTATATTTTGGGCTTGGGCTTCATATATAGATTATTAACTTCGGGGTTTGACTTTAGTAAACGGGCCTTTTTATTCCGTGTCAAGGGCTTTTCTTTTGGGACTAACGATTGTGGCTTTTTTTAGGTTCTTGGGCTTGCTTCGTTGTTAAGATGGGCTGGAGGCCTAATGTGGGCTGGGCATCAATTCATTATTGAAAAATAAACAAAACAAAGTAACAGTGGCAAGAAAAAACAAGAAAGGAAGAATCCGTGATGAAAAATCCCGTTTTAAAAATTTTATTGACAAGAAGGATATAATATATTTTTATATACACAAAAATACAGGTAATATGCAGAGCTTTATACATAGAAAGTGCTAGGATTCGAATTTATTCCAAAAAAATCAACAATAAAGTCAAGCTCATGCAATTCTTCCTGATTAATTTGCCGCGAAGGTCATTTCCAATTTCCAAGCCACCTTAATTGACTGTGAGTTTTTCCTATCAAATTTGTTTGTTATATATTTGGAAAACCATTTTGCATTACTTATACTTTTCCTTAATTTTAATTTAGAAGATATGTATTTTTTCCTTTTTTAATTAAATCTTTTAACTTTGCAATATTAGCATTGTTAGATCCAATAACTCTACTTTGTTAGCATCGTTTGCCCTATTACAAGAGCTAAAAATGCCAACAAAACAAAGTTAAAGGATTTAATTAAGAGAAAAAAAAACACAAATATCAACTTTAAAACTGAGGCAAAGTATATATAACTGCAAACGGTTTTCCCTTGTATAAAAGTCTTGAAAGTAGAACATTAAAAACTATAGTTAACAAGAATGAAAGTTGAGAACAATGTGACTGTGTCGAAACTGTTAGTTTCATTGTGAAATGTTGTAATAGTAATCATCCCTTTAGAGATATAATTGATGACATTAAATTAGTTATGAATCAGGTCATGTAAAGAGAGAATCTATCGGCATGGCTAAACATTTGGCTAAGTTATCCACAATATGGATTCCAACTTCAGTATCGTTGATCAACAACCACAGTTACTCATCATTTTAACCAATGTGGGTTGGTGTAAATGGTAAGGGGTTGGCGTTCCTTTAAGCGTTCTAGTTCTGAGTTTGATCTTTGAGGTGGCGTGTATGCAGAAAATCCACTTGGGAGAATCGCCCCTATCTTGAGTCCGACAGTATCCAAGGAATTAGTCATCAGGCTTGCTCCGGTGGATACCCTAGTCTTACAAAAAAAACCTACCACGTTTAAGGCAAGATGTAGAGCTTGATGAAAGGAACTAGATGCCATATGATGTTGTAACATCTTTCATGAAGTAATGATACAGAGTATTAAGTCCAAAAAAAAAAAGTCGCATACATTTATGGTTTTTTTGGCTTTATATTGAAAAATAATGATACTCTCAATTAAATCAACTTTCTAGAGGGATCAATTCATAAATCCATATCGCACCTAGTCTAATCCAGACTCAATACAGGACAAATATCCAAATTATAGTCAAATTGTGTGGGTTAACTTTGAAAATTACTACTTAACCCAGGAAGTCTCAAGAACAATTGTACATAAGTGGGAGGGCCATCTTGGAAGGAGCGCCAATTAAGAGGATTATTATCCTGTTAGTTTGAATTCTTATTCATAATCAATTACTCATCATTACTAAGCTTCCTCATCCAACTTTTCTTCTCCTAAAAATCACAAATGGCGGCTTTGTGTTTAGAATTTTTATAGTCAGAAAATTGTAAAAATGTTTTCAATAACTCATAAGTTAGGGGGAAACTTGGAATTTCATAATCATAATTAGCTCTAGCCAAAAGAATCCCAATCTGTGTCTCTAAATTTAAAATTATAGAGCAACATGACCCATTATTTTAAAATTAGTGCAAATATAATATTGTCATACTGTGACTTAATCCCTCCTATTAATAGCACACACCAAGTATTATTTTTTATATACTAAGAAATGTTAGTTAAGTTGTTAAATTTATCTTGAATTAATAAATTTTTTTTTTCAACTTTATCCCTCTTTAAATGAGATGGCTTAATTTTTTCAGTTTTGAACCTCACTTAATAATACAGGTAAATGGGAACAAAAAGTAATTAATATGACGGTTGGCAACATATACGCTACTTGAGTTCAAAAATTGCTTTTGATTCATGTCTTATAATAAGAATCGGGGGAGTTAATGTTTGCTAGAACTTGACATGCCATGAATCCTCTTGAAAGAGAAGTGTGCCTTTGGGAACTCTTACATAGGTGGTGCATGGTTGTCGTCAACTCTTGCCTGTAAGGCATTGGACGCAACGAATGCAACCATCATATTTAGTTGCCAATATCGAGTTTGGAACCGGGAGCATATTGCCAGTGATAAGTTGGAGGAATGCGAAAATGACGTCAAGTCATCATACCCCTTATATCTTGGGTGACATGTGCTATAATGATCGAGATAAAATATTGGGATCCTGCGAAAGTGAGCTAACAACGACAAAAATCTCTCCACCCACTCTAATATAAGTAATTTTGTTTGCTTTTGAGCATAGTAAAATGGGTAATAAATATAGAAGTGGAAAGGTTAAAGGCGGCCAGCGATCAACAATGCAATTGAGAGTGATTAAGTTTATGGCCTGCATGTGATGGGCTTTATGCTCTCACATTCTGAGGTGGCCTCCCCTTAGGCCTCCACTTTGGGACACATATAGGACCAAATAAATGTTTCTTTCGCAAGAAATCAAGTATTAAAAACATAATTCTCTCGTCTCTATCAAAGATAACACTAAACAATAATTAAAAGCTTCATAAAAAATAATTTTATTTTTTTTCCAAATTTCTAGCTAAATATAGCCAACGTCCCAATCAATGGTTTATTCTATACTCTACTTTTTTTATATACTTTTAAAAAGAAAAAAAGAAAAGGGAGGGAGGGGAAAAAAGATAATAAGATAATATCTTAAAAGTGGGGCAAAGATGTGAATGAAATTGAACTGTAATCCCCAGATGTGACCTGCTGGAATTGATTTTTTTGAAAAAAGCAAAGTAAGTTGTTTGTTAACTTAGTTTAATTTTTTTTTTTTTTTGTAATGAAATTGATTATAACACCAGCAAGTCAAGTTCTTGCCACGACATCATGTTTATGTTGAAAAAAAATTGTAAATTGAGATCCTTTAATTGTGTGTGTGATTATAGGGAGTATCAATCAATTCAATATTTAATACATGCTATATATAATTATAAACCGTAACATTGGATAGCTGAACATAAATTAAAAAACTACTCAATTTAATTTCTAGCCATCTTCTATATCTCTTTATTTTATTTTATTTCAATTAAATTTTCAAAATCAGCAGAGGAACATCAATATTACTACTTTTATCTAGTTAGAATAATATATAGTGGCAAAATCTTTGGGTTAGAGACAGGATAATTGAATTTACAAACATGTTAACCATCTTCAGTACTGAGAACTTTATCAGGATTCTTTACACATATTCAAATAATTTTTTATTATCCCCTCAATAGATATGCCCCCTCCATTTTCTTTTATATATGAAAAATAATTATAACCTTACATTTTTCTGCACAACCACGTATCTATACCAAATATCTTCATTTCTGCTACCTTAACTTTTTTGTTGATATTATCTTGTTGTTACCTGACGTTGACTACCATATATTAGTGTTGGTTTTATAATCATTCGATAAAACTTCACATTCATCAGTTTGTTTGGTATCTTTATGTCATAAATAACCCTCGATGTCTTTCTCTATTATAACCCTCTGTATATCTTGTATTTTATGCATGACACCAAGCAATTTCACCGCCATTTTGCACGATGATCCCAAATATACTTGAGCTTTATTACTTGTGGTATGATCTAATCTCCAACTTTCACCTCCAAGTCATTTCTAATCTGTTTCTTAATTAAATAAAACTTGCAATGCATATATTGACTTTTGTTTTATTTTAGCTTTGGTGTAAACCTTTTGATTTCAATGTCCTTATTAATTCTCCATATATAGCTTTAGTTTAGAATTAATTTTCCCCTTGACTTTGCAATAAGGTATGATAAGCAAAAAAAAAAAAAAAAAAAAACCCATGCACTTAAAAATCTCATATTGATGTCCCAAATAAGAATATACTATCAAGGCAAGTCAAAAGTGAGCATGCGTTCTCTTTTTTGGTCTTCAGACATTCTAATGTAGTTAGAATATACTCTCTCCGGTCTTAATTATAAGATAAAGTTAATTTTTTTGGAGAAATTAAGGAAGCGAATTAAATCACTTTAGAGTATTGATATTTTTAGTATCTTTAGATTATATATCAGTTTACTAGTTTAATTAATTAATTTGAAAAATAAAATAAAAATAAAAATATTCTAATGTGATTTAATTGGTTTCCTTAATTTTTCTAAAAAAGTCAACTTTATCTTATAATTAGGACCGGATGAAGTACTATAAAGCCAAGTCAAAAGTCAGTATGCGTTCCCTTTTTTCGTCTTCAGACATTCTTAATTACAGTACCACTCTGGTCCCTATTATAAGTCCTTCTTGACCAAAAAATTTGGTCCTATTTATAAGTCCACTTTCAGTACATAAATGAACTTATGACAACTTTGCCCCTATTTATTGTACCCATAAAGAAATAATTTGAAGAGAGATAGAGAAGAAAAAGTTGAAAAGTACACGTTTATAAATGATGGTATAGTTAGAAATTTATCTTATAATCATTAGGTTAATTACTTTTTCTTGGTATGTGGGATTTAGGTAAAAAAGATTTATAATAGTGACCAGAGTGGTAGTTATTACCGTCTCATGCACACATACATACATAAAATTCTGACATACGCTGCGCAGACTTTTTTTCTTTCAAAACTGTCAAAAACACTTTTCTCTGTACCTGAAACCTTTTCTAATTCAATCATAATAACAAAAGATACCCACAAGTAATAAAAAGAAAATATACACAACTTCATTACTTAATAACCAAATAACAAAGTCTGAGAACAGAAAACCATACGAAACATAAAACGGCCTGCTAGAACGACACAAAACCAAACTAAGCATGATCCATGATCATCGACGATAACTGAAGCATCTTTATTCATTAGCTTATGTAATTAAGTTGCAGGTCTCCAAGTCTAATTCAAAAGACATGAACTTTTCAATGAAACTTTAACCACCCAATTAGCAACTAAATTGGTTTCCCCAAAAATCCACATAAAAGAATGGTTTGGTATAAGATTTTTTTTGGAAAGGATGGTCTCAACAATAATATCGCACACAACTATAGATACACACAACAAACAAGTCATAATTAATCAACTCGCGGAGTGAACTTCTAAGAAGAATCCCACAAAAAAAGTGATAATAAGATTCTGGCATTATTTTTTAGAGGAAATTGAAGGTTTCAAAAAGATAAAATAAAATAAAATAAAAGGGTTGGTAAAAACTAACTTGTCACGTGCTCTGTGGAAACGAGAAGGAAATTCGTCAACGTTCAAAGAAGATGGGTTAAACAAACGACAAATAATAGCAATAAATAAAAGAAGACCAAGACTCGTTTTCACGCTGACCGTTGGCGGAAACTGCGAAGTGTGAACATTCACCCTGGCCCTCCCAAGTCCCAACATATTAATAATGGTTGCCTCTATTTTATCATGCACGTGCACCATGACCAATGTTTATCTGTGCAACAATTATTATAATAGTACCCTTTTCATAAACCGTGTGTGGAGTGAGTTGGGAAGGTCCAATATAGTTGTTGATAATCTTAACTTTCAACATACGACAATGTCTTCCCAACACTATCCATTTTAAGAGCGGCTAAATTGACATGTTTTAGCATTGTAATTTGGGATCAGTTAAATTGGACATTCTTTTATATCCCGTTATAATTACTACCTCTACATGTGGTTCTAATTATAAGATAAAGTTGATTTTTTTGGAGGAATTAAGGAAGCTAAATAAGTTACTTAATTATATCATATGTTATATATTCTTAAATTATATATTAATTTATTAGTCAAACTAATTAGTTTGAAGAAAAAAAATAAAAATAAAAATAAAAATATTCTAAAGTAATTTAATTAGCTTCTTTAATTTCTCCAAAAAAATTAACCCTGTCTTATAATTAGAACCGGAGGGAGTATCACTTTTTCCTCTACAACTTTTATCATATTTATAAAACACCTCATTATTAAATTCTTTATATTGCCGTACAATTTTATTCTTTATTTATTATTGTGTCAACCTTATTCTCCTAGGGTATATATACTTCATATTAAATAAGGATAAAATTACAAATTTGTTGAATTTTATGGCAAAATAAATGAAGTTTAAGGTTTTTTTATCTATAAAAAATATATTGAAAATTCTTTATAAATAAAATCATATATATAGTTATATTTTACAAGGACATATTAATTGATTTATATAATTAAGAAAATTAATTAAAATTAGCGTAATTGCTAGCTATATACTCTTTTGGTCATATTTAGCTAGAAAGCAAAGAAGATGTTTTTTTTTTTTTTTGTCTTATTTATTTCTTATGGGAAAAAACCTTGTGCCTAGGCGAAAAGATAGATTAAAAAAAATCCTATAAATTAAAACTTTTCAATTAGTAGAAAGAGGAACCCATATGTTAACGTCAACATTGGGTCGGCCGACCGAGATTAATTAACAACTCCAGATATTTGGTCAATAGAGATTAGAACCATTGACTATGTGTGTGACTAATGTCTCATCAACAAAACGACACACACTAATCCAATCCGTCCCTTCAATATTTTTCCACATTAGCTTTAATTAAATGGCTTCATCTCCACGCCAGCTTTCACACACTCTCCAGATTTTTCCAACTTTAACTTGATCCGAATATTAATTTATTGAGCATCACGTTCAATCTGACTAACAACAGTGCTTTCTTTAATCTGGGCCACCCATTTTTATTATTTTTTAATTCAAAGCTGACGACTTTGTAGTCCTTATTGGAGGACCATCACTCGCTTTTGCATAATTTTTTTATTACTTGATGGTGATTTATATATATATTGGTCACCGGAAAAAATATTTGTGTATGTATTACCAATTGTGGGGACCAACTTTGTTAACATAACAATTATTAATTACAAAACACATTCGAACTTAGCTCTAAACGTGATTAAAACCAACATAACGTCAAAAAATAATGTGAATGTAAATATCACTATATTATTTAAAGAGAAATGTAACATCAAATATCAAGTTGGATGCTTCGAGATTCAATTTTTTTTTTTTTTTTTTAAAAAGAAGTCATGTGCACATATACAAGTGAACACAATTAATTTCTGTGGAGTGAAAATTTCTCGAGTTGTTGCCAGCTAAACTTTGCCAACTTACAAAATAGTGTTGAAGATAAAGTTTTCAAATTAATGCTCCGTGAGCATTCATTTTGAAAGCTACAACTCAACTGATAAACACCGAGTCTAATAGAAAAAATTAATCTCTCATAATATATAATATGATAAATCAATATTCAAATTGTCATTTAGAGGGATGCTTAATGCGCGACCATACCTTGAGCAGGATGGTCTTTAATAAAAAAAGACCAATGTTTATTTAAAAAAAAAAAAACTACCACTCAAAGTATCATAACTACTAACTATATAAATTGTGTTTTGGCTCGAAGTTAAGTACATGATTAAGGTGATTAAAACAATTGTGGCATTTCATCTCTTAACAATTCCATTCATTTCTTTAAAAAAATCAATTAATTTATTTTAATATTCAATAGTACTTATAATTAACGAATATCAAACCTGTTAAAACTTAAAGAGTGTGTTTGGTTTGAGAGAGGAGATGAGATGGAAATTACAATTTTAGGTTTAAGAAATCCAAAATTTACACTTTCATTCTTTTAAATTTTGGATTCCCGCTTACAATTTACTCTCTCATTCTTTTAAAATTTTGGATTTCAGCCCAAAATTTAAATACTTTCAACCCAAAAAGGTAATTTAACCTCCCTCCCCTCCCCTCAAACCAGACACACCCAAAAGGTATTGAGCTCAAAAACATTCCAATGACCGAGAAGTCTTGAATGTGTCCCACTGCTTTATTTATCCCAAACATCCTACTTTTATACAATTGTTAATCCAAACATTCATCATTTTACTCAATTTTACTTTTTCCCAATATTAAGATTCCATAAGTCAAAGCAAAAATAAGTCATTTATGCAATCGCCAATATAAATACACCCATTATTTCCTACATTTTTCACCTGCCCTCCTAAAGTTAGTTTATATAGGATCTTGTTAATAGTTATGGTTTAGTGTTTATCCTTTTTTTTTTTTTTTTGTAGCGAGTGTTTGTCCATGTTGTTGGCAAAAAAGGTGTTTATCCATTTTGTTTAATTCATTTAATTTTTTTGGGACCATTATCCTACTTATTTTAATATCCGTCCAATTCTTAATATAAGACATATTTATATAATTTGATTATATTAAGAAAGTTAATTAATATAATATGTGTTTTTTAAAACACTTTAATCATATTCATTACTTCCTTCTATTTCTTTCTTATTTGATTATTATTGAGACAGTACTAGTTGGGATAAACTAGGAAAAACTTGACAAGTATGACAATTAAGTTTGTGTGCGTTTGGAATAGCTTATTTTTGGGCAATAAGTGCTTATAATTCGTGATTCATGGTATACGAGGTAAGTATGTGAGAGGAGTTTTTTCTCGGCTTGCGTAATAAGTGCGTTTTTCCTGTACAAAACGCTCTCCCAAACATGCGTTTTTATATCTAAAGCCAATATTAATTAACTCTTCAATTAGGTCATAGATTAAGGATTGAAGAAAGTCATTTTTTCTCAGCTTCTTTGTCTCACACATTTGACATATTCATCAAAATATGAATATTTTAGGAAATTTTTTACTCAATAATATAAATAACCCAATCAATTTTCTTAAACTCCATAAATATGTTAACCACTCCCTTTGAAGGTGGCTCTAACTACCTCACTAGAATTACATAGATGTGGCTATAAGCCATTAGTTTGTGTGAAAATTAAATAAATGTATGATTTTATCAATATTTAAATGAAAATTTTCCAAATTTATATTCCACTACCTCTCATATTGAATGAGTTTAAATTGAATACTATTGGAAAATTTTAATTAATAACCCTAAAGTAGTAACTTATAACAAGAAGAATTCATCTTTTCTACTAGAAGGTGCTTCATCAATTACAATAAGGACTGAAAAAAAAGTAGATTTTAATTATAGTTTGGACAAGACTCTATCACAATATGTTGCAAGGAAATAAAAAAAGACTTGATGCTGGATCAGCCATTAAAGTCAAGAAATTTAACAATAATGAAACTAAAATAATACTATGGAAACTTATTTTCCCCCTTCCATGAGCATAGTAAAATAAGAAAAGGTTTGGGTGAGAGATCAATAATAATGGGATTATGAGTCACCGAGTAGATGGCTTGAATGTGCTCTCATCTAACATTCTGACCTGGACTCCCTTTAATTTATGCCTTTTTACTTTGAAAATATCAGAGCTGCATACATGTTAATATAATTAATAATATATTTTAATTGAAATAACCAATAACTCTCATAGATTTCTTCAAAAAAAATTATTATATTTTATTAATAAATAATATAATAGCACAAATCGTGTGAACAATATATTATTTTTTGTTATTATGGTATGTTTTTAAAACTTACATTTATTCATAATAAGTATATAGCCAAAGCCTCAGTTTCTAATCATTGATTTGTATACTATTTTAATTATTTTTACCTTTTGAGAATAATTTCGTGTGTGTCTGTAAAGTCGAAAACAAATTCCAAAAGTGATCTACTTTGTATGTGCATGGAAAGAGTTGGGTCAATCAAGGGGTGCCATATATAGAAAGGTAGTATCCTGGAAATAATCCAATATAAGATTTAAAATTAATAAGAATAGCATTTTGCAAGTTGCAAGCAATAATAAATTAAAGCTTTTTTTTTTTTTTTTTCAATATTTCATTGCACCTCACTAGTTGGTTCGCTGTTTGGAGAGACTATGAACACCGTTTTTCTGTAGTATCTTTGTAAATTATTTTGAGCTTCGTATTAATAAAACACTTTTTTCGTTCGGTAAAATAAAATCCGACTACATTTTTTTGCTATTTAATAAGTCAGTTATTGTTTTTCACTTCATATATTTTTGTCGTTGTTGTTGTCAAGTTGATTATCACTACACTATTTTTGGATTCTTTCAATTATTAAACACATTTAAACTAAACATAATTTCCAGAAATTTATGAAAAAATAATAAATCAATCCCCCCACCCCACCGAGAGAGAGAGAGAAAAAAAAAAACACACACACACACACACACAACACCCAGACACCGAGAGAGAGAGAGGGAAAAAAAAAACACACACACACACAACACCCAGACATACTTATTGTGGTTGATCCAAAACACGGTTAGCACCGACTAAAATTATTTGATGTGTCGCAGACGTGATTTCAAGTCGTTGTTACATTTTTAATTCAATGTTTTTTGTTTTCTGTAAAATTTATAAAAAACGCTAACTTATAAATTTAATTTGAAAATATTTTTTATGATACACTTGTATGACCGTGTAATACCTCGACATTTGGGATTTGAGGTTTGAGAATAAGCCTAAATTAAGCGGACTGCTAAGCCCCAATTTAGTAGATGTCCCAAATCTATCATCTAATGTCTCTTATATCTTTGGAGCATTAAAGAAAATAAAATGGTTAATTTTGAAGAAAGTGATAATGCTTACGGTGAAATCGCCTATAAGGTAGTAAACTTGTCATGTGATTCTGAATGATCAAATTATGATAAAAAATTATGAAATTTTATAGGATGAAAGTAGACATCCTAAGCTTTAATTTGATAGGTCATATGACTCAATTAAAGCTATATACAAAAAGATATGAATTTTTGAAGTCAGCACAGAAAAACTGTGAAGTTTCTGGAACAGTAGGCAAGGATTAAAATTCTGGGAATTTTGTGATTCCATTCAGCAAAATTCTATATTTTTCTTGAAACTAGACTCAATAAGGGTTCTATAGGCTTTGAAATCACTCCAATTTGATTTTTCTATAATTAGTTATGATTTTTCAAAGTTTGGGCAGAAATCTGCTAGAATTTTGTAAGAATCCAAAAATTGGGAAATTATCAAATAAATGAAATATGATATTAGATATTAAATAAAAAGTGATAATCTCCTTCCAGCAGCCATAAATGACGCCATTTTCAGTTTTAGAGAGAGAGAAGAGTTGAGATTTTTAGAGAGAGAAGGAGAGGAAAAAGCTTGTAAAGGTAGGTGATTTCTTCGGTAAATCGGTTCCTAATGCGTATAACTCCGTTCCTAAGCTATTCTTCTATGTGATTCAAGGGTTGGAAGCTCAAATTTGCTTGTTGAAGTGAGCTAGGGTTCAGTCAAGTCAAGAAAAATCAAGTGGGAGCTTGAGGTAACTTCCAAACCTTTGTATATTGACTATTCTGGCTGTTGTGGACAATTTAATCGGTGAAATTTTGCCAGATTGTCATTGGTTTTAAAAATGAAAAATGGGTGTGTGGGGCTATTATGCTGCCTAAATTGGTACTAAATAGTAGTTGTAATCTAATGGAATAATCAATAAAGTGGTTAGGAGTAGAAATGAACGCGTTTACGGAGCCAAAATTGCAAAACCCTGATTTTTCCTGGAAAACCCATATATTTCGGTTAGGGATGTAAATGGGTCTTAGAGTTCCATTTTCAATGATTTGATGGTTCCATTGAGCTCAGGAGAGAAAATTAGGTAGGGTTACAGTTGGGTACTTTTTTAGAAAAGGACAAGAAAGCATAATTACGAAAATACCCCTAAAACACTGAAATAAGGGTTGCCAAGGGCAATTTCATCTTTTGGCAGTGAATTTGGTAATTCCGAGTCCGGAAATGGATTTCTTGGGCGAAAATATGTCAAAATAGCCCAGGTTAGAATTTTGAGAAAAGTACAGCCGGACAGGGTACGATGGGGCTGGGTCCACAGGGGTATTTTAGTAATTTTTCAAGATATACTTATATAACTCCCAAAAACACTATGGAAGTGTCTAAATAGTACATTTGGAATTTTAAGATCGAATATAGAGCCCCGAGTCGTTTGCAAGTAGATCGAGACACGCGTTTCGAGGCGGAAAAGGGTTAAGGTATGAGACTTACTTTACTTGCATGTATTTGATATATTTGTTTGTGTAATGATGTATGTGATTGCTTTACTTGATTGTGTAGAGCATATTTGAATAAATGAAGCTCTGTTTCTATTTTCGTTGTGGCCATAATCTTGTTGTATGAAACATTGAGCATGCATAAATGTCATTATGGAGCATGCATCTAGATAAAGATAACATGTCATACACATCATCTATCATACATGCATTATGATATCTATTTCCTACTGAAATTCTCTCGAATCTCACCCTCCCCTACCAACAATTTAGACAGGAGAAGACAAACGATATGTTGAGAGCAAAGAAGATAACTACACGAGAGGATTGCAGTGGCGAAACAAAGTTAGGAATATGTCTCTATTTCACTGAGACGAGTTTAGACATCCAAGTAGCCATGTGCGGCTACACTAATTATAATTATCATGTATGAATCCCTGAAGGGAATATCAGTAATCATGCACTTTTTGTCAGTATTTTTATGTTATTTCTGTGTTGCCCACCGAACCACATATTATTTTTCGTGAATACTCTGGCAAAGGTTAAATTAAAATAAAGGCATGACAAACCCTATTCATCAAATTATGTATAATACACAAGGTACATCTAACTAATTATTTTTAAAATTAACAACAAACAATCCATACAACTAAGTGTGGTTATGTATTATATATTTAAGGAGACGTTATTTAGGCTGAGGAGAAAATGACATTAGCCCTGTTATGGGGAAAAAAAAAAAAACTAGCCAGACAACGTGGAATTCAGAAAATAGGATTAAAAATTAGAAGGAAGCTAAGCATATTCATAGATCTAAATATTGTTTATTAAAGAATAAAATGGGTGGTGATTGTTGAATGTGGAATATAGAGATGAAGATCAGCGATCCATAAGAAGACATGCAAGCGCTGATTCAGTATTAACAGATAATGGTGATTAATAATTAATTAATTAATGTAATCAGACTCCAGCAATTTCAGGTTTCCTGTTGTTATCATTTTGATCAGTTCATTCGCACGCTCCTAAGTGTGTGTTTGGATGAGAAGTAAAACCATAGTTTAGAGGTAGAACCATGATTTTATAAAAAAATCATTCAAACATCTTACTAAACCTTAATTTTGATCTCAAATTATAGTTTTACAAAAAATATCCAAACACTTCATAAGTCCAAGGGCGCTCCAAAATCCAAATACTTGCTGCATAAAAGTCCAAACACGCGACAAATTAAAAGAGGCGGCTTCTCTTCTGTTCTAATCCCGTCTGCCGCCGCCTTTTCAATAAAATTGTGCCGTTTTGGCACAAAATAGTGAAATACTAAAGCAGGTGACCTCTTTTTTTTTTTTTTTTTTTGGAAATAGCATTCAGCATGTGAAGTATTTTTTTGCAATACCATCTAATATTCAGAAATATTTTTTCAATAGAATTCAGTGAGTATTTAGTAAACATTGAAATTGTGGTTTTAGAAGTTATTTTTTATTAATCAAGATAAAACTCCTCTCACATATTTACCTTATAAATCGTAAAAACTGTTCTCAAAAGCTAATTCAAACACACACTTAGTATTCTAAAAAAAATTGTAGTCAACTTACCACCCTAATATATCTTTTAATACCACCTAATATCTAGTATTTAACACCTTAAAATATTTTTTTGCTAACATTGACTCATATCCTAAACTAATTTTTTGCATCTAGCACCCAAATTTTTTTTCAGTAACTCTTAGAGTTTCAAACTAATGTTTGGTACCATATTTTAGGGTACTAGATATACTAAAAATTAGTTTAGTATACCAAGTTAATGTTAATGGAAAAACTATTTTAGGGTGTTAAATGTTAGATATCGGGTGGCATTAAAATATATTTTAGAGTGGTAAGCGGATCAAAATTTTTTAAGTATACTGAATGCTATTAAAAAAGATTTCAAGATACTGGGTGGTATAAAAAATACTACAAAACACTGAAGGTTATTTTACAAAAAAAAAAAAAAACTAGCCTCAATGTGTTGTGCTAAAACGGCACAGTTTTATAGGAAATGAGGGTTATAAATAGTATAGGAATAGGAGAGAAGCTGCTTCCCAAATTCCCATGTCATCCTTTTGACCAAAAAAAAAATTCCCATGTCACCCTGGCAACGTTTGGTTCGTTTGCCTCAAATTGAACAATCCAATAATAAATTTGGGAAAATCCCTCAAAAAGAACCTTTAAATTAGTAAAAGACGCAGACGTGCGCGGAAATATAATATCCCGGATCAGTGCGAGTACGTTAACTGGAATATTAGAATTGAATGTAAAATGACAAATTTGTCCTCTGATGAAAGAAAAGAAGTTGATGACAAAAGAAGGTGACGCGAAACAGGGAGAGCGTCAGCGCGCGGGAACGTAAGTGGGAGGCGATACAAACAGGAGTGAGGTATGTACTTTATTAGTCGACAATGTTCTTCCCCACATGGTCGAGTTGAAGCAAAACCATTTTCGTCTTCATTTGGGTGGGAAACTTTGTGGGGTATTTGGGTTTGAAGGACGTGAATGTTGATGAGTGGTATGGGGAAAAATGCAGATGCTGCCTGAAGCGGGGAGGAGGTTGGGATGATTAGTTTCAAGGTTGTGGTTGAAGAGAATAAATGGGGTGGATTTTGTAAGAAACGATTAATATGAAGTTGAAAAACCCTAATATAGATTTGTGAAAAATTAAGGTACCCATTTAGTTTTGTTTTTGTCAACTAACAGTGTGTTATTTATTTGTTGCAGGATGCGTAAAAAAATGGATGGTAATATTGGTTCAAGCTGTGCAAAGGAGTTGTTTTGTTATTTTCACGTGGGGGGAAAATTTGAACATAATAATGACGGTGAAGTTAAATATATCGGAGGCAGTGTGAGGGTAAAGGTACTAAAAGATGGGATAAGAATGGAAGATTTAAGAGAAATTATATTAAGATTGACAAGTCATGAAGGGAGCAATTGTGACATTAAATACACAGTAATGTTTGATGAGAGGACATTAATTGAGCTTGACAATGATAGTGAAATTGAAAACCTATTTCGGTTCAATGAAAGCAGTGCGCATGTGTTTGTAGCCCATATAGAGAATGGCAATGAATCCTTGCCAATGAATAATGCACATATGTAAGTTAGTAATATTTTGTTCATTCCCAAGCTGATAATAAGTTATAAAGTGTTGTAATTGTTGTATGCAGAAGCCACAGATTATTGGAACGGTCACCAAAAGCAGGGGTATCTCCCATGACACATGGCAATGATCTTAAGGCTGTGTCATTTGAAATTGGTAGTGGGTGTATAACTTATGAGATAGATCAGACAAATTTTAGTGACACCAGCACAACATGATTCCAATTGTGACAATAGACATGCCCAACGTCAATGATCATAGGGATTATCACATGGAAAACATGTCTGAAACTATGTTCCTCCACCCTCCAATCACAAGTCGACCTCCTGGAAGACCAAGAATAAGGAGGCAGGAATCACAGTTCCAAAATAGAAAGATCTACCATTGTACACGGTGCCATGAAGCAGGACACACAAGAAGGACGTGCAAAAATCCCAACCCATGTTGAACTCTAATGATCATCTGTGATGCTTCATCTTTTTTTGTTGTATATATGTTTTGGTTTGACCCTTCAATGGTTTTTGGAATGAAGGGATGGGGTGCAGGGGAAGCAATTTTTATATGTAATGTATGCAGTATCGTGTCATGTCAGTGACAAAAAAACAGTAAGAAGCAGTAAGATCTTAATGTTCTGTTGTCACTGAAAGTTGAAAGTTTATGTAAGTAGCCACTGCTTTTGTACACAAGTATAGTGTTGATTATGTATAGTTTGGCAACTATTTCTCAAGTTGTAATCAATATGGAAATACAAATGTATAGTTTATCTAACTGCTATGTGTTATCTAGTTTTTATCAATATAGTTGGTTGGAATACTGTTGCAGTGTGGGAATGAATATGAACATGGAGCATTTTTATGTCAGCACCAGATGTCATTGGGTTCATGTAATTGCATGTTGTACCTCTCATTATGTGACTACTTAACTGGAGCGTGTTATTTTAAACTCAGGCTCGGTGCATCTTGACACCATAGGTGCTCTGGATATAATATGACCTTCAGTTCATTAATGTGCATAAATTAGTAACTACAAAATATATACGCGTGACCATCACAAACACATTCAATTGTAAAACAAAACACAGTTCAAACACAAAACGGAAGCAAAAAAAACATGCAATACCACTTAAACGTTACATGCAACAGAACAGACTTACATGACTCACAGTTCAGCAAAGAATTAATTTTAGAGTAAATGTTTCAAAGACTTCGTCCATGCGTTAGGTTTAACGTGCATATGGTTTTTCTTTTTTTTGCTACGGACTCTAAGTATCACGAATTATGTGTTGTTTTTTGCACATGACTTATGCACATTTAACAACAACAAACACAATCACTATTGGGTTACCCTCCAGTGATGCTAGAACTCAAGTTGATAATCGGACAACTCGAGTGAGCTTCGTAAGTCATCCAAGGACGCCGTCGAGTGACCTTCTACGCAACTCAAGTTTGGTGCCGCTTCTCACAATCACCATCGGATTACCCTCCAGTGATGACGACAACTCGAGTTGATAATCGGACAACTCGAGTGAGCTTTGTAAGTCATCCAAGGACGCCGTCGAGTGACCTTCTACGCAACTCGAGTTTGGTGCCGCTTCTCACAATCACCATCGGGTTACCCTCCAGTGATGACGACAACTCGAGTTGATAATCGGACAACTCGAGTGAGCTTCTCACAAACACTCTCTGATTGACTGGACACAATAATTATGTGTGAAAACAAACTTTGTACTAGGTGTAATAAATCGTCAACTGAACCCATCTACAAGTTGATTAATCACCTTCTAATAAATTGTTGTAGTATAATAAAGATTTATACTATGACGAATGGCCTTGTGTTAATACAATCGCTCATATAAGTGCGTGTAGAATTCATGGAACTGAGTTTATAATTATGGTGTGGTTGTCTGCGAAGGGTGCCAGCCAAGAGCTTTAAGTGTTTTCCTGATAGGACAAACGAACAGGTTATAATTTATGGGACTGAACCGATTACTTGACCAAAATATATATGATTAGTTTCAATTCTCTTACGATATATAGTGGCAGAAAATTACTTGCAATGGTGGAATTAATTCACTAGAATCAGACAGTACTTAGTAATTAACCTTATTATATATTTTAGGCAATGAAAGTTGTTTCGTTTTTACTATATTTAACTTTGAAGTTCAACGCGTTCCTCGTCCGTCAGAGTTGAACTTCAAGTTTTTGTTGCAGACCTAAAGTCATTTTCGAATTAGAGAGATCACCTCAACTTGATTACTTTCTTTGATCTTAATTGAAATTCAGTCAAAATCCTTGCACCGTTAATTTAGAAGGGTCATCATATTTTTTGACATCTCCTATTTCGGTGGACATCCAAGACAACTTTTGGTGCCTTTAAGAAATTAAGGTTTTAAACTGAAAAAACCAATTTAAGATTGAACGCAATGTTTGAGGCTTTACAGTATTCACATATCCAAAGGAATAATTTTGCTGGGTTAATATAGGTCTCCAAAATGAATTTGGAGATCTTCTTTGAATCGCGAGACTTTAATTTCAAAACCCACTCAAATTCTTTAGACTAGACTCTTTTTTCTTCTACAAATTTGGATCTTATGACATCTGATGTTGTTGCTCCTTCACCCTGGATAATCTTTGGTTGTCAAAATGGTAAACGTTATAATTCAGATTTTGCTGATTGTGGTAGTTAAAATTATGCATACATATTCACATGGGAAGGTTGGTAAATTTTCTGTTCAGTAATTGTTTTACGAAGAAAATTGAATTATTGAATATGGTCTAATCTCCAGAAGTGGGATGATCACCATGCAATGTTGTGAAAATGGCAAACTCGAGTTGTGAAAGTCTAATAAGATGTTGTGAAAGTGTAACAGGATGTCATGAAAATATAAGAATGTGTTGGTGAACTCTAGTTATCAATTCATAACTCGAGTTCTGCATCCTATAAGCTAATCACTCGCTGGTTACCCTCCAGTGACGATATGAACTCGAGTTGTGAAAATGCAAACTCGAGTTGTCAAAGTCTAACGGGATGTCGTGAAAATGTAAGAATGTGTTGGTGAACTCGAGTTATCAATTCATAACTCGAGTTCTGCATCCTATAAGCTAATCACTCTCCGATTACCCTCCAGTGACGATATGAACTCGAGTTTTGAATGGCAAACTCGAGTTGTGAAAGTCTAACGGGATGTCGTGAAAATGTAAGAATGTGTTGGTGAACTCGAGTTATCAATTCATAACTCGAGTTCTGCATCCTATAAGCTAATCACTCTCCGATTACCCTCCAATGACGATATGAACTCGAGTTTTGAATGGCAAACTCGAGTTGTGAAAGTCTAACGGGATGTCGTGAAAATGTAAGAATGTGTTGGTGAACTCGAGTTATCAATTCATAACTCAAGTTCTGCATCCTATAAGCTAATCACTCGCCGGTTACCCTCCAGTGACGATATGAACTCGAGTTGTGAAAATGCAAACTCGAGTTGTGAAAGTCTAACAGGATGTCGTGAAAATGTAAGAATGTGTTGGTCAACTCGAGTTATCAATTCATAACTCGAGTTCTACATCCTATAAGCTAATCACTCGCCGGTTACCCTCCAGTGACGATATGAACCCGAGTTGTGAAAATGCAAACTCGAGTTGTGAAAGTCTAACGGGATGTCGTGAAAATGTAAGAATGTGTTGGTCAACTCGAGTTATCAATTCATAACTCGAGTTCTGCATCCTATAAGCTAATCACTCGCCGGTTACCCTCCAGTGACGATATGAACTCGAGTTGTGAAAATGCAAACTCGAGTTGTAAAAGTCTAACGGGATGTCGTGAAAATGTAAGAATGTGTTGGTGAACTCGAGTTATCAATTCATAACTCGAGTTCTGCATCCTATAAGCTAATCACTCTCCGGTTACCCTCCAGTGATGATATGAACTCGAGTTTTGAATGGCAAACTCGAGTTGTGAAAGTCAATAGGATGTTGTGAAAATGTAATGCTGTGTTGGTAAAGCCTAACGTCGAGTTGGGAATCATGTCAATGATGAAGCAGATGTCGATGATAACTGTGAAGAAGATGACGAGTCGTTGGCGGTGATGATCGGTAGTTGCGATCATTACTAAATTTTCCCAGGAAGTGATTGGGTCAAGACTCAGACAATTCGAGTGATTTTCCAAACTTATTCATTACTTCTTATGATCACTTGAGTGTTCTTAATAATTTCTTCTCTGTTTATCCCTGTTTTTTAGCGTATATACACAGGATCCTATAAAAGAAGAAGATGGCGAGTTGTTGGGGGTGATGACATCGGAGTTGTTGGCAATCGAGAAGAAGATGACGAGTGCTCACGATTTCACTCTGTTTTCTTTCTAGTTTATCTCAACTCATGGCATCGGAGTTATTGATATTGTTTAGCTTTTGGTACTTCTCATTTTTTGAGAACAGTATTTAATTCAGAGAAACACAAAATATTAAATGTTGTGGACTATAGCAATCCAAGGCCACGGATCCAGGGTCGACCAACGGCACCGATGACGACAGAGAAGATGAATAGTACTGAACGCGTTTTAGCGCCATTATCACGCCCCCCTCAACGCTTTTCAATTTAAAAACTTACAAGGTCACGCACATCATTTTGTCTCGAATTCTAATATTCCAGTTCAGACACTCGCACTGATCTAGGATATTAAATTTCGAAACACCTCTGCGTCTTTTAGTAATTTAAAAGTTCTTTTTGAGGGATTTTCCCAATAAATTTTAGAATATCTTTATAAATTAATTATTAAGTGAATCGGCTTTCATTATTTAATTAAACATAGTTCCTATATAAAAAGCACTCCCTCCTATTCAAAATATAGGATTAGTTCTACAACAAATTCTTGGTTTATATTGGAATACATTTGATATAAAAATAAAATAGAAAATATGCGGGACATATTTAAATAGAGATAAAGTTAAAATATTTTTAATTTAAGATATATTTAATAAATTATACGTTGTTCTTAATTACGGTGACATAATTTAAAATGACTTGTATTTTTAGACCGGAGGAGGTACGGTTTTTTAATAGCTTGGCCCTATCTATAAGGTTTAGGTAAACAAAAGCCCCATCCATAATTAAGATACACTCAAATGATGTATGAAATTTTAATTAATTTCTTCCTATTTTTTTGCACAAATTGATTACGTGCAACTCTCTCTAGCCCCTATTACTTGACCTATTTTAGAAGTTGTTTTTGGTTTTTTTTAATAAGATATTTGCGAGTTTCAATGAATATTCAAAATTTTTATTCATAGTACCTATATTTAATAAAGATAACAATAAAATAAAAACTCATGTGATATTAAAATTTAGTATAGTTAATAAAAATAATATTAAAAGTCACTCAAAATTTTACTACTAGTTCAATACTTTATCAGTACGTATAAATTAATTTGAAGTGAATTATATTTATTTTTTTAATCGGTGCAGTGAATTATATTTATGACATTGCATTAATTATCTCAAACATGCCGCACCTTTTTTTTTTGTCTTACTCTTCCTCTCTCATTCACTCTTTCATAGAGCTGGGAATTCGGGCCGAGCCCGACGGGTCAGCCCGTTTAAGTCCGAGCCCTTCAAGGGCCGGACTTATGATTTAGAGGCTAAAAAGAGAAGCGGGCCTAAAAGGGCCGGCCTTGCAGCCCTGAGAGCCGGCCCTGTTAGGTCCATTTAATTTTTTTTAAATGAATTAATAAATATAATATCATTATATCAAATTATCAACATGAGAGACACCTAAGTACCTAATAGAGTTTGTATCAAAAAAAAAATTGTATCAAAAAAAAGTACCTAATAGAGTATTAATAACAGGAAAACAATTATTAATTGACTTGATTTATTTTATTTTCTACAATGATTTATTAATTTAAACTTTATAAAATAGGCTAATTTGGACATTAGATGATTATTTTAACTAAAAATTTATGAGTTTTAAAAATAATGTATCTCAATTTAAAGTAAAATAATAAATAAATTGTAAAACTTGAAAAAGAAATTTTTTTGAATTAAAATGAATTTAAGCCCGTTTAGGCCCGAGCCCGTGAAGGGCCAGCCCTGTAGGGCCGAGGGCCTAAAAAATATTGTACTTTTTAGCAAACGGGCCTAAACGGGATGGCCCGTTTAAGCCCGAGCCCGTGAAGGGCCGGCCCGTATTCCTGGCTCTACTCTTTCACCGTATTTTTTTTTTGCCAGAAAATAGTAGGGAAAATCCCTAAAAAAGAACTTTCAAGTTGGGAAAAAACGAAAAGGTGCTCTGAAATTCCATATTCCACATAAGTGTGAGCGCCTAAACTGGAATATTACAAATCGAAAGGAAATTACTTAAGTAACCCTGAGAGTTTTTAAACTGAAAAGCATTAAGGGAGGTATAGTGCAAAAACATTCGATGCCGTCGTTCGGTGCCGTCGGTCAACCTTGGGTCCGTGGTGATGAGAGAGGCTAGTGGCAATCACATGGGTGTGGTTGATTTTGAGGGGAGGGACAGTGCGAATACTCATTGCCTGAGATGGTTGGAAATCCGCGCCGATAAAGTTTGGGTTTGTCGCTGTGAGGGAGGAGAGTGTGTGATCGATTTTGAGGGGAGGGACAGTACGAATACTTATTGCCTGAGATGGTTGGAAATCGGCACCGATAAAGTTTGGGTTTGTCGCTGTGAGGGAGGAGAGTGTGCCGTCAATTTTGAGGGGAGGGACAGTACGAATACTCATTGCCCTGAGATGGTTGGAAATCAGCACCAATAAAGTTTGGGTTTGTCGCTGTGAGGGATGAGAGTGTCTCAGTAGTTGATGTTGTGGATTTGATAAGGAGCGAAGGCGGTGTAGCGATCGACATTTGGGTACAATTTTTGGGTGGACATAAGGAATAGCGAATGCAGTAAGGGGTGGAGTTTTTTATTCATTACTCTCACTCTATTTCATCGTTTATTCCTCACTCTGTTTCAGAAAAAGAAAATAGGGGGAAAACAGGAACTAGACTTCAAGTGCGTGTGAAGTAGTGTTTTAAACGGACGAACTCGAGTTTTTTATTTAAAACTCGAGTTCTAAGCATCACTAAAGGGTAACCCTTTAGTGATGCTTAGAACTCGAGTTTTAAATAAACAACTCGATGTCATCGCTAGCGGGTGGGTTAGCATCACTAAAGGGTAACCCTTTAGTGATGCTAACCCGCTAGTGATGACCTCTAGTTTTTTATGTAAAACTCGAGTTCTAAGCATCACTAAAGGGTTACCTTTCAGTGATGCTTAGAACTCGAGTTTTAAATAAAAAACTCGAGTTCGTCCGTTTAAAATACCACTTCATAAATATTTGAAGTCTAGTTCCTGTTTCTTCCCTGTTTTCTTTTTCTGAAACAGAGTGAGGAATAAATAATGAAACAGAGTGAGAGTCATGATCTAAAGCCTGCCGTTAGTGGAGAAAGAGTCGCCGTTATTGGAGGAGATGCTTTTGTCGAAGGAGAAGATGATTTTAAGGGCAGTGGTGTACTTTTATTTTGATTTCAAAAATGACAAATCAGACACTAACACCTCTGTGGGAATATAAAAATTGAGATCACCTTTTTTGTCTTTTCCCTATTTCAAAGTTCTTTTTAAGGGATTTTCCCAAAATAGTATCCCATTAAAACTAATTAATGAAAGATTCACGCCCAAAATAAAAGGTTTGAAAAAAAAAACTCAAATACATAATAATACAAAAAAACCCTAAAAATAACTTAACCCTAAAATAGATGAGAGAGAATTGCCATCACAGCAAAAAACCCTACCACCTTCATAATCCATTTATTGAAATATGTGAGTAGAAAAACATTGCCACCGGCAACAAAGCCATTGTAAGAAGTGATTGTTTGAAGAACCACACCAACAGATCTACTGTTTTTATTGGCAATAAAGCAACTAGATTAGTTGTTGAAGAAATTCCATGAAAATGTTTTATAGAAGGAAAAGCACCCGAAAACATTAGTAAAAAAGATAAAGATATATAAGCCGTTAATTGCACAACGAACTGTACGGTCTCAACCATGATATACGTTTCAGATTTGCCGTTGCAAACAACACATGATAGTCTTTTGAAAGATGGAGCCAAGAAGATAAAAAACTATAGTTACCAAATTCCAACCCCAAAAACCGCAAATCATAACCACTAGATGAGATTTTCTAAAATTGAAACTCTCAACTCGATTTTCTATAATTGAAACTCTCAACTCGATTTATTGTTACAAATAAAATCAACACCACCAATAGAAGTTCAAAGAAACATGAAAATAAATAAAGATCAATAAAAAATATGAACATCTCTAGTCCCCGGCCAAAATCGTGGAGGGAAATGCCATGAAAAAAACGCACTCAATGATAAGAGAAGAGCTCCACCACCTAAGAAGTCTGAGAGGAGGGGAAGAGAAAAGAGAGAGACCCCACTCTTTCACCATAAATAAAGATGTTTTTAAAAATTAAAAAACATTTTTATATATTTATTTTCTTCAACCAATTTTAATCATTTTTTTTTATTTACGTAGTTTGTTTATTTCCATCTCATTCACCCTCGTCCTCTCTGTTTTTGCATTTTTAATCTTAAGGCTGAGGCCGTGTGGGGTCAAGTAGATAGTAGACTAGAATACTATCCCTCGTGGTACTCTGGTAAATCATTAATGGTATTTATGAATGGGCAAAGTACACAATTAATAGTATATTTTGCAAGATTGACTATAAAAGGTGTGGCTGGTATATTTTTTTTAATACGTAAATTGATTAAGCTAGTTTGAATAATAATTACAATAGAATATACTAAATTTCAAAACGAGCGAATGAGATCTTCCTATAAATTAAAAAAATGAATTAAATTATTTATTAGCTTTTTCTTTAAAAGAAATATTAAATGAAGGCCAATTGGGTTGGTTAGGTTAGCTTGGCCGTGCATTACGTCTTTTTAATTGTTTGCACTCAGCATCACCATACGCATCTTTCTGCACAAATCTTTGCCCCCCATCCAGTCCCTAGGGACAGGCCTAGTTGGGGGAATCTTTAAATAAATAAATTATATATAATTTTTATGAACAATTTTATCTTTTCCTCAATTAATTCATCTTTTTAAAGTTGATAATTCACTTAATGGCTTTGTTGTATGTTACCAAAAGACCAACTTTGTTGCAATTGAAGAGGTCTCTGGCACTTTATTATGAGCATATACTCTTTTGATATTAATATAAGACATATTTATCTAATTTGATTATATTAAGAAAGTTAGTTATGTTAGTCATATTTCTTAATACTCTCATTCACTCTCTTCTCTGATTATTGTTAGGAGAGCATTAATGGGGGTAAATTAGAAAAATATTAATAAATATAAAAAATATATCTCATATTTAATATAAAGATCAACTTCTTAAATATATTTTATATTAAGGACAATAAGGAGTATCAATGTTGGTAAGTACAAGAAGGAAGAACAATACTTTAGTTTTGTGTTTGCATGAAATTTTAAAAATAAATCATGAAAAAATTGTTTTAGATTTAATATGGATTACGCTGGAAAAAAAGTACTTAGAATATTCCATTATTGGGACTCAAATGATTTTTTTAGTGCTCATTTGGGATAGTTTATTTTTTATTTATAAATACTTATAAATCGTGATTTACAGTATACAAAATAAATATATAAAAAAAAATTTTATCTCAATTTATATAATAAAAATTTATTATCTAAAAATAAATGGTGTCAAGCACAAACAATCAACATATTCCCTTTCTCTTCCAATAATCCACATCACTGTCGTCACTCTCCCGGAAAAGAATGACATATAAACACTTCTCTCTTTTTTTTACCCTCGAAATATCTAAGCAATTCTACTTTATAAAAATATAAATAAAAACATACTCGTACTATAATTATAATATTTATTGGTGACCAAAAATTCAACGTTTTTAAAAATTTATTATCAATTTTTAAGATGTGTTATTAAAATTTAATAAGGCATTTAAAAAATGGGTATTACTTTTATAAAATTTTGGGTTAAGGTGAAAAAATACACATGAGTTTTTTTTCAAAGTTGCACCCAACACCAAATGTTTTTTTTAGAAACAAAAGTGACTATGAACTTCTAAATGGGTACAAAAGTCATAGTTTCCGTTTTCTTGAAGACGTTGACTGAGTTTGAACGTTTTTGACTGAAAAGGGTGAGTTGGAACATGACGTGGATGAATAATACTCCCCATGGTAGGGGGCCTTGTCGGAGCTTATACCAGACTAGAAAGGAACCTAGGAAACATATGAAGAAGAAGAAGATGATGATGATATGCACTAGAGCATGACAGCGAAGGGGGCAGAGAAAGGTGAATGTAACCCTAGTTAACTCACTACAATTAGCCACCATGACATGCTTAGGATAGTTGCCGCCCACACCTCACCTTCGGCTTTAGTGCCCAACTCATCAAAGCGTGAACCACCAGTGCCACCGCCAATATCCATGCTATCACCATGATCCTGCTATGTGCCTATAAGAATTTCTAGATCGGGAAGTTTATCGTGTACGTGAACAATTGTTGGATCTTCAACACCGTTAACACCCCAGCCACCTCCAATATCTCCGCCATCTTCCTTATCGCTGTCAGGATTTGCCTCACCAAGATTTACAATAGACAGAGAATCAAAGTCTTCGTTTTCAGAATCACCCATAACTGTCACTATAAGCATGCCTGCATAGTGTCTCTAGCGTGCTTCCCATCCCAAGTTGTTCGCATTCAAATTCAAACTCAATCGAAATCAAAATTACTTGATTCTCTGATTAACTTAAAGTTAAAGAGAGAAGCTTCTAGATTTTACCATTGTGCTGAAGCATAAGCTGATAGTGACGGAGTTCTCGACAAAGACGGTGGCGAGCTAGATGGTGCCGACATGATCGGTGAGGAGCTGAGTGATGGGGCTAAGGGAGTATTGAGAAAGGGAGATGAAAATGGCTGGACCCGTGAGCTACTAGAGTTTCTTAGTGAGTGTTTGGATGGGTATTTAGATGGCGTTTAACTATTTTCTCGTAAATCGAGACAAAACTCCTATCACATACAAACATTGTATATCGTAAATCACAATTGAAAAACTGCTTTTAAGCATTCAATCGTTGTTCCAAACACACATTTAGACTCATTGAAGAAATTTTTTTTAGACTAAAGACTCGTTGAAGAATTGAGTGAAGAAATTTTTAGAAGTGTCAATGGATAATTTAAGACCCCATTGCCATGTGTACATAGATCAAAGAAGCAAATGCTCCAGTTGGCACAAAAATGGCAAAACTAATTGTAGTCATCTATAACTAACGGTAATTAAGAGAAAATGTAACCTTTGCACCTAGTTTGTAAGTTCAAAGTTACTTTTGCCCCATAAAAAAATATTTGGTGTTGGGATTGCTTTTGGGAAAAACTAATATGTATTTTTACACATTAACCCTAAAATCTTTTAGTGATAGTTTTTGTAACATAGAGTATATAATAACTTTAGATCTTGGTAAAATGTGTGTGTGTATATATAATAACTTTAGATCCATCAATATTTTGTCAAAAAGAATATTTCAATATAAAATTTACAAAATTTAATTTTTCCTGATCACTAATTCACTATTTCAGTAAAAAGTAGCTCACTAATTCACTATTAGTTACGATTGGTGTCGCTGAGTTAATAGAAATTTCACTAATATTAAATTTGACAAGCCTATGCCTATAATTCACTAACACTAATCCATTAAGCTTGTGTTTGGTATAACTTAATTTTAGACAATAAGTCCTTATTACGTAAGTCGAGATAAAACCCTTCTCACATATTTATCTCGTATGCCGTGAATCATAATTTATAAGTACTTATTATTTAAAAATAAGTTATTCCAAATGAATACAAGTAAATTAAAACAGTACTAATCCTAAACGTAGAATATAGTGTAAAGTGCAAATTACAAACTAGTATCCTAGGAGTAATATAATGTACATCAGTTTAGTACTATAATTATTCTTTTATACAAATTGCTATAATTATTTGATAAGATAAAACACAATGACTGGATATGTTGAACATGCAGTGGACCAGAATAGGATAAGCACTTAAGCAGGCGGGAAAAAATGCTTTCCCTCTCATCAGCTGGTGACGTCTTTTTTATTTTATTTTATTTTGCTGTACATCTTGTCTTCTGTTTATTTATTTTTTAAGATCATCAAATACTCATTAAACATGCTACGTGTTTAAAGAATAATAACTCAAAAGCATTAACCAAATCAAAACACCAGTTTCGATCAAGTCAAACTTTCGCTCTCGTCTGGTGACGTTTTAAATTTTTTTAATTTGTTAAAAATATTTTTTCACTTGTACTTAATGTTACTAGCAACTTATTTGATTCATACAAATGTGCGGTTTGAAAATAAAATCAGATAGAATAACTCACAATCACTTGATTCAAAGTGCTGGGAGATAATTTTATTGTATTTTGATGTCCGTATGAACATGTGAACTTCTGTTTATTAATTTTTAGATAATCACATAGTATATTAAATATGCTACGTGTTTAAAGAATAATAGGTTAAAACTTAAAAGCATTAACCAAATTAAAAGACCAGTTTTAAAAAATGAAAACATCTAACTTAAACATGCCACGTGTTCAATCAGAAAGTAAACGTCAACGCTGTTACTAGTTACCATTTCAAATATAAAGAGAAGCATTTCGAGCTTTCATTCACACCTCACACACCAAATTACTCAGAAAAAAGTTTATATATAATCACAAACTCTCTTAGCCTCTTTCATCCTCTTCCTCCGTGTAGTGTCTCGGGAACCGAGAAGCTACGTGTAGTACCGTCCATGGCCGACCCGGTTACAGTCTCCACTCTCGTGGCCAGCTGGTTCACGCCTTCTTCTCTCTTCCTCTTTCTCAACCTCGTCATCGGCACAATTGTCGTCTCTTCCCGTTTCGGTTCCCCCAAAAAGCCCTCCGACCACCACCACGACGACCACGGCCAACCACTTCTCCTTCGACGTTCATCGTCCCTACTTGAACGCTTTAGGTCTCTCCATTTCTACAAACACGACGCTGCGTTTCCAGAAACTGAGCATCTTCAGCCCGTTCACGACTCTCCTCAGCTCGTCAGAACGCCGTCACTGGTCGAGCGAGTCAGGTCGTTTAATTTCCGGTTTTCTAACAACGTCTTCGAACCGACCAGTTCAGATACAGTGTCGGTTCAACCCGATGGCCCGCCGGAGCACCTGACTGAACCGCAATTGGCGAGAACTCCCTCGGTCCTGGAGCGACTCAAGTCTATGAACTTCTCTGCTCTCTACAGATCGAACTCAATAAAAGCGGCCGGAGAAGTACTTGACGGCGAATGTGACGTTCCGGAGTCGAAAGAGGATAACGATGCTAGTAATTTGGTGAAGAGGAGCAAATCGGAGTCGAGTAGGAGCACGCCGGGAAATTTACCGGAGAAGATGAAGAAATCGGCGAGTGAGAACGCAGCGTCGAGGAGGCAGCACGAAAAGGAGGTCGATCGCCGAACACCGGGACCAGAGACGGCGAGACATGGAGGAGGTAATGAAACGGCGTCGTTTGTGGAGGACAAAACGGTGGACGCGAAGGCCGACGATTTCATCAACAGATTTAAACAGCAACTGAGGTTACAAAGGCTGAACTCGATCCTGCGTAACAGAGAGATGACCAGCGCAGACTGAACAGGAATGATCCTGTGTGTGGGCGCCCACCGTAAGCCCTAGGGTAAAACGGTCAATACATCGCCTATGGCAGCTTCATCACCGCTCATCACGGCTGATAAAGATGAGGGTGACTGAAATGACCAAAAGGCCCTTTTATTAGTAGTTTAAGGCTTTTAAGCTTTGGATTCACCTTTTTCGTCACGTAGTGTTTGTTTAGTCTAGTCGGTTTAATTCATATTTGGGTGAAAGTTATTGAAGGTACTGATGTAAAGTTGCTTTGCTTGCATTAGTGAAAACGATTACGTAGTTGCATTTATATTGCAAAGATGTGTTGCTTGCTTCTTTGGCTATATAAATTGGCATTAGATTTCTCCTCAGTGATGAAGAAGTTGTTCAAAGGTTTGATTCATATTCAAAGCGACATATTGCTTGTTATTTTGTTAATTTCTTCTTTTTGTGTTCATTTTCCCCATATTTTCCTATATAAATTTATGAAGTAGATTAACTATGCATCTTTTTTAGTTATTTAATCGCAAAATCGGGTAAAAGTTAATATTTGAAATTTTATTGTTTAGAAGAACCTTGTATGTTTTTATACACAAAAAAACACTGATTTTCTGTGAAATTTCATATACAGAAAGTAAAGTACTAATACTCAAAATCGGATCCTTCGGGCTAATAAAGTTCTCAAATGACAACTTTTTGTTAGTTTTCCGGATTAGCTTGAACATGATTTCTATGAAGACGGATAATGATGTGATTTTGATATTTGAGAGGAAAGAAGACAGAACTGGCGCCATGTCTTGTTGGTTGGTTTGTTGGTTCCTCAATATCTCAAAGTTAATGTACTGCGAATGACTTGGGACTTTATATTGTTTCAATGTTAGAGGGAAAATGAAATTTTTGGAGTAAAATGGGGATATATAAAGTAGGAGCTAGTTGCCAATTTTAGTTAGTCAACATGTATATCAATGTAAATATCAAATGACAACACATGTGTGTGTGTGTGTGTACTCGCACATATAAAAATTACACTATTTACAATTCATAGATCATATAATTTATTAGGAATATGAAAAATATTTAATTAGACAGTAGCAAGAAAGTCACCGTGAAGTTTGGCAATCTAGATCCTTTCTCTCTCTCAGTTTTCTGTGCTTGGGGGAGACATGCAGAAGGAAGAAAAGCTTGATTTTTTTTTTTTCCCTCAAAAATGTCTCTCATGCTCATTTAATTGCATTTGTGATCAATCCCTGCATTCATTTAATTCTTCTAAATCTTTGTGAGAATGATGGGATGATGGAATAGTATAATACTAAAGTAAATAAGAAAGTGACATTTCAATTTGGTGCTTATATTTTATTGGGAATAGTTTAAATTAAATATAAGTATTCAAGCAAAAGAATAATTAAATTTAAATAATATCAATTTTATTTTTCATTTAAATTACTATCACTTTTAAATTAATTGGCTACAACTAAACAATTTTAAATATTTTTAGAAAAAAATAAAAATATAACTTATATTGTATAGATTTGATCTAAATATTTCAAATCAAGAATAAGTGCGTTATTTATTTCCTGAATTCCGAATCCAATTTCGAGGCCCAAAGCATAGCGGATTTTCTTAACTAGGCACCAAAAGAGTGAAAAGAATAAAAAGCAAGTAGTTTTTGTCGTCTTGATATATTGACTTGTCCAATTTTGTTGATATATACTCTGAAAACAATATTTCTCTTTAAATTTTCAGGGACCCAAAATATGATTTTTCAAGCGATTGCTTAGAGTTTTGGTTGGAAGTTCATAAGATTTGATTGCTTAAAGTTTTGAACTGAAATCTCGATGTTTATTGTGGGGAAAAAAATCAATCTGTGAACATTTATCCAAATCCTATCCATACAATGATTATTTGAATATATGCATATGACACTACCTCTAGTCCTAAATATAATAACTAGCTAAATAATTTACAAAGATTAAGAAAATTAATTATTTGTGAACAAATGTATATTAATTTTTCTTCAAAAAAAAAAAGCCCTTTATTAGCTCTTTTATTATATTTAAGACTGAAGGTTGTAATAATTTAAGATAACCTTTACATAAATTTATTGCTTGCAAGGAGTGTTACCTTAGCTTGGGGCGTATAGTAGAGGATCTTTACCACACTGCAAACAATTGCATTCATACAAAATCTCAGAAGTTAAGGGGCAATATGTCCACAATCTTTTTCTCAACCCACAGCATATAAAATTAATTTTTAAGGTCGAATATAACGGTCTAAAAATCCAAACTGAATTTAACGGCTCTATACTTCATCACCATTTAACATCACCCTTGAAGGTAGTTAAATAAAACCACTGAGCATACATTATAATAAGGTCTCAAAATAGTGTTAACCCTAAATAATGTTGCTGAAGTCAATCAGGGACCGTGAGTAGTGGGGGGGAAAGGGACGGATCTGACTGGCTCAAGATGCATCATGGGACAGAAGCTGTATAAGTTTATCTGCCCTTCAAGTACAGTAAATATGGCCGAGTTTAGCTGTCAGTCTAAAACTCTCTTTATGCCTGGATTTCCAAGTCAAGCAGCTGGGACCTTTTTTCCATCTTCTATGAAGAAAATTGCAGTTTCTGGGACCTGCAGGAGAGAGACAACATTTTTATCAGATCCATGTTTTGAATCTTCCAGAGAAAGGAATCAATGAACTTAGACAGAACCACATAAAAGGAACAAAGATTAGGCCCAACAGTCAACCCACGAGAAACTAACTCCCTTGGATCAAAATCAGACAATGGGCGTAAGGCTATGATGCACTACTCTTCTATTTAAAAGACAAAATGTGAAGGTGTATTTTGATCCTATTTATAAGTCACATCATTAGATTTTTCATATGAACATACAATTTTACCCTTCATTTATTATATTGTTAACTTTGTTTTCATTGGGTATTTCATACATTAAATAGGGGTAATGTAAAGTTAATGGGGTTTAAGGTTTCTCTTGTTTTGTGTAAAACATGTTGGAAGTGATTAATAAATAGGACTGGAGTAGTAAATTCCAGCAGATAGTGGTAACTAATATCTTGTCAATATTTGTTGGATTATGGGGATCGGCTGATTGTATTATGTTCTTTTATGAAAAACAAGGTAACTCTTCAGAAACTGGTTCACTAGGACATCATATCTACAGGGCAAGGGATTTTTTTTTTTTTTTTTTGGGGGTGGCAGCGGCAGAGTGAGAATGGTTAGGCAGAAGTTTGGAGGTTCTGGTAAGGTCCTAGTCTCTTCTGAGCAAGGACATTCTACTATTTTCATTATCAGCATCTCATCCAATAGGCAATATCAGGAAGCATGCCGCCTAAACCAATGACATCTATGCCTAACAAGAATGAGTCATTGCTAACATCACAATTGACCAAAAAAAGAATTACAAAGCCATTTTATAGATAAAACAAAGGCAAAAAAACATAGGTTTTCCTCTAAACACGACTATGGGTAGCACATCATTTTACATTATTAGTAGATCAAACATGATAAAACAACATAAAGAGCCAAAGCTACTAAAAGGAAAAAAAGTAAAAAACAGAATTAATGATCCAAAAAAGGTCTTATGCAACTGATATTTCCAAGTTAGATTAGGTTAATCTAATAAAACATGACGAGTCAATACTCCTAGCATCCAATCATAGCTTTTAGTAGTCCAGCTGACACAGCATATAGTTAGTCCCCACATTAAAAAACTGAATCATACGTTACTGAAATTTTCCAAGAAATACGCAATCCAAGGTGAATTTCCACAGATTAACACTCTCAAGAATGCATTGTCTTTGCTGTTACTTTCTATACTCAATGCTCAAATCAGAATAACCACTCGTGCCTCTTATACAAATAAATATGTGAATTTAACAATTGAAATGATCTTACTGAGATGTGATAACACGTTATTTCCTTCTCTCTCATTGATAGAAGGAAACTTTTATTTAATTGAATCATAGCATCATTAGAAAACTAGGAACGAAAGTGTCTTACATCAGTCCATGTTTCTGTAATGAACTCCACAATGTCATAAGATATATCTCCTTGAACATCAATTTGCTCTTTCTCCGTTGGCCCCTGGAAACAATCAAAATATTGTGAGACACCGTAGACAGATGTTAAACAAGTAATAAAACATCCACCAACTAAAAGCTGAACCTTCACAACAGAAGCTCCTGTAGCAAACTTTTTCCCGAGTTTCTTTGAAGCTTCACTGAGCTTGACACCTGAAATGTAATAAAAGAAGAGGCAATGAAAAGAATGTAATGAATAATACAAGAGCTTATGACCCAAAAAAATAATCAGGGCTACATATAGCTCACCAAAAAGCTCAAGGCCTTTCACAGTGGTAATGCATTTTCGTTTATTGCGAATAACCTTCTCAATGACAACCTCTTGCTTCTCCTGAAAACAAGAGCCACTCTCATGAAAAGATTGGAATCATTACTTGGTGTCAAAGGCTGGCCATGTCTAATTAGATAGCATGAAGGAATGCCATGGAATACCTTTTTCTTTATCTTACCACCAGGAAGACGCTTGACTTCTTCCTGCTTAGGTGCTAAAACATCAAAAGGATACTGTGAGGGAGTATTTGAGATGTTATCGTCATAACCAATATTCAAGCAGTAGAAAAACAACATTTCACATTATTACAGAATTAACTGGCCAAGAAATGAGTAACTCAACTAAATAAAAGTATGATGGATGCCAAATTAAACATTCAAATTCATGGAATCAAGGGAAAAACAATTACAGGTTACATCAATTTGTATGGAACCGTCAATGCTCTCATGAAGGAAAAAAATGAATTTACAATAAAAAAAATAAAAGTTAATGACTTTGTGCATTTGCATTACTTCATTCAACATTAAAACTGGAATAACCCAAAAATTACTTAATTGCATACAAACATAAATTTTTTTCTCAAGTAGTACTCTATCAAAGTAAAAATCAAAGCACAGAAATAATATCTTAGAACATTAGCTGTGAAGTTTATTCACCATTTTGTTTTTTTGTTAACAAACTGCCAACTCCTTCATTTGCCACTTTGTTTAGTTTCTCACATTACATGACATCACGAACATTGAAACGAAGGTATCCTTATTGTTCTTTGTTCATGTTTTGAGAAATTTTAACTTTATTTGTGGATGGAACAGAACAAACGTAAAATGACCACTATTGTTGTGAATCAGTGAAAAATAAGCTACTTCTCCAAAGAGAAATGATCTACATTATGAGGCACTTTTCATAATTGGGGAACATGACATCTCATTGGAATGTTCAGATGCAAAAGTCTCTAGTAAAAGTAAAATATCGTAATGTATTCCAGCAAACAGGATAATTTAACAGTAAAGACAATAATGGGCAGGAAGCAGCCTGAGCCAAACTAATGGAAACATTACAGCCTACAAGATAAAAGAAATATTAATGGACAAAAATTTAACCAGACGAACTACATCCATTCAGAAATTTAATCAAGCTTCATTGCATGCGACAAAGGTTATAATTTTGTTCTAGGGTGAATATCAAATGAACTTTATTCTGAATGGGGTAAAAAGCAAAGTACTTGTATTTGCTATGACTGACAAAGAGAAGTGCATCTCAAAGTTTGAAAGGGTATTTATGCATTACATTAATGACTCATATGACTGACCCTAAAAGGGGGTAATAATTAACAAAAAGGAGCTCATGAAAGTTATGGAGGAAAAAAAAAAAGATTTAGAGTTAGTAATATAGTATAGCTTCAATTATTTTACTATTAGTTTGAGTGACCATATTGAAAACCCCGGGGGGGGGGGGGGATAAAAGCAAGGCAAACCGCAGAGAAAGCCAACCTGAGGTAGCAGCTCCATCACTAGACCCAGACGATATTCCGGTATTTTGCAATTGCTCAGCAACTTTACCAGCTTCCTTATTGCTCGCCTCTGCGAACAACATAATCCAATTTCATATCATAATAGGGATTAAAATACATATTAAACAGGGAAGTAGCGAGGAAAAAAAAAAAAAAAAAGAATCGAAGAACGAAAGACACCTTTAAGGAGATCAGGGTATAGTTGGGGGGCGTTGTGGATCAACCAGGGTTTGCATTTCTCGAAATCGGGTCCGAATTCACAGTATTCGGCGGGCAAACTGCAGACGGGGCAGTATAGCACCCGAACCGGTTGAGGTTTCTCCGCCATAACGCAGCAAAGAATTGTTCTGTGTCACTGAGCGATTGAGACTTGAGAGAACGGGGATAGAAACGGTGCGTTTAGAAAACGCAGCTCCTCAATACAATATTTTGTTCGGTGGGTGTTCCCTTCTTTAACAGAATCGTTCGCCGGTCATCAGTCTCTAGTCGGCATATCAGACACCTGGCTCGCTTCGCTGGTAGCGCGATGCCCTGACCCTCTTCGGTGGTAGCGACGTCGTTTAGCTGCTCTGACCCCTCCCCTTAACCTACTCTGAATTCTTTTTAATTAAATTAAAATGTACTATTATGGGAGAAAAATGATATATAATAGGGAAAACCCTACAAAAGGAACTTTAAGAATAGGAAAGTACAAAATGATGTTTTAAATATTTATAATATCAAAAAGGTGTTAATATCTGATTTGTGCTTCTGAAATTAAAAAAAATGATACAAATGCTCTCAAAGATATTAAAAAAAAAGAATAATCCCCACTTCAGTCGGATGCCGTTATTGGCAAAATAACAAGATTTATTGAGGAATTCATAATACTTTATTAGGTTTTAGCAATTTTTGTTTACCAATAAACAAATATAAACTATCGAGGTTTTTATAAGTTTTGTTAAAGAATTCATGATATTTGATTAGATTTTAACAATTTTTGTTTACTAAGTAACAAATATACATTGTCAAAATTTTCACAATTTTTGTTAAGGAATTCATGACATTTGAATAGGTTTTAACAATTTTCATTTACTAAGTAATAAATATATACTATCAAGTGTTTCACAAGTTTTATTAAGGAATTCACGATATTTCTTTAGGTTTTAATAACTTTCGTTTACCAAGTAATAGATTAAACTATTAGAAGTTGTTATTTTCATATCCACTAAATTCACCTATGCATGCATTACCATTATTCACAAGCGGTCATTTTTATTTGGAGAGTTGTGATTTTTATATCAAAAGTTGTTATACCTATATCGAGTTCAAGAATCCATCCATACCTGCATTATCATTTTTCACAAGTGGTCATTTTTATTTGAAGAGTTGTTATTTTCTCATCGGAAATTGTTATTTTTATATTAAAAGTTGTTATACTCATATAAAGTCTAGGAATTTATCCATACCTGCATTGTCATTTTTCACTAAAGAAGCAATCCAATGCTATTATCAATCACAAGTTTTTTCATTTTTCACTAAAGAAGCAGTCCAATGCTATTATCAATCACAAGTTTTCACTATGAAAAACCACTTTTCAAGCTTCAAAAAAACCCCAATTAGGCGGAATTAGAAATTTTCCAAGAACTAACTCACATCTCCACTATCCCAAATATTTATAGCCATCATCCACCATAGCAGTAGCTACCGACAACTACCAAGACACCACCAACCACCACAAAACATCAGCCACCAGCAACAAGATGATGATTTAAGAATAAAAATAACATCACCAACAACACAAAAATCATACAAATGCCAAAAAAATTGATCTGAGAATAAAAAATAACACTAGTGACAACACAAAGATCTAAGAACAAAAAAATTGATTCGAAACCGCTGTTGATATCAAGGTTGCAAGTTTAAGAATTGATGAGCAAGAGGAATTGCTGAAATCACCATTGATGCTGTCAAGCTTACAAATATGAGAATCGAAGAGCACGACGGATGGCTAAAGTCGCCATTGATATCATCACCAAATTTGAGAATATGAGGAGGATGAGGTGATGGAGGTTGAAGAAGAAGAATTGTTGTCGTCGTAACCTGAGGTTGAAGAAGATTACAGGGTGGGAGTGATAAACGACGATAGATCCATGAGTCCGACGTCCTCATTATCCCTATCATCCTTGCCACCGTCTTCGCCGTTGTTGGAGGAGGTTGTCTCAACTGCATCATTGGAGAAGAGGATGGAGAAGAAGATTTTTGTTGAGGGTATTTGTGTAATTTTCTTTTGATTTCAAAAAGGATGAATGAGATATTCATACCTTTTTATATTATGAATATTTAAAATATTTTTTTATCATTTAGTATTTTTAAAATTCTTTATAAAAAATTTTCCCTACATAATTTGTGAGGTCAAATTTCACCTCATTTTAATCAATTTTTTAATCAAATATTTATGATTTTTTAACAAATTATGAGTACGGGATCAACATGTATAATTGAAAAATCTATACGGACCCAATAAAAAAAAACAAGGCAAGATTAAAAATGAGCTAAAATTACATGGACTTTTATATTAAGTTTTAAAAAATGTTGGCAAAAAATGGTTTTTGAAAGGAAACAGCAAAGCCTGTTCTTTTTTCGAACCTAGCAGGGGCCACGACTTTAAACAAATTTGAACTGGGCACAAAACAAACTTATCCTTTTGACTTGAGGCCCAAAACTATTTTTGTTTGACCTGATAGGTAGAACTTTAGATAAAAACATAAATTTCAGATATAACAAACGGAGTGTACAACCCGAAGCATTTTCTGTTCCTCGTAAGTTATAAACCGTGTACTTTTTATTCAGGTGCCATCAAGGTATTAAAACTCGGATCAGGTATTGAACCGGTCGGGGTACTGGGTTAAAGGTCAGTAGGTCAAACCGGGGCTAAACCGGTGAGAAATTGAAAATTTTAGACTTATAATATGAAATTCTAAAGGAAAAATATAAAATTTTATTTTAAAAAAAATGAGAACCCGAACCGGACCGGTTTACAGGCCGGTTCGCCGGTTTTCGGGCCGGACCGGCCGGTCCGATCCGGGTCCAGTAACACTGGGTGCCATAGACAAAATTTTTGGTTTCAAAGTCCAAAAAAAAAAAACAAGAATAATATGATCATTTATTAAAATTTATATAATGCAGGAGAGATTTTACTTTTTGTATCTAATATATATTGGATCCAACTCATCCTTTGAACCGGTTTAACATGTAGGACTTTTGATATTACAAACTCAGCTCCACTGATAACTACCCCTAATCCGGTCCTTAATATAAAACATATTTGAAAAGTTGATTTTAGTCCTAAATACAAAACATTAATTTTTTCCTTATTTGCCTTTATCGATACTCCCTCAACAATAAACAAGGAAGAGAGGGAATGAGAGAATTAAGGAAGATTATTATGATGTTTTAGAAAATACATGTTATATTAACTCTCTTAACTAAATTTCTTAATCTAATCAAATTAGATAAATTTATTTTATTTAATCTTGTAGGATTATTACTAGCAAGCCATACGTATTAATTAGTCACATTATAAAATTGAAATAATTATTAATTGTTTTGCCAAATAATTATTAGTTAATTGTATATACATTGTTGACGATAATTCATCTCATAAAATGAAAAGGAATATTATTCAATTATTAATACTTACGGTGTATGATGGTGTGTTGCACTCGTTTTTTTTTAATCAAATCAAGGGTTTTTCTCTTGAGGCTTAAAAGGTAAAAGATTCTTACCTCCTCCAATAAATGGGAGGATTCGCATTAATCTGTGTTCTTCTCTTTATAGGGGTAGGACCCCTTATCATCTCAACCATTAGCTTGTTGTGCACTAGTGTTTTTTGTTGGCAGTTGAAACGTCTCCATCACAAATTTTGACATGTAATAACTTCAACCATTTTTAATGTTCATTTTTAAATAATGATAATTGACTTGGAATGAATGAGTCATAAACCAATTCTAAATGGATTTGTTCGCTTATTAGCTGCCCGTAATGCGTAAGTTGACCTTAATATACATTCATTGTACATTCCTCTCTTTTAAACTTTGTCAAATTTGAGCTCTCCATTTCTCTCATAATTAAATACACATAATAATCAAGGTAAATACTCTTCATTGATTAAGATAATTAGTAATGATCTTAGGGATGATCCTGTTGACATAAATTAATTATTCCAAAAAAAAAACTGATGATTGACTTTACAAAAAACCATGGCCATAAACTAAGGTTTAGGGTTCAAGAAATGATTATAGGATAAATTAAAAAAAGTATAAAAATAGTTGGTCAAAGGTGCAATTTTTCAATCGTGAGGGATTGTCCCAGTTTGAAGTTTATTGATTATGTTGAGCATAATCACTTAGTACGTAGTGTGCTTCAAAGTGTATTTTCTTCGAACTAGTGCAACATAATAATAGTATAATAAACTAATAATAAATCTCAAAATGTCGGTTACTAATATTGCTTAAGAGATTGTATGACAAATATGCACCAGAAAGGATGCTTCAAATTGTGATTAAAAAAAGTAACAATATCACCTCCTGAAATCTTCGTAACGTCTTTAATTATTTTCTTCATCATGATGCTCGATTAATTTGCTCCTAAGGTTAAGACAAATTGTGCTGTAAAATCGGATTTTTTTAATAGACGTATATTACAGATTGGGATGTACTTAATACATTCAATGAGATCCACATATGATAGAAATAATGACTGCCAAAAAATAACGTAATTAAATATCATACGTAATTTCAACCTTAAACTTGTCTGGAAAATTAAATTTGCTCTTTCTCTTTTTTTTTTTTTTTTTGCCGTTAAATTTGCTCTTTCTCATGGCTTAAAATATGTTCTCTTTTCCTTAATGACTTCCAAAAAAGAACGTAATTAAATATCATACGTAATTTCAACCTTAAGGTTTTCTGGAAAATTAAATTAGTTCTTTCTCATGGCTTAAAATATGTACTCTTTTCCTTAATCATGCATTCGTATTTCGTAGAGCAAGGCTTTGCTGCAAAAGAATGCGTGCATATTATATGTAGAGACGATATACTTAATTTATATGTACTTTTAATTAAATAATGATGAAAAGGATTATTTAATTAATTACCACAAACCAATTTTTTTTGGGGTAAAAATACCACAAATCAACTTAATCAAATCTCTTGTCTACAGAAAAAAAAGAAATATTGATAAGAAAAGAAGATGAGGAGAACGATCCAAAAATATATCTATCATCAAGTTAGTTGGCGACTTTATTAATAGGTTTAATTAAAAAGACCCAGAATAAAAATAACTATGTGTGAGAATATTTCTAATTTGGAGGCAAACGAATGATATATCAGTTTATAAGCTAAGAAAAATAGTTTAAAGAAAAAATGATAAATATAAATACTTTAAAATAATTTAATTAGTTTCTTTAATATCTAAAAAAATTCAATTTTTTTTTTTTATATTTAGGACCGAAGGGAGTATAAAATCTATAATTTACAACGATGGAGCCAGATATTGTTAATGAGTTATTATCAACATAAATGATCATTCTTGGACTTGGATATAAGAAAAAGAGTGGAGTATATATGGTGTTGAGTTTTGATATTTTATTACACTATAAGGATGATTGATTAGTAGTGCACACAAGTTCAAATGAATATTTAATTAGGGATCACGCACGCGTTTACCTAAGTATACGTGATGAAGCGTAAAGAAGAAAAGTCAAAAGGTCGGCTGCATGTTAGACACTTAGAGTGGAAGTAGGTTGGACAAAGCCATTCCTCCAAGTCACTTCAACCTCTTGCCAAGCAAGTCAATTCACAAACCTAATGGAACTATATGTACTTCTAGCTCAATGACATCAAAGCCTTTTTCTTAATTTTTTTTTAATAATTTTTTGGCCCGCTTGGCATTTGGCTAGCGCTTTTTGTTTTGTTTTTATTATTATTAGATGTCCAAACAACCAATCGATTTGAATGGAGGCAGTATGATTGGAATGCCTCTCCCAACGAAATTTTGTACTAAATTTTCCCAAATGTGGAGTTGTAAATTTGACTTTTTATAAGTGGGATGAATATGGGTCCCTTCAATTGAGTGCTTCTTTGTTTTTAACTTATATGATATTTAGGATAAGTATGTGAAATAAATTTGTAAAAAAGTACTTTATTGTATTTCCCAAACAAGCATTGGGTGAAGAATGATAAAAAAGGGGAAAATTCGAAAAAAATAAGTTAAAATAGGGAAAAGACAAATCAAGGAGTCAAACAACACAAATCTCAAGTCAGATTTGTAGGAGAAATATGGAATTTACAAATATTTTTAAATGACCAATTTGTCTCTGACAGCATTTGAGAAGCTCAAATTGTCAATATGTATACTGAAATTTTTAATTGCAATTTTTAAGTTGTTATTATCTATACTTAAGTTGATTACGCACCACAATTAACAATTTCAGTATACATATATTGACAACTTGAGTTCCCCAAATATCAACAATATGTAGGTAATATTTTGAAGTCATACATATCAGGCGTCATTGACTACTTATGTATAGAGAATAACAATTGAAGAATATAGGGAAAATCGCTCAAAAATACCTTTAGGGCAAATTAATTGTCAAATGCTACCAAGCGTGCAAACGATTTTCTTTGTGTGCAAACAATCTTCCGTTGTGTGTAAACGATCTTCCGTTGTGTGTAAAAATCTTCCATATGAACATGTAAACTATCTTTCATTGTGTGCAAAATATTTTCCGTTCATGTGCAATAGATATTCTAAGGTAGCATTCAACAATTAATTTACTAAGAAGGTATTTATTTACAATTATCCCAAGAATATATCGCAATTAACAACTTTAGTATATATGTTGACAACTTGAGCTCCATAAATGTTGTTAGGAGCAAATTGATTATTTGAAAATATTTGCAAATCTCATATTATATTCCTCCTATAGGCCTAATGTGAGATTTATGATATTCGACTCTCTGAAAATTTTAAATTATTTTTTTTGGGATTTTTCCAAAAATAATCTCACATGAATATTTACGAACAGTTTATGAAGATGGAGATTCACCCAAGATAAAGAGAAAACCATGGGCGCTCTAAGAAAAAGTCCCGAGCAAGCAATAGGAGAGCATGAGGAATATTATTTATCACTCTTTCCTTGCATCTACTTTTCTACTACAATATTGGTCTTAATTTAATTAGCATGAATGTGGGGTGTTGTGATATATTTGAAGGATAAATCATTATATTAATGGGTTATAATAAATAATCCAGTTCGTTAAATTTTTAATATTAATTAAACTCTATATAAATATTGATTTATTTTATAACATCATAAGAGTTTGAATACTAACATCTTATAGCCCACTCTAATTTTGATCACCTAGGATGAGTAGATAACTATACTTTCTTTAAGGCCAGAATTTTCAAGAGAGGTTTTTGTCTATTTTATTTTTCATTAGAATAAGTGGTTGAGGGTTCTAATTCTAAGCCTTGTTTATATAACAACCTAATTGTTGGGAGAGGTCTACGTCTGTTGTCAATGGAATATACTCTACGGACGTGCCCCACCAAAAAAAAAAAAAAAAAATATATATATATATATATATAATTCTCCCTTGGTTTTCACATGGAATCTGTGTGATTCTTGAAATAAGATCGAGTAAGTGTTTGGAGATTTTCAAAATGCAAAAAAAAAAAAAAAAAAAAGTCTTTAGATTAATTTTTATAAAACTCAAAGAATTTTGTATAGCGTAATTTTAATAAAGCTAGAAAAGTAATTTTCCCTCATCACTATCTAAGAAAATTTTTCTATACACTTTTTTTTTTTAATCTTCGTTTGGCATTTTGTAATGACCACATTAGCATGTGTTTGTGGGTGTGGGGGGTTGAGTTATTGGCATAATTATAGTAATTATTAATATTAAACACACAAAATCAATTATATTTTCATGCAATCAATTATTAAATAAGTTAAAATAAGAAAAGTTAATTATTTAGTCCTCATTATACTTTGGACTCAAGGAAAGTAATTCACTTGTCCAAGCCAAAACTCTTTCCACTAAGACCAAAACCTATGGGCACAAGTTTTAGTCATTCAAATCTCTATCGATCCCTACACTTTTAGAAAATTATCAAGTTTAATTTCATGTTTAGAAATAATTATATCACTATTATAGAACATGCGTTTTTTAGAGTTTAAGATAATCAATTTTTATATTTAATGCATGATTTAAATGGTAAGGTATTATATAGCATAATAGCAACAAGGCAACTTATGATATCAAATTATATCAATTCCAATATTTGATAAATTAGAAATTACTGTAATTGGAATTAAATATTACATAGATGATTGCGCAAACTCTCTAACAATATCTATGAATAGACTGTATATATTAATTAACATTCATGAGTATTCTTTATCAAAGGAAGACAAATCTGGGGTCTTTTCTCTGGGGATTCGTTTCAAATATTTGTCACCATCGATCATATTGGTCAAGGAAAATCAGAGAAACTTAATCCGAGAAGATATACGAAAATTGATTGACAATTGATACATGGTAATATTTATTATTTGGGTAGAATTCTTAAGAAAAATGGCCCCTTCTAAGGAATTGTTTTTCCGGGGCGAGAATGTTGTGGGGGAAAAAAAGAAATTTCGATGGCTACAAAATCTCAAAATAGTATGTCAAACGTCTCACAAAATAAAATACTTGTCGACTTTGACAAAAATATAGCCCTTGTTTGTTTATATAATAAAATAATACAATTGTCCCAGTCAGCAGTTATTTTAAAACGAAATCATCAAAGTTTGACCATAATTCTTTATTTCCGTCCATCGAGTATTTAATTAATTAGAATAGAATGATCATTAAGAAAGATATGGCCTTTTATTTATTTTTTCATAACCTTCCTCTTATGGTTATCCGGTGTTTTTTCTGACTCTTATTGTTAAATATTCAATCACCCAATTAATCCAAATCAACATCTTATAATGATCAGGATACTTTTTTTCAGAAGTTTTTTTTTTTAACAGGGTGGAGTTTGAATACCTGTAGCTTACCTGGTCCACCGGTCGGAGTTGGTATGGCCTTTTATTTACCAAAAAAAAAGAAAAAGCAAATCAATCTTGGTTTTATTGTTCAATACATGCGTGCATCTGCAAAAGGAAACACTCACAAATTCACAATACAAGGTGTAAATCACACCAAACCAACAAGGCCACAGACAACGTACAAAAGCCTCCTCGCAACACGACGTCGTTTCCCTCCCCCAATTCCTCTCCAACTCCTATTAATACACACGACATGACACCACACACACTTCACCCCATTGAAACCTGTCTCTCTCTCTCTCTCTCAAGCCAAATACAGCGATCAGCTAACCAAAAACTAAAACTTGTCAGTGAGTCAAATGGCGAGGTCTTTAATCTTGATGCTTCTATGGCTAACCAGCATCCTAGTAGTCTCCAAGGGACAACCTGGGACATTGTCGTTAGTGTTCCGGGCACCAACACAGGCAGCCATAAGGCTCAGCCGTGACCCTCTGTCTCTGTTAGAAGGCTCCACAGATTTCGGTCACATGGTTCATAAGACTCCGGTGGCGATCATGAACCCGGCGTCCACAAGCGACATATCGGTGCTCGTAAAGTTCTCAAACTCGTTGCCCATTCCGTTCAGTGTGGCGGCCAGAGGGGAGGGTCACTCCGTTAACGGACAGTCCATGGCTTTTGGTGGTGTGGTGGTGAATATGAGCAGTTTCAGGGATAGTAGTACTGATAATGATGGGTCTGGTGGGATACTTGTGATGGAGAAGACGGCGGCGCCGGGGGATTATTACGTGGATGTGGGTGGTGGACAGAGGTGGATCGATGTTCTGCATGAGACCATGAAACGAGGATTGTCACCTCGTTCTTGGACTGATTACTTGTATTTGACGGTCGGTGGTACACTCTCTAATGCTGGGATTAGTGGCCAAACATTTCGATTTGGTCCTCAGATTCAAAATGTTTACGAATTGGATGTTGTTACAGGTATGAATCACTTCTCTGATTCTTTTTGAAACTAAATCTCAGATTAAATTTTTGAAAAAATGACAGAAAAATTGCAAAAATAAAAAAATGTCCACTAAATTAGTAAAAAGGATAAATTGGTAATCTGATAGTGTTAGGAATATGAGATTTTAAAGTTTTATGTTAATAACTTGAATATAGATAATGACAAGTTAAAAACTTGGGTATATACAGAAACAACTTGGGGATTTCAAAATGTTAATCTCCATATCCAAGTTACTAATTCCTAAACTCAAGTTATCAATACCCAAACTTCAAAATATTATATTCTTACTAAATTATTTATTTATCCTTTTATTAATTTAATAGACATTTTGATGTTTTTCTAATTTAAATGGTACTTTTCTATCATCTTCTCAAAATTGTGTGTCTGATGAAAGTACATTAATTACTTCCTTATTATAAGGATATATTAATTCCTTTAAACATTGATTAAGGAATATATATAAAACAAGGATTTTACAAACTTTTTTCCCCCCCGAAAGTCAAGGAGGGGATTTGGCATGATTAATGTTTGATCTATGTCGTTTGAGTTAGTTGTATATATTAACATATAGGATTCTGATAATCATCAGCTATTATTTTTATTTGATTACGTTATTTACGTAATTAAATTTTACTCCCTCCGGTTCTATTTATAAACAACTTTCACTTTGTGTCTGAAAATGTAAGTTTTTTTTTTTTTTCTATTTTACCCTTATTAAATACATATATTTATAATTAATTATCACAACACCAAGAGTTATTTCTCATATTCTTCATCCATTCTCTCTCCTATACTCTTTTCATAAATAGGGGTATATATGGAAAAAATATGGCATTTTAACACACTTATTGCTTTTAACTGTCAGTTTGTTTTGCTCAATTAAGAGAAAAGTTGCTTATAAATAGGACCGGAAAGAATATTAGTCACTCTCACACCTTATGTTTGTACGTACGTAGCAGATTTCTGCCTGGCTGGATAGAATAGGTATAAATTATTAGTTAGTCATATTTTGAAAATACTATAGCCTGTGACATTTGGAAGTTTATATGTGTATTTCATTAAAATTAATATTTGTTCTAATTTTTTGACCAGGGGTCCAGTCTTCTATCCGTATTGGATGGATTCAAATATTCATAAAACTATTTTTAATTACTAATATTATTTGTATGCATACTTATTTATATTTTCATATAAAACATTGACTATTAATGACTAAAATTCTAAAACGTTAATTTTGTTTTAGAAACTATGTGCGTGTTTTCTTTATTTTCTTTTAGTGTGTGTGTGTGTGTATTTATATATATCACTCTCACTTTTCTTTTAAATGTCATATAGAATTATAACTTTAAGTTTCTTCTTCGACCCCTGACATTGTGAAAATATTAAATACCTTTGACTTTATTTTTTTCCCTTAAAAAGTATGCACGTTAACCAAACATATCCTTGTTAGAATTTTCCTGAATATTTATTAGTTTGTCAATAAAATTACGTATGTTTTTTTTTTGTTTACAAAATTAGATCAATCAATCACTTGTTTTTTTTTTTTTCGTTTTCGGTGTGTGAATGATGGCGACTATATTTGGCTAAGACCATACGACCAAAACAAAAGGGGTTGAACTGTGATTTTTATAATTCATTGAAAGTACAGTTATCCTATGGTTTCAATATGTTTTGGTCGGCTCGGAAAAAAAAAACAATCATAAAAGAAGCCTTACATACTAAACAAAACCCCAAAAATAAATAAAACATAAATATATGTAATTGTCACGTGACTACTTCACCGGATATTAATCCAGATTACATGTAAATGATTGGATGAAGATACATCATCACTGGATTGCGACAGCAAATTGTACATTATTGGTAGATTATTTCTACCTTAAACAAACAGCTACTCTAGTCGGCAATATTCAATATACGAATTTGGGGACGAGTGTGCATTTCCCATGATACATACATACATATATATATAATCCTATTGACCAATCTCTTTACAGAGGTCAAGAATATTTTAGATCATATAGTATTATGTTGTTCATTATTAATAAAGATGTTGAATTAATAATTAATTGTTTATTAATAAACATTAAAATGAAGCTAAGTCAACTCTTCTATGGTTTGAGGGAAATGGCTCTTAAACATTGCCATTTGGTTGAATTGTAGGGTCACTTAAACAAAGCTAAGCACATTGCAATAATTGAGACAGATATCCTTTTGTATATGTTCCCTTTTTTAAAATTATTCGACGTGATAAGTAGTCCTTGCTTAATACTTATATTATTATTAATTATTAATTAATGTTTATTGATTATAATTTGCAGGGGAAGGAGAAGAAATAACATGTTCTAGTGAGATTAACTCAGACCTTTTCTACGCTGTTCTTGGAGGTTTAGGCCAATTTGGGATAATCACCAGAGCCAGAATTGCTTTAGCACCTGCACCAACCAGGGCAAGTATTTAATTTCATATATATATATATATATATAGAGACGCAAATAATATAACAATAAGATAAATTAAATTAAATTAAATTCAATGGTTTGTTTAATTATTGATTGCAGGTGAAGTGGCTGAGTTTGCTTTACGATGACTTCTCTGTACTAAGTGCAGATCAAGAAAAATTAATCTCAATGAACGAAAGTGTAGAAACTAACATGCCTAATTATGTAGAAGGATCGCTTCTTCTGAATCAATCATCCATGGATGTTTCTTTTTATCCAGAGGCTGATCGTCCAAGAATCACTTCCCTAGTCCAACAAAACGGCATCGTTTACGTCTTAGAGCTGGCCAAGTATTACACCAACGATTCTCAGGCAAGAGTGGACCAGGAAGTTGAGGAGCTGTTAAGTGGGTTGAAGTTTTTGTCGGCGTTTAAGTTCGAGAAGGATGTGTCGTACGAGGAGTTTCTGGATCGGGTTCATTCTGTTGAACTTTTCCTTAGGCCTCAAGGACTGTGGGATCTTCCTCATCCATGGCTCAACATGTTTGTTCCAAAGTCTCGAATCATGGATTTCCATCATGGTGTCTTCAAGGCCATTCTTCTCAACCAAACCCTTCCTTCAGGACTCGTCCTCGTCTATCCCATGAATCGCAACAAGTAAGTACGACGCTATTTAGATTTTGGTTAAGATACATTTAGTATCCTGAAATATTTTTCCAGACACATCCGACATTTTAAAGCATTTTCTCATATGTGTCCAGCATTATGAAGTATTTTTTTGGAGCATCTAGTATTCTAGAGTATTTTTTTGGGTGTATTTAACACTTCAAAATGTTTTTTTGTGACCAAGGATTAAAAAATACTTTTAGGCTTTGGACACAATTGAAAAATATTTCAGAGTGCTAGATTCACTTGAGAAAATACCTCAGGGTTCTTGAGACGCCTTAACCCTTTAGATTTTTGAGATATATGCATATAATATATTAGGTCTGTCTTCCTTTAAAAATAGTTTAAGCCAATAATTTGATAAGACTTGTATGTTTGTAGGTGGGATGATAGGATGTCTGCGATGATTCCGGATGAAGATATATTCTACGCTGTAAGTTTTCTGCACACGAGTACGTATGATCAAGTGGAAGCATATAAAGAGCAAAACCAGATGGTGTTGCAGTTCTGTGAGGAAGCTGGAATTCAGATTAAGAAATATCTTCCACAAAACTTGACCAGGAAACAATGGATGGATCACTTTGGAGACAAATGGAAGCCTTTTCAACAAAGAAAAGCTCAATATGATCCCAAACATATTTTGTCACGTGGCCAAGCCATTTTCACTAATTAACTCAGCCATATATATAGATTTATATATATTTTAGTATTTAGACCATCAGAATTAGGTCAATATATATAGTAGATTATGTATAAAAAAGTGGAGATCTCACTGGTTTAGTTTAAAGCTTAATATTAATGTAGCCATTGCCAGTTGGCTTAATTGCTTCAACACTTGAATTGCAGTTCGAAATAAATGTATATTGGCTCATATTTTGTCGCCTTTTTTTCAGTCTCCTAAAATGAACTTCTATATTTAAGTTAACCAGAAGCACAATTGTAATTATAACTAAAATGTTGACCCGGAGGTCGTATAATCTCACAAGGACAACTACAAATGAGAGAGTATAAAAACTAACAAAAGAAGCGTTTTTTTTTTTTCCAAAAATACTTCATTGAAAGCATACAACTCAAGATCCATCAAATTTTACTATTATTTATAAATCACTGACTTCCTTCAAAAATATATAATGATTATTGATTTAAATTTTTAATGATGGATAAGCAACGAGCTAGATAAATGAGTTCTTCATTTCCGTACGTCACTAATTTTTCCAAGTATTGTTATTAAGGAACAGAAAAATATACTTAGAAACTAATTTGCGTACGGGGAACAGGCATGTTTAAAAATTTAGATGTGAATTTGGTAATTATGCTTCAAAATTTGTGCGCCAATCTAGGGCCCTACTCAAGATAATAAGATAATTTATCCTTTTTAAAAAATATGACTTATATTCCTCACCAAATTCATGACTAACTATGTATATGAATAAATTATATATATATATATATATATATATATATATATATATGGGTTAAAGGGCATTTTTGCCCTAGAAGTTCTCACCGAAGAGTAATTTTGCCCCGAAAGTTTTTCAGGGAGTAATTATGCTCTAACTTTTATCCTAGTTAATTTTGACTGTTAGTTAGTTGATCAAATATACTAAAGTGATAATTCATATATCATCCATATTATTTTTGTTACAGTGCAAATTTACCCCGAAAATTTTAAATTTAACTTTGGGAAAAGATTAAGTAAATGACACATAGACTTTCGGCGTAAATTTACACATTAACAAAAATGACGTGGATGATATGTGGACTGCTAGCTTAGCATATTTGATCAACTAACGGTCAAAATTAACTAGGATAACGCCAAGGACAAAATTGCTTTTATTTTTATTTTTTTTGAAACTTTTGCTTATGGGGCAAAATTGCTCCCGAAAAACTTATGGTGCAAAATTGCCTCTCACTAAAAACTTCCGGGGCAAAATTATCGCTTACCCTATATATATATATATATATATATTCTTTACGAGCACGTTCCCTTTTCAATTCTCGGAGTTTCTTGACTCTGTCAAACTTAAACGGAATCCTCCTTTTAATTTGTGAAGATAGCAATAGTAATTAAATTTGTCTAAAAAAAAGAAGCTTGATTCATTTAGATCTCTTACATGTTTGGTGATATTTCTTCTTGATTATTATTTTGACTCCGAAATTAACTAATATATATGGTATACTAATGTCAAGTGTGTGGTATTTTAACTTTGCAGAAATCTGTCTCAATAATATCCCATTCTCACCCATATGACGTGTGATTATTTTCAAAGCTAATTAAATAATTAAGATAGTTGAACTTCAATTCATCCAGATTTTATTTGGAAATTTAGCCATAAAATCTGTTGAACGAATAATTCCATTGAATTTTTTGAGATACGAGGAGACTAACTATTATTGTTTCCTAATAAAATTTTCCAATAATGCATCCAAATCTTTAGATATGTAGTATCACTATCACCAAATATCACTGAAGACGACACACCATGAATCAGAATATTTATTTTGGAACTTCTCTACTTTATGATTGATTCAACTAGTGTGAATTGAATTATTCCACTATTAACTACCACTGGAAAAAAAATGTGACAAAATCTTCCCTTCATTGATTTGTCTCCGAGACTCTTCGATCCACAAAGTCAAGATTCAGTTAGATTTTGCATCACCATCAGATGCCTATTTAATTTCTTTATTATTTATGTGTATAACTGTATATATAGTTTATCTTGGAAAGATCCCAGTAACATCATACAACAAACTAAAAAATCGACAAGATATTGTGAAGATTATAGTTCCCAATATTGGAGTGGAATATGGACCAGTTTGACGTATGAAACACGTGCTATTGTTCAAGAAACAAGCAAATGCTTCGAAGTTTTCAAACATTCAATTAATTGGGAAACTGACTTCCTGTCATCCACCATAAAGTATCTATTTCTCATTAGGAATATATATATATATATATATATATATATATATTTGTAGAAGCTATAATATAGCAAGAAACAGGCACCCACATAGGCTGGTCCAGACCCACTACTGCGTTATTCATAAATTTTCTATCGTTTCAAATTTGGTCTCTATGATTATGTCCATAGATAATGTGAATACATATAATGATCTAACCACTACTCTAATGATTTTCCTTTGTTTTCTTTGAATGATCAGTTTGGTCTAGAAGAATTTCTTCTAGATGGTTGGGAGGGACAGTTCAGGTCCACACAGAAGAAAAGGAGTTTCTTCACAAAAAAGCTAAGCATTATTAATGAATGCCAAAAACAAAAACATGATTAATCTCAGTAATTTAAAATCTAAACACACTAAAGAATTAGTGATCGATTGATCCCGGCAAAGTCCATATAATTTGCTCCATGTCTTTCTCATTTCTGTTGCTAATGATGATCTCTAAATTAAAGATGCTTTTAAAAAGCCTTACGTTGCATGTGCAATGTTCATGGATAACATTAAATAATACACCATCCGGTCCTATTTACAAGAACTCGATAACTGAATTACGTGATTTAAGAAAATTGTTAAAATTAATTAAAAATAATAAGTATGTCTTGAAATAAATTTTTTTTCCTAGTATGCGCTTATTTATAAGAGGGTAAATAAGAGAGAGAAATGGAGTAAACATAAACATCATCAACCCTTTAATTAATGCAATTATATAATTAATGAGGGGCGCAAATGAAAAAAACACATTAAATATTAAGACAATTCTTGATGGCCCTTATAAAAAGGACAAGAGGGAGTATTAATACAATGTAATGTTTTTCATGAATTATTTATTGTTAGTAAAAGTGTACCTTTGGTTTCTCTAATTTTATATAAGATTTCAGTTTGATCCCATAATTTTGTAAAATATTTTATAATTAATTTAACCCTAACAATGTCAAGTGATGATTTTTTGTGTCAATCATTGTAATTTTGGAAAACTAAACTTAGTATACCATTATTTGAGAATATTTTATCCACATTTAAAACTTCAATATTATCAATTTTTTGTTAATGACATTAGAATTAAACAACTGAAAAAGCATTTTTTTAAAAAATTAAGGGATTAAAATGAAACTTTATGTAAAATTAAAAGACTGATCCAAAAGTGCACTTTTGCGATTATTATTTTCATACGTCTCATGTGCATATTATTATTCATTAATATCTTTAATTTTCTTTGTTGATAATAATAATGATGGCATAAAAATGTGTGTCTTGCACTCGTGCATGCGCAGATGATAATTAAACATCTTTAGAATCTTATAATACATGATTGAGAGATATTGGGATTGCCATATCCATTTTTTCTTTTCCGATCAAAAAAAATATCCATTTTTTCTTCTCTTGACGTACTAATCACAATCTTATAATGAGTATATATAAGGCCCCACGAGACAAAATAATTACTGTGGTTGGCAAAATTAGGAGCATTGCTACGAAATAGGATGTCGTCTTCTTCAACTTTAACTTGCCTAGTTTCAAAAGAGGAAAAAAAAAAGGGGAAAAAGAAGCACTTTATTTATTATGAAGTGAGCAACGGAATCAACAGCTTATCGATCTCCACAATTAAAACACCTTTGTTTTCATGGTAACTACAAGATCATCCCTGTTTTGGTAAATAGAATCGATCATTGAAGCATAGTTTGGTCTACTCTTTCCCTTCCTAAATATAATGGCTAATTTATGAGTTTGATTTGGTTCTAAATATACTTAAATTCTCTTTACTTTCTAAATTTATAATTTTTTTTCTAAACTATCATTACTACTAATTGCATATATTAAAGTAATTTTCATAAAAAAAATGTATTTTAAGAAAACTAACATACTTTTATTATAAATAATTAACTTACCTAGCTTATTCAATATATGTAAATTAGTTATATAGCTGATATATTTAAAATATGAGGGACAATTGATTATATAAAGAATGAAATATATTATCCTTCTTATATTCTTCTTACTTCTGTTATATTTTTATTCAAGAATATAAAAAATTTCACTTACAAAGTTACTTTCTTTTTAGTCCTCTCTAGGGGTTAACAATTTGATTTATATTTTAATATTTTTTATTTGAAACATCATGAGTACTTTTTATCAGTAATTTCTCTCGGCATGCATCGGAAGAAGGGAATAAAATTTTCAATACCCTCACATGTTTAGTTAGCTGAGGCTTCTGGATTCTATATGCACTGCACAAAATTTAATATCAAAAGTGGCACCAATATAATCGATCTTATAAACAAGATAACTTTCAATAGTTTATATATATATATATATATATATATATATATTGATACTGAATTTTATTTTGATTTTGGCTTTCATTTGATCACACTCGTGTATTAGTTCAGAGTCTCGTAGAGTTCTCCAGTTTTGATTCTCTTGATATTCTTAATTAGGTTTGATCAAAACGCTTTCATTAGACAAAAGTTCAGAGCCATTTTCTTACAATTGCAACAATTATAGTATAAATTTATTATTCCTTTTAATTTTGATACTTCCTCCCAACCTAAATATATTATAAGAGCTACGAGACACGGGTTTGTTTTGATCCTAAATGTGTAATATCTTAGTCCACTTTATATTGTCTCCTAAATTTATATATTTTTTTCAATGCATATAATTAAAATGAGTACTTTAGAAAATTCAACACACATTTTTGTTTACAAATAACTAACTTAACTGCTTTTTTTAATTTTTACAAACTAGTCATCGAGCTCCTATTTTTAGAACTGGATGAAGTATGTACTCCATCTGGTTCTTTTTATAAATAATTTTTTTTTCTCTTGGGGTTGGTCCTTAATGTAAGCAACTGTCTTTTTGTGTCTTAAAATTTAAACTACATTTTCCTTTTTTACCGCTATTAAATATATAAATTTATATTAATTATTCCTCACTCACCACTAATTCATTTTCATTTAATCATTTATTATTCATTCTCTCATATTTTTTACTCATTCTTTCATATATTTTTTATTTATTATCTCTCCTACACTCTTTTCAAAAATAGGTGCATATTTTGTAAAAACTTGACACATTTATTATTTTTAACTAATTTTAACCACAAGTTCAATTTGCACCATCTAAAAAAAAAAGTTTCCTATAAAAAGGGTTTTACATGTGGGGGCTAATTAATGTGTTGTACATTAAGATCCTGAAAAATTATTTGAACCTTGGATTCTAGTCATGGAGGTGGACCTCCTCCTTCTGCTTTCTGGAATTGTACTAGTAGCTGCTTCATAATCAAATCAAAAGAGTTAGAATTTCGATTAAAATACGTTCATATAAAGTCCAGCATATGGATCTGCATATCTTTGTGACATTCCAAAACGCAATCGTAAAAAAAGATATTCCTCCTATATATATATATATATATATATATATATATATCAAACGTTGAACATGACTCTAAAGGAGGCCATTCACAGTTCACACTTATTTTTATGCATATCTTTCATATTTCACTTGAAAGTGAAATGCCTAACTCTTTAAAGACTTCAGCGTAGAACACCACATTACTTAATTTTCAAATTTATGAGTTTATTAAACTTTATACCAATTCAAAATTTGTATGCGTTGGCTTGTTATACATATGATGCGTGTATTCATGAAAAATGTGTTTAAAATTCAAATATTTTGACGTTATTCATTTTTTTGTGGACGATATTATTCATTTTTATGCGTTGGTTTGTTATACATACATACATACATACATATATATATATATATATATATATATATATATATATATATATATATATATATATATATATATATATATATCTGTATGTTTGTGTGTGTGTGTGTGTGTTCATAAGCTTTTTTGGACAGTAGTGGGAGGGCTGGATTGAGAGTTCAGAGTTTCCTTCTTTTCCACGGCATCCATCGATCTTACTGATTAGATATACAGGGGAAGTCAAAAATCAACTCGAATCGATTCAAGTGGAAAATTCTAGAAATTGTTCAAACCATTTAGATTTAATTAATTTCTTGTTTATTTAATTGTTTTAAAGTTTTAAATCATTTGTTATAAGAAAATAAAGGCTGAATAAAAGTAATGTTAATCTTGAATAACCATATGAAAAATAATAGGGTTAAGGTGCAAAAATGCACATGTGATTTTTCTGAAAGTGCGCCCAGCAGCAAATGCTTTTTTTAAGTGTAAAAGTAGCTATGTGGTTATAAAATAGGTGTAAAAGCCATAGTATCTGTTACAAGGGAAATGTTGACTATTAAAAACAAGTTTGTTGACTAAATGTGATGATATGGATGGTGACTAGGTAGGTGAAGTTGCTGATTGAAATAATTTACTGCTGGAAAAAAGAAAAAACACTCTCAGTTAAAACGTGGGAAATGGACATGAGGGCGAAAGGCATCAAGTGTTATTGGGAAAAAAATTAGAAACGGAGTCGGACGAAAGAGAGGTTGAACAGAACACTGTGACGGTAAAACAAATCGAAGGGCGAACAACAATCCTCAACGAATTGGAGGGAGAAGGAGGTGAAATCAAATTCGAGGGCAAAAAATGGCGTGGGGAAATTGAAACCTATAGTTTCGAGACGAAATTATCAGAATGAGTTGAAGAATGTAGGGTTTCCAAGTTTGAGAATGGAGAACGTGTACCAGAGGTAAAGAGGAATCGAATGTGAGGAAAGATTTCTATAGAGCAACATTTCAGACAAGAAGAGACAAAAGCAATCCCAAGTAAGCATCGATTGGGACCCATAAATCTTTGTATTTTTGTTGTGGCTATAGTGAAATGCCATGAAAACCCTTCGGTAAACATTTTTGTTTTTCATATTGTAGTGTTGATGGCATCAGCTGGTGAGGACAAGGAAGTAATCGGGGTCAACGAGACAGAGACAGAGACAGTCGAACAAAAGCATGATAGGTTAGTACAAAAGGCTTGCAAACTTTATGATTTGGGAAAAAATAGTTGGGAAGAAACTAAATGTCGTTTGCAAGAGGGTCATAGCACTGTGGTAGAGAGTAAATTAGTTGCTGGTGGGAATGGGGGAAGTCAAAATCAAAGAGGGGTAGAGGAAACAAATATGGTTAATGAAGTGGAAAATGATGATGATACGATTGAGTACCTTGGAGAGTTAGATATTGAATTTGATGATATGGATGAGGTTGTAGAGAGTGAGGAAGGTGAATATGATTATAGTCATTGTGTTGATAAAAGGAAACAAGAAATGCCAAGTTCAGCTAAAGATGACAATAAAGAAGGTCAAGATGGTTGTGGTGAGGATGAAAGTGATGATGTGAGCTATTTGGGCCTAAGTGGGAGTTGTGATACAAAGGGGAGTATGTATGATAAATTTGAAGTAAGGGAGGTGGATTCAGAAAATGGAAGTGATGATGAAGATGATGAAATGGGCCCAAACAACAATGATAGGCCTCCTGAACAGTTGATAGCCCTTGATAAGGCTAAAACATTGGCTACTAGGCCCTTTTTACTCCTGGAATGACTTATGTAGACAAAAAAAGCTAAAAAGGGCTGTAGATAAATATGCTATCAGTCGTGAAGTTAAGCTTAAAATAGTGAGAAGTGATAAGATGACATTTCAGGTAGTGTGTGAAGAGGGGTGTTCGTTTAACCTTTATGCTTCTACATACGGGTTAATTGTAGATTTCCAAGTAAAGACTAGTTTTTATGAGCATAACTATACTCGTGTGTATAAGAACCCTAGAGCTTCATTGAATTGGTTGGCTGAACATTTCAAAGAGAAAGTGCAAGAGATGCCTCAGTTTAAAACAAGTGACATGAAGAATGAGGTGCAGAGAGAATTTATAGTGAGTGTGAGCTTACACAAGTATAAGAGGGCCAAGAGAAAGATAATGCAAGAAATGGAAGGAAGCTTCAAAGATGAATTTGAAAAGCTGGAGGCATATTGCAATGAATTTTATGAGTATCAAACCCCAGGTCAGACATGAGTGTTAACATGAGCATCGAAGCTTTGGAACAAGGAAGAAGAGTTTTCAAAAGAATGTACCTATGCTTTAATGCTTCAAATGTATAATTTTTTTTTCAAATATGAAGTTTAATATACATGTCGTGAACTTGTGTTTTAAATGTTTAATTTGTGTGTAGGTTGGCTGGAAAGAAGGATATAGGCCTTTAATTGGGTTAGATGGAGCTTTCTTAAAAGAAAAATCAAGAGGCATTTTACTAACTGCAGTGGGTTTAAATGGTAATGATTCCTTATACCCACTTGCTTAAGGGCTAGTTGACAAAGAGAATAGGTTTCACTAGACTTGGTTCCTTGAATGGCTTCGAAAGTTACTAGATCTAGGTGTGGGTGAAACTGTAACACTCATTTCTGATATGCAAAAGGTAAAAAGACAACTTGCTTGTGTGAAAATGTTAGGGTTTTTTGATTGGTATCATACCTGATGCATTTCTCTTGTCATTTGTTGATTATGTTAGGGATTGACTCACGCAGTAAAAGAGGTTCTTCCATGTGCAGAACACAGACTTTGTGCACCCCATATTTATACTAATTGGAGCAAGAAATGGAGGGGCAATGAGTTTAAAAAAAAAATTCTTCACCTGTGCATGGAGTACATTCCCACAAGAGTTCAAAGACAATTTAACTGCTCTTGGCTCATTTAAGGAAGAGGCAGCTCAAGATGCTTTGACTTATCCTCATAATTCATGGATAAGAGCGTATTTTAGTAGTAGATGTAAGTCTTGGGTTGTTGATAGCAATATTAGTAAGTCTCTAAATGCATGAATAGATGAGTATCAGTATCTTTCGGTAATTAGAATGTTTAATGGTATAAGACTGAAAATAATAGGAAAATGGGTTGAGAGTGAGATAAATGTAAGGAATTGGAAATGTGAATATAGTCTAAAATGTATTGACTTATTTGAGGCTAATAGGTTTCTTGCTGCCAAATATATAGTTCATTTTAATGGGGATGAGGGATATAAGGTGGCAGAGGGGCTAGATAGGCATTTTGTTCACTTGTCTAGGGCAATGTGCACATATAGGGCTTAGGATATAACAAGAATCTCATGTCAACAATGGATATGTGCTATGTCTCATGCTAAAATAGACCCTAAATCACAAATCTCCCACTACTATCACAAGGACACCCATTTAGCTAGCTACAGAACAAAGCTAAAACCTATAAGGGGGAAGCAATTTTGGGACACTGAAACATTCCTTCCAATGCAACCTCCGCTTGTAAGCAACTTACCTGACAGACCTCCAAAAAAAAGGGTTAAAACTAAGGGAGTAGAAAGAAGGAGGAAAAAATCTGCCCACAATGCACAAGGGATAGCTCAACCTCAACCTCAAATGGAAAGATTGACTAGAGTAGGAAAGAGGCACAAGTGCACTGTGTGCAAACAAGAGGGACATAATAAGAGTACTTGTAAGGAGGTAAGTCATTATTGGTGTCCTGCGGTTTTATTCTAGTATAATTAGGCTGTCTTTTATTGTATTTTTGGTCTATGTGATATAGAACTTACAATGGATAAGTTTGATAAATATATATCGTGGACTTATATGGCAATGTCTGGAGACTTGTATAGCAATGTCTCTTTCCATGTTATGACTAGTTGTGATTATTCATATTAGGTTGATTGAAGTTGGTTATTGGAAATACAAAAGTAGGTCTGAGAGTGTGTCATGTTACGTGTTGAGTATTTTCATGTCATATTATCAGTTTTATACTTGAATTGTTTGTAAGATGCTCAAAATTGAGCAAATCTGCCATTGCTGATGAGTGTGGAAGGATAACATGATAATTTTTAGTTGACATTCTCAGCTTACTTTCATTGATTTTATGAAATTATGATTACTATATTGGCTGAAAATTTATTACCTTAAGTTAGTCCATTTGTGCTTCCATGATAGGAGTGTTGACATACTGCTTATTTAAATCATATTTCATTTTCCACTTCTGGTAGAGGAGAAACAATGTTCAAACTTGTCTCTTATGGTGTAACGCTGTGATTTCATTTAAAAATGTTTTTAGATATCTAACATCTTGCAGATGTAGTTTAAAAATGTCATTTGTTCTGATGATTTATTTTCTACCTTTCCATTCGTTATAGAATAAAGCTTAGCTTTCAATGTTCAGGTTATTGCAATTAGGGTATGTACTAAATGATTATATGCTTTGACCTTCTTCAGGCTCCTTCAGCCAGCATACATCTAAATAAAAGCAAAAACAAAAACTGTACCTACCCAAGAGCCCACACCACCATCCCAACCAATCCAAGAGCCCCCACAACCATCCCAACTAACTCAACAGTCAAGAAACCTTTCACAGAGTTCTCACATTGCACCTAACCCCACTCTTTCATCCCAATGAATATCTGCAGCAAATAAGTGCTCCTATAAGTCAAGGGCTCAATATGGGTTTGGTATACAATATGAAGAAAGCACTGGTCACACTATTTACAATGTAAGATTATGTCAATGATATTAAGCACTTAATCAAACATTGTCCAAAAATGAATGCAAGGCTATCTTGATATTTTTGTCCTTCTTATTTTGCAGCCAGTACTCTCATCCGAGGTGGTGCTTGAAAAGTCGACAACACAAGAATATATGCGTCATTATGCAGACCCGCAAATAAAATTCCCTATTCCCAATGAAAAGGAATTGAGAATGTCAAGGGCTGCAAGCTCTAGTGTACCAGAGGGTTCAAGGTTGATTCAGTTTGAGCTTTAATCATCAGACTTACCATTTCAACCACGAGGTCTACAATGGTTGGGGCAACCACGTGTCACAACAAGACAACTCTTGGCACAGAGATAGAGTCAAATTCAAAAGACCAAAGAGAAATCAAAGAAGACATATATGTAGTTTCTTGTGTATTCTTGGCACTTTTGTAAATGTCATTTGGCGCAATATATTTTTCAGTTATCTTTTAACACCTTATGTAAAGGCTATTTTGATTACATGTCTGGGTGAAACTCAAACACTCAAGTATGATTTTATGTAGTTTTTGTTAACATGTAAATTGCACTCTACCAGGTTTATTCTAGGTTGTTAATATTTATGCACTCTAATATGTGCATTGATATAAGCAAAGATGAAGGTTAATTGTAGTCTCCCTATTTTGTTCTTCAAACTTTTGCCAGTATATTGTTCTTAAGGTTTGTATGGTATCCTCTTGAGTCATTTTTGAAGTTGAGGATAAGTAATGACATTGATATAAGCAAAGATGAATATGCATTTAACCTTTATAATAAGCAATCTAGGAATGAATAGGAAGAATTGTTGATAAATACCTTTTTGGCAAATTAATTGCTGAATGCTACCATAGAAGATTTGTTACACATAACGGAAGATATTTTGCACACAACGGAAGATTGCTTGCACATTTATATGAAATTTTTTTGCACACACGGAAAATGGTTTGCACAAAACGGAAGATCACTTTCATGCTTGGTAGCAATCAGCAATTAATTTGCCCCAAATATATTTTTGGGCAATTCTCATGAATGAATATGCATTTAACCTTTATATCCCAAAAAAAAAACTCATTTTTTTCTTCCCTTACTAACATTACAATTAAAAAGAGTTTTTATAATAAAATACATAACACATTCAATCTTACTAAGTAACATTCTTTCTTTCTTCACATTAAATCACAAATCACTCTATACAATGGGCATACAAAACAACCAACTACACCCAAGTGATAATCAATATAACCATTGCCACTTTGAACTTCATCTCCACGCTCCGTAGGTCTCTTTCTCTATTCCCATGTGAGGCTTTCAACTTTCTCACCTCACCATGGATTGTAACAGGCTCTTCATATAACTTCTCAGCATCATCCCCTCTTTGAAGTTGTCTTCTTTTATCATATAGCTTGTCTATGTCATTGAGTAAATATTTTATCACTTCATTTGTCCTTTCCTCAAATTCACCATCGTTCCAGGCAAAAAAACCACAACCCCCATCTTGTTAGCATTCAATAACATATCAGTGATAACAAGTTTGTGTTTCAAAATGCTGCACATTTACAGATACCTGAAAAAGACAATTCACACAAACAGCAGAAGAAGTAATCACTAAATTGCGTTCTACACAGAAAGCTTTCAAAGATTGTGACAACTTCCAATTTCCAAGCAACCTTTCAACCTTTCAAAATTTCTTTGCTTTTAGATAAACCTTTCAACAATGATAAAGGAATCCGATCCAGATGAAGGCAAGTAACAAGAATTAAGTTGACCACATAAAAGCCATTCCTAACGGAAACAAGAACTATAGAATATTCAATTTTTATTCTCTATTTTCACCTGGTAATAATTCCGACAGCCATAGAACCTCCTACCTGGGTTGCCTTCCTTTCACAACCTCCACCGTGGAGCAACAAAGTCGTGATGGTATCGTCTCATCAGACCCTCATACTCCTCTTTGCGACTGGGCCACCTTATCAAAACAACCCTTCTTTTGCATCTCCCAGTAGTTGAAGTCAAAGATGCCCCCATTTCTTCACCCTCGGATTTGATTTCACCTCGTTCTCCCACTACTATAAAAAGGTTGAAAGGTGGCGCCCATTTTGTGGCACTTCTTTAAAGAAGTGCCACAACTGCCTTTCTTTTTCTTTTTCTTTTTCTATTTTATTTTATTTTTTTAAATTTTGGGTACTAACTGTGACGTCTGGTGGACTAGATGCCACAGCTGGTAGGCCCAACTGTGGCGCCTGCCAAGACAGACGCTATAACTGGGTGCATGCTACCAGCTGTGGCGCCTGGAAAATTAGGCGCCACAGCTGGTTGTATAATAAATAATACTAAAAATTTTTTACTAGCTATGGCGCCTGGAAAACCAGGCGCCACAACTTCTTCTATATTAAAAAAAAAAGGCTAGTTGCCTCGTGCCTTTATGGTGCTAAAGCCTTGTAGTTTTAGGCGCAGTTATTCCCAAAATAAAAAATAAAAAATGGACCAGCTGTGGCGCCTGGATAAAAAAAAGTTTTTTGGCGTAGGTATTACCAAAAAAAATAATAATAAAAATAAAAAATGACCAACTGTGGCGCCTGGAATCCAGGCGCCACAGCTGATCTATTAAACAAAAAAAATTTTTTTGGTGTAGGTATTACCAAAAAAAATAAAATAAAAATAAAAAATGACCAGCTGTGGCGCCTGGATTGCTGATCCTATTAAATAAAAAAAAAATTTTAGACCTTTTTAATGGATTACACTATCCACTTCCCACCAATCACAATTCCCCCCGCTCCTACTCTTATCTTTTTTCCCCTTTCCGTGTAGTGGCCTCCTTCCTTCTCTTTTAATTTATTTTGACTCATCCCACTTTAATTATTCCCTCCTCTCTCACTTTCCCTTTTCATCTACACTACAGCTTCTTGCAGTGGACGACCGTCGCCCCCTCCCTCCATTTCCTATCATCTTCACACTTAAAAACATACCCACATGCAAACATGTCTTCATCATCGAATCTACTTCTTTGTTTTGTTTCAACTGCCATCCCCACTCCTCCTCCTCCTCCTCATTCAAGATTGTGACACCAACATGCAACGTGGTCCCCCACTCCACTGCACTGATCAATTAAGCTTGTAAGTTCAACGTGCTTCTTCCTTTTTTTAATTGGCATATAATTTCTGCAATTTTTTATTTCAAATTGATATCTATGTTCTAATCTGTGTTTAAAAAGTGGAGAATATATATAATATTTCAAAAGAAGTTATCCAAAAAAAATAATATTTCAAAAGAAAAGAAAAACCAAAAGTGGACCATGTCTCGTGATGCCTTTAGCATGTTGATAAAAGATATCTTTACATATCCAGAGTACTTGATTTCAGATTAGGCTTAAGCAATTTTAACATTTTTGCCTGAAAAAATTTTTAATTTCAAAAAACCTTATTTTAGTAATTTAAAAGAAAATAGTCTAGTCCATACGCATGATTAAGAAAAATATAATATTTGTATCATAATATAAGTTTCTTTAGCTTAACTTTGTTGCCAACAGTTTCTAGTTTAACACTGGCCTCAATATCTTCAATTTTGAAAATAAATCTGGACAATTAATATTATTTTGTAAATTAAAATAAAACAATTTCTTTAGCTAGATTTTTTAATTTTTTTTTTTAAAAAATTACCCTCCTGTGGCGCTTGTTGGAGGAAGTATCACAGGAGGGGGTCTCCTGTGGCACTTGGTGGAGGAAGTGCCACAGGAGGGTATTTTTTTAAAAAAAGAAATTTAAATGCTGTGGCGCTTTCAAGCGCCACAACTTCTTTTAGTGGCGTCCAGATATATGACACTTCTCTAGCGCCACAGTTAATGCAATTACAAGTGCCACAACTTTATTTTTTTGTAGTAGTGTCCCTCCGATTCGTTGAGAATTGTTGTTTGCCCTTTGATTTATTTCACTGTCACAATGTTCTGTTCGACCTCTCTTTTGTCCGACTCTGTTTCTAATTTTTTTCCTAGTAACAATTGATGTCTTTCGCCCTCATGTCCTCTTCCCACGTTTTAACTGAGAGTTTTTTTTTTTTCATTTTTCAACAGTAAATTATTCCAGTAAGCAACTTTACCTGCCTAGTCACCATCCATGTTATCACAGTTAGTTAACAAACTTGTTTTTAACGGTCAACATTTCCCTTGTAATAGATACTGTGACTCTTGCACCTATTTTATAATCACATAGCTACTTTTCCACTTAAAAAACCATTTGCTGCTGGGTGCACTTTCAGAAAAATCAAATGTGCATTTTTTCACCTTAACCCAAAATAATAATATAACTCGTTGAGGTCTAATTTGTACAATTTAAATTATTTAATCGAAAATCTGTAAATTTAAGAAGAGATAAAAGTTGCTCTAGAGGTGTACCAAAAAAAAAAGCTGCTCAAGAGTACCTTCGTCCAATTCAAATAGCCACTAACTAGGTCTTCATCAAACCTAATTAATCATGTTAAATTTAATCAGGTACTGCGCAGATAATTAACTATACAGTAAGTGTGAAACCAAAAATTGTGTAGGCTAAAGCAATTCCAAGGCATTCTCAATGATAACAAGGAGATATTCATGTTGGAGAATCTTTCAAATCAAATACCAAGTGTAAATTAAGTTAAAAGAATAATAAACATCTTATAGTAAAAATGTGGACATCATATTTTATGTTAACTTTTGATTTCAGGTTTTAAACAACTTTACAACGCTAACATTTTTTTTTTTTTTTTTTTTGCGAGAGGTTGATAATTAGATTATGAACATTCTCTTAGGATCTCATTGAAGTATATGCATACCTATTTAACAAGTTTGATGATCACAAATGTTTGTATTAATTTATTATTCAATAATACACCGCACGTAATCTTATTGTTTCGTTTCACTCTCTCTTGAAATTAAAAATTAAATAACATCCGAATGAATATTGATCTAATTAATATGAATGCAATATGAATGCAATCATATCCAATAAGGATATAAGTTTGAATTCTATTTCTTTTGTTAGAACCTTGTTAATAAACAGCATGTAATTAAGTATATAAGCACTATTGAATAGTAGAACTTGTCTTAGACTAAGCGGCATAATACATACAAACTTTTATTGAAAAATAGAATATAAAAATATGCACATTGAAGCGACAAAAGAAACAAACAAGTACGATAAATTAGTTAATATAAAATCATACTGTCAGCTTTCAAAATATATTTTAAAAAACAGTTAACGTGCATCCAACATACATCTAAAATACTTTTTCAAGTGTATCTGGTGTCCTAAAATATTTTGTTGTGTATCTAACACTTTGAAGTATTTTTTCAGGTGCTTCCATCACCCTAAAATATTTTTTTAGGCATGTCTAGCACCGTAATCTTAAATTATTTTTTGGTGTATCAAACATTCTACAGTATTTTTCATAAGCTGTATTTAACAAATTACCTAAATTGTTAAGTGTAAAATTATACAAAAAAAGTATTTTAGGGTGATAGATGCACCTGAAAAAAATCTTAAGATGTTGGCTGCACCTTAATTTTGAAAAAAATGAAGAATATTTAAATCAATAGCACCCATAATCGTTCCCCAGCACTAGCATTCATTATTTCTTGTGAGAGAAACGCATGAAATTTGTCTAATATTCAACTGAAAAATAATTATATTGCTTATTACTTTGGCTGACCAATCTCCAACAAGACACACATAAACATGAAAGCGTTGTTTGCCTGCACGCTGTGATAAACTTTGTACTGGACTGTCGTATATATGGAGTTTGGTAAGCGTGTACGTGCGTGTGTGTCTCTATATTAGCACATTTCACCAAGAATAATAGGACAATATTAAAAACAGTGTTAATGGTCTTAATTAATTAACAATACCAGAAACTTGTTCCTCGATGCATTAATACAAGTGATCTCTGACTTGCACCTTTCATGAAAGGATACATGCATGCATATCAGGGCTTACCAGTTTCATAGGGATTGTAGCTTCATATATCCAAAGCCTTCATTTCTTTGTTTACTTTTTTTTTCTTCGTTTTTCTATCTAAGATATGTTTTTGTATCTTTGTAATTATCATAATCATCATATCATCCCTTTGATTTGTTTCGATGGTTACACTAGACAAGTTTGGTTCTAAAAATTAAACATGGTACAATCGCTGCTAATAATATATTAACCATATGGTATTGATGCATTATTGAATCGATATCTTATCATATTATATATATGTTTGTTAGGTGGATCAAGTGTGTTCTTATCCTATAATCAAAAAAAGTATGGATGGATCAGATTTGATTCATGATGTAAAAGATTCGTTCTCGACATTACGAGGAAGTTCCAACTCTCTGTCACCTCTTGTCGTTAAAAGGATAGAAAAAACAAAAAGGAGAAAAAAAAGAAAAGAAAAAGAAAGAGGATTTAATGTGAAGGAGGGTTGGGAAGTGAGAACACTACTGGCTCTTATCCGATGGGTTTTAGCTTCAAAAATTGACAGTTCAACATAAACAGAATCTTGAGAAAGATACGGTCGTGGGGAGCAAAGGATATATATATTACAAGCACTACAGCTTTTTCAATGATAATAACCTTTCTTGTTGGATTTACAATATTCACAATATATTTTGTTTTCATAATGGTCCCTTACGTAGTGGTGGGCATTTTGGTTTTTATCCAGATCGATCCAATTAATGGCATTAACTTCTAAATAGATAAACTTATTTTTTATTGGTTTTTTTTTACTGTGCATGATTCACTGAGAGGCCACTATGTGTAGGCTAAAACGAAGACATATATCAAAGAGGGATCAGATCATCACTAAAGAACAAAAGTTTGGATTACAAATTAAAAAGCCTGGTGGGTAGATCTTGATGAACTGTTCACTTCAGGAACCTTTAAAGTTTCCTAAATCGAAGAATTGAAGCATTTGGTCCCATATATAGATCACGGAGATTGAAGAAGAGGGTCCATATAGAACATCTTATTAGTACTCATCTGTAAGTACTGTCCCCCATTATATATTGCTAGCTATATACCACTCAAGACCCCTCTCTTAATCATCCATATTCATATACTCTTCTGCATTATTAGCTAGTTTATTTAATATCAACTTTTTCATAATCTAATTGATGAACCGTTGATTAAACCATCGTCCATCAGTCATAAACACCCCTCTTGTTCTATTTGTAATGCGAAGAGAATAAATTTTTTTCACCTTAAAATAAGGCACGTCATTAAATTTTATCCTTCATTTATTATAGTGTGGACTTCGTTTTCCTAGGGATAAGGTTGAAAAATTTTCAAATTTTAAAGCATAGTTAATGAGGTTTAAGATTATTCTTAGTCTGTGTGACATATATTAGAAATGCTTGATAAATAGGATAAGAGGAGTATAAGAGTTGGTTTGGGAGTTAATTTTTTGTCATAAATATAAAACCTAAATGTCCTTTGTCTTCTATGTTTGTTACAGTAATTTTTTTTTTCAGATTTACCCATATAGTTAGATTCTGATATATAAGTTATGTTGATAATACACCAATGTAAAACGATTAAAAGGATAGATAGTTAAGAAAAATCAGCATACTTTTTTACAGATAACTAATTTAATTACCCTAATGTTTTTAATCTATATGAATAATTAGCTAGTTCTTGCATTATATTTAGAATCGTAAGGAACAATAATTTCAAAACTGTTATAGTTAGCTAGGACTTGATTATCAAGTGGTCAAAACTTATCCAAACTGGTAAAAAAACTTGATGTAAAAGTTAAGTATATATTGCTTCAAGTATAATTAATTTGATCATGGTCAAAACTCTAAATTTTAACTAGTACTTCAGTCATTTTAATAGCGTATCAATTAAATATATTTCTTAATACAATTATGAGTTTTGATCTAATTAATTAAATTTTTTGAAATGTATAATTTGTTAATGGTAGCTTCACATTTCACCATTATTGGCTTTGCCCCCTACTTATGCATGGAACCTCATTATGCATTAATGGGTTTATTTTTTCCCCTCTGGTCCTAAACAAAATGGCTTTTTATCATTAATTAATTTCTTACAAAGGTATGTTTAAGATTATCTTGTCCAATTACATGTAGATATAATTAAAAGTAAAGTTGAGAGCACATTGTCGATGTTTGCTTAAAGAGACAACCAAATTGGCCCGTGACAATCATAGTGTTCAAAAAGATTAGACAATCGAATTGAGGGCTAATCATTGCATTGAATTGATTATCACCTTGTTTATCCACGAATTATTAGTACAAAGTAATTAAAGAACCCCCTTCTTTGAATGTGGACAAAGTATAAAGAGCTTCTAAATTACTTCTAAAGTAATAAGACAATTATCAATAAACTTACATGCAAATGTTTAAAATTTACTAGTTACTCCAAAAACAAGAACCAGCTTTAAATAAATAATTAAATCTATAAAAATGAAAAGACAAAATTGCTACAAAAATCCCGCATTGCAACATTATTTACCACCCAAGGGTATTCATGTCCCCAAGTGGATGCAACTCATCTTTAGCAAATATAACGCTTCTTCGGTTACATGCAACATATCTTTAGTTATGTATGTGCAAATGTCTTATGTTTTATATATAGTTAAAAAGATGTTACATATAGATGAATAAGAGTTGCGTCTAGGTCCTCAAACAAATTTTAGATAGCTTTGAGCAATAAATTTTACAATGATGGATTTTTTTAGCATTTTTCCCAAAAAAGAATGTTAATTAATACCGTTCACGTTCAATCTCCAAATTTGTCAAAGTTGTGAACAATTGTGCATGCAGCTGTTACTTGTTGCCTACTGTTAGGCAAGTGGGAACCGACTTCTCACCGAATCATTTAACTTTTTTTGTATGTTAAATCCAAGTCCACGTGGGGCGTAGCTGTTATATTTACTTTATGAGCAATATCTAATAATTAATATTTAATTAGGTTGTTGATGGTGTCTGATTATTTCTCGACAGTAACACAATCATAGATTGTTTGTATTATGATTTTGCCTCGGCTTATAAGAGAGTTTTGATTACCTCCAAACATGTCTCAGCTTTTGGCGAATTATTTTGTTGTTTTGTAATTAAGTACTTTGATCATATGATATGTGCATTGTATAATTTCCCCCCTTTAGTTTATGATCACAATGGAGATATTATATTAATCCTTAAAAGTCGCTAGTATGTCCATGCAAAATAGGTTTCGAATATGTCTGATTCATTAGTGTTACTAGAATATAGTTTTGGACGTAGTGTTAAGGGATGTAATTTTGTTATTCAAGATTTATGTTTCTCTCCAAAATTGTCATCTTGTATATCTTGTTAACAAAATATATATAGTTTATAAAAACGAGTGTGATCTGGCTTGAAAAGAAGTTGGTGCGTGATTATTAATTCAAAGCCCATTTGTCAATAAAATTTCTGATAAAAGTAAACACAATTGCATATTAATTACTCAAAGTATAGCCATATAAGAATGTTATTTTAGTTTTCCTCTATTATGGCATATTTCAACAAGTAGAGTTAATAAAATGATCGTATCAACTTATCTTAGGACACATCACCCAGTTATGTTAATTATTCGTAATTGAGATTTAACATGATGAACACAATATTAAAAGCAAAATATTCTAAATATAAATTGAAATAAAAATATTGAACTTTGAAATTAAAATTAACAACCATATATATGATCAATTTTCCCCACTAAATCTTATATACATAAAAGGAAAGAAAAATTAATCTTTTAGTTCTTATAATTTTAACTTAATTGTAACTCATCAGTTTTTAATTTTTAATTTTTGACTCAGTACAATTCAATTCTTATAGTTTTTAGTTAGTTGAAACTCAATCCTTAAATTTTAACTCAAAGCAACTTAGTCATTATAGTATTGATCATTTAAGACTTTAGTTCATAAACTTCATTAAATATATGATTTTATTTTCTAAAACACAAATATCAATATTTTATATGGTTAAACTATAAGAATTGAGTTGCACATTGAGTTAAAATTCAATGAATGAGTTGTATATTGGGTCAAAGTTATAGAAATTAAGTTACATTAAATCAAAGTTTCAGGACTGAATTATAAATGAGTTTTATCAATCTATTGAGTTACCAACACAATTTATCTATCTTGAGGGATATATTTTTAACGAGTGGTTAGAAATAAAATGAATAGTACTGCTTTCCCCATCGTACCGTGTCGTTTTGCTTGTTTTGGGCAAACCATAACAAAGAAACAAAAAGTTTAGAGTGACAGGAAGAAGGGCAGAAAATGCCAAGGGAGAAAGCATTAATGAAAGAGATAAATGAGATGAAAAATCTAGTAGATAGGATTTGGGGGTGCAAAGATGACACTTTAATCATGGTTTTGCCATATTCACAAGTTTCAAAAAGAGAAGTGAAAGGTGCATATCATAGAACCGAATAGGGCGAAGAAAGAAGGGAAAACTTCACTGCACCCACATGTAACCCTTTAATATTAAGCAACCTTCAAAATTTTTTAAAATTTCACTGCTACTCAGGACTAAATTGATCAAAGTAGAATTTATGGGTAAAAAGATAATTTTTTCCGTTATTTTATAAATCAAATATGATTATTTACAATATATATAGGAATATATGTTTATTTTTAAGATAAATAAGTGAAATTATAAGATCATATCGGCCATATACAAAACAAGAAGTATATTTATAAGATATAGGGGATAATTTATAAGTCAAATATATGTATTTATAAGATTATCTTGACTATGTAAAAAAAAAAAAGCATAAATGTCTTTTTAACCCCAAAAATTTTTAATTTCAGTTTAGTTGTGATTAAGAGGTGCAGTGATATTTTCGCAAGAAAGAAAGAAAGAAGTGAATCTCTCTCTGTCTCTCTTGGTCACGTGCATTGCTTCCTCTAAATTATAAAACTCCAATCCATGCACGTACGGGCGAACTATATAATGGCACAATACGCCATGTACATAACAATCAAAGTGACATCATCGAGAGACTTGGCTCTGTGTTTGCACTGTGGAGTTGGAAAGGGTATATTGTTCTTTGTTCTTTCTCTTATCTCCCACGTGATCTTGTTGCCCCTCCCTTGGTCCCCATAAAGATCTCCAATATCTTCCTCACAGTGCCCCCCCACTTTCCTTCTCTCTCTCTCTCTCTCTCATATTTACCCCTCTCCACAATACCGTTTCTCTCTCCCTCTCTCTGTTTTTTTTTTGCCATTTTCTCTCTCCCTCTCTCACATGCACACATATACATACTCTCACACACACGTTGTATTCGGCATGGTCAATAAGCTTTATGTGCTGTTCCAACTTTGTTCCGTAAGAGGAAAATCAGATAAGATCAGTTTCTTAGTCACTCAGATCGCTTGACATGCATCTCTGTTTTTATTTTTTTAATATGTATATATATATGTCATTGTCTCTATATATATATAAAGGTGTCACGAGATTGACATAATTGATTACGAAATTAGAGTATTGGAAAGCCTCTCGTGCATGGTATTGGCAGCTAGCTAGACTTTAGTGGTGTTTAATTAGAAAGAAAATGAGAGAGAGAGAGAGAGAAAATAAAACTTACTGTCGTTGTTTTGTCAGAATTATTGAAAACTTGACCGCCAGAAAACAACAAATTAAAATCTAAGCAATGTTAGGTCCAGATTCATTCGATGATCAAGAATAGATGGTGTCTTGTGTCTTGTGAACACAACAAAACCTTCGCTTAATGATGATGATGATGCTTATATGGCTTTACTATAGCCATTATAGGGATTATTGCTCCGAAACATTGGACTGTTTCCCAAAAGACAAGTGTGTAAAGTTCATTGTATATACATGTTTATTGCTCACAATTATGATTCGCAATGAATTTTTCAAAGTTACAATATCAGTCGTTAATGGTGGCAACATGTGTGTGTGTGTACATATCTCGTTGTATTCGCTCCAACGAGTTGAATTTAGGTTTCCACCAAAACTTGTCCGGCGAGATTCTAATTAATAAGTGGTCCTATATCTTAATCTTTTTTTTTTTTTTGAAAAGGAAAAAAAAAATCTATAACATACATATGCTATGTTTCCCCTCCCACATTTTCTTCTCCAAATTAAAAATACGTGTCTCGTTAGGTAGAAGACGACCAAACTGTCACTGTTGGGACATGTGGGAAGGCATTCTCTTACGAAAATTATAAATGCCACATGAATTGTCATTGAAATTCAAGGACGATAGAGGATCAAAGTTAGAAATATGGACAGCATAATAATGAAGTGGCTTGGACTTATTAAGTCATTAATTTTTGTCATTTATTGGTCATGCATGAAGTACATGTATTTTCTTCAAAGATCTTAAATCTTAATAGGGAAGGTAGAATAATTAATATTTTCCTATTATTATTATTGATCAGCCATGCACATATTTATAAAAATGGTGGAGGGTCTTGCAATCAGATAGCTCCCTCTACCTGCGAGATCTTTGGGTCAAAGATCGTTTCTTTGAATAAAAACCCTTTCTTCTTAATTAGTCCAATTTAATTTCCCCCCACTTATTCCAATCAATATATTAGTTCAAGACCTGAGAAGATCACGTACTTGTCTTTGTCTACTTTGTTTAATTAATTAATTCATTAAAATTTTAGCCAACTATTTGGGTACAGATAGAGTTTTTTGTTAGTTGTCGACATTCTCCTTTTCACATTCTTTTATTAGTTTATATGTGCAGTGATTGTGTACGTCCTTTATATAAATATAATGTTATATATAATTATATACTTCTCATCAAATTGCACCAACTAGATTTTCAGACGCCTCAAAAGCTAACCCCTTGCTTCAAAATTATATATAATATATTGTTAATGTTAATGATCATAGTTGGATTCTCTCTTGCGTGTGCATGGCATGTTGTTATTTTTTGGCCATATTTTTTTTGATGTAATGCAAGCCGCCATGTGTTAGTATTATTTATTTAGACACAAATACTTTATTGTTATATTATTATACGAAGAAGGCCTTGATTACCGATTAGCTAGCTAGGTTCATCAAATATATATAAAGTTGGCAAATAAAAACAGTAGAGTCCAATTGGGTATATAGTTCAATGGGGATCTAGCCAACTAGTAATAATGAAACACCTCTCTCAAGTATACATCATCAACACGAACATTATTTTATACTTGAAAGAACAACATTTTTTTAAAAATATGTGTGTGTGTATGACAAGATAATTTTAATAATTAAGAAAAAAAGGTGAAGTGGTATAGACATGTAGTGAGACAAGAAATGGGTGGGTATAATTATAGTAGTAATTGGCAACTTGACGTTTTTCACTGATTACATGTTGGCATAGATGGTCACAAACAAAATCTGGCCAGAAGCAAATCTGATTTCATGTCTCCTTCAGTTTCAATATTATTTGAGTTTTTTTTTTTAACCTTATATTACGCTTCCATGAACCACAAAAGCTCATCAATATAATTCAAAGTATTTAACTAGCCTCTTCTTCATAAGCTTCTTTCTGCTATATGCTTCCCCCCAAAACAAAAACCAAATCTTCATAGATCTTTCTGATAATTACCTAATTTTGACCGTTCTCAGCTCCCAAAATAGCGAGTTGGACCATTTTTTCCAATATTAAAATGCCACGATTGACCATAGTTGACCGATTTTGACCACACGTTTCTTTCATCATCCAACGGTCCATATTCCCTCATCTCAAATTAAGGCCCACACTATTGGAAAAATTTATCTGTGGGTTAAATTGCCAGGAATCTTCGTCGTCATCATCATGATGATGCACACATACACACATATATTCACGGAAAACACGTACCACATTTGTTATTAATACATATTTAATTAATTAATTACTCTCTCATGAATATTAGCTTGGTGCCGTTTTGGAAGAGAGAAGGAGAAGGAAAATAATCTTTGGTCTTGTTCCATCGTATCTTTGAACTTTGAATTTTTTGCCATCTTTCTCTTTCTCTCTCTTAGCCCCACCTACGACGTCCTTTCCTTTACTCCAAAACTTCCACACCGTTTTTCCTCCTCATGCAAATTATATATAAACCCCTCTTTTCTCTTCCCTCCCTCACAAACAACAATCTTCTTCTTCTTCTTCACTCTCCATAGCTTCTCTCTCTCTCTCTCTACCTCTGCTTCAGAAATGGCTGAGACTTTCCCCTTTCCTACATATTTCGTGCTTACCATAATAACCATAACTCGTTTGATATCAACTGTGGGGAAAACTGAGTTAACTGGGCCGAGTCTGGTTCCTTCAAATATATCCCACAGGCTACGTGACGACCCAGAAGCCATTAAATTAGCTTCAAGTGACTATGGCAATCTTGTTCGTCACTCTCCACTCGCCGTGTTTCACCCATCTTCCATTTACGACATTATAAGCTTGATACGATCTTCCTACACCAGCTCTGTACCCTTCCACATAGCCGCCAGAGGACACGGCCACTCCACTCGCGGCCAGGCCATGGCTCCCAACGGCGTCGTCCTCGACATGTCCGCCCTCCGCCGGAACCGGCTCGGCGGAGGAATTAGCCCCGTCTTTCGTGATCCTTCCCTCGGTTCCTACGCCGTCGACGTCGGAGGTGAACAGCTGTGGATTGATGTTCTTCAGGCCACGCTTCAACACGGACTTGCACCGGCGTCGTGGACCGATTATCTGTACTTGACCGTTGGCGGTACCCTCTCTAATGCCGGTATCAGCGGCCAGACTTTCCGTTACGGACCTCAGATCAGTAATGTCCATGAAATGGATGTCATCACTGGTATGTGCTACACTTTTTAAAAATATACTACCTCGTCCTTGGTATGAGACTTGACTCCTTTTGTTTTAAGAAAGCAAGTAAATTATTTATATTTTTTTTAAAACTAATTTATTTGACTTATAAACTAATATATAAGATAATGATATATAATATATATTGTGATTAAGTAGCCTATTTAACTTCTTAATCTTTTTTAAAATAATCAATTGAGTTTTATATATTTCTATACACACACAAAAACTAATCTGTTGCTTTCTCTTAAAATTTAGTTTATTGCTCTCTATGGGACCAACAATAAATTAAATTTTAATGAGCTTAGTCGTATTAATAAAAATAGACTGATTTGAGATGGCTAGTTGTTAAAGTACTAAAAGACATACTCTTTAAAAAAATTTCTTCTCGGTTTCCCATATTCTGTTAAGACTTTTCGTGATGATTTCGTTTTCTGGAAATTTGGTGGATGTATGTTGCCGTGTATCTCTTTGAACAATTCTATCAAAAGTACCAGTGTCCACACGCTCATATATAGCCCACCTTCGTTATTAATTTATTCACTAATATTAAATTATTATTAAACTATTCTATAATATATAATTGAGATCAATCAGACTCTTTAGGCTCTCAACAAGTCACGTTCGGTCAACTTTTTTTGAATACAAAACTGAAATACTTAACCAAGACAAATTTTTAATTATATATACATGCATGCAACTAACAATAATATAAAGTAATTAATTATTAAAGGGTTTAATTTTATGTTTGTTTGTGATTGATTCAGGAAAGGGAGATTTGTTAACCTGCTCGCCAGAGAAGAACTCGGAACTTTTTCATGGCGTTCTTGGAGGCTTGGGACAATTTGGGATCATAGCAAGGGCACGAATAGCTCTTCAACCAGCTCCAAAACGAGTACGTTATATATATATATATATGAGCTAGTATTTGACTGCCACTTTGTCTCCTAGCTAGCTACCCCTATATATTCTTCAAATTATTCATTACGTTCATATATATATAACGTCAAAACTCTGTTCCTCACATTTTTCAACTCTAGTGTTTATTGAAACTCTGCAACCTGTCCTTTTTCCCAGAATTCACGGTGTGTTGCCTGGTTTTATTCACACACACAGTTCATATATACTACGTTTCTGATGTCTCTGTACATGTTGCACACGTATTTACCAAATTACAACAAGTTTTTTCAATAATTGAATAAACAACTAGTGTCTATAGCTTGCATGCATTTTTGCATTAATATTTGGGAGATAATTAATTGATTTTTGTGTTTGGGTGCATCTCAGGTTAAGTGGGTCAGAGTGATCTATAATGATTTCTCTGCCTTCACAAGAGACCAAGAGAGGTTAATCTCAATCAGTGGAGATATTGATAATCATATGGCGTTAGATTATTTGGAAGGGATGCTTCTGATGCACCAAGGACCCATCAATAATTGGAGATCCTCTTTCTTTCCATTATCCGACCACCCTAAAATTATCTCCCTCCTCGTTCAACACCGCATCCTATATTGCCTCGAAGTCGTCAAATACTATGATGATCATTCTGAACACACTGTAGACAAGGTATATAAACATATACATATATATACACATTGCTCATTTGATTTATCCTATTTTAACTTTTAGTTCTCACATGTGAAGTCTAATATAATAGCTAGCAACAAAAGTTTAATGATATTTCTTTGGATGCGTGTAGGAAATGCAAGAATTGCTCCAAGGACTAAGTTATGTTCCTGGATTTTATTACGAGAAAAATGTGTCGTTTGTGGAGTTCTTGAATAGAGTTCGAAGTGGAGAGCTGAAACTTCAATCACAAGGACTATGGGATGTTCCACATCCATGGCTAAACATGTTCATACCCAAATCTAGGATCCATGATTTTGATTCTGGGGTTTTTAAGGATATTATCCTCAAACGAAACATCACCAAAGGACCTGTCTTAGTTTATCCCATGAATCGAAGCAAGTAAGTCCATAATCACACTCAATATTCTAATTAAAAAAGATAATAACTTTTTTACTCTTCAGAGCAAGAAAATTAATAAAGGTAAAAACTTTCATTGGTTATTACAGATGGAACGATAATATGTCGGCAATTATCCCAGACGAGGAAGTGTTCTACACAGTGGGATTTTTGCATTCAAGTGGGTTTGATGATTGGAAAGCATTTGATGTTCAAAATAGAGACATATTAAGGTTTTGTGAAGAATCTGGGATGAAGGTGAAGCAATATTTTGCTCACTACACAATACAGCAAGAGTGGAAAAATCATTTTGGCGCCAAATGGAGGAGTTTCCAAGAAAGAAAATATGAGTTTGATCCAAGAATGATTCTATCGCCAGGACAGAGAATCTTCAACAACATTGATTGATTTGCTACAAATCATATTCTTTTTTCTTTCTTTATTTAGTTTTGCCTTATTTATTAATTTTCCCAAGAAAAAGTGGGCATATAGGTGTGGTACGGCCTCACTTTTTTATTTATTAGCTTATAGCTAGCTGGTCGCAGATGTATTAATGTATATGACCCCAGATTTCCTTAGATGATGGCCTCTGTCTCTCTCTCTTTTTTTTTTCCAGTTCTGTAACTTTTTTTAATTAATTAGAGATATTAGGAGAGGGTGGGGTTCAAAGACCGAAGGAAAAAATAATTATAAGTCGTAGACTATTTATATATATTATTTAGTGTTACATCATTAACTAAATTCTCCACTTAAAATAATCACATAATAAATATCAATGTCAATCAATATCAATATATATATCATTGATAACATAAATAATATATATTTTACATAAACTGTGTATTGTATTCCTCACGTTTGGTGTAATGGAAAGAAAATAAAAGTCGCCCAATTAATGAGTTGAGAGAAAATTAGGGTTAAGAAAAGGATCAAACAGCTGTCTCTCTTTCTCTCTCTTTTGTGTGTTTCTCACTTTGTCTGTCATCATATTGATCAGTAGTTTTCGAATTTTATGAAGAGAAAACGATATATATTAAGACGTGTTTTGGTGCATTCCAGCACAAGGACGAACGAATCCCAATATAACTTTGATTATATATATCCATAATAATATTTTTCTCTCCAACAATCTAATAATTTGAGTGATCACTTTATGTTCTTAATAATAATACTGTGATGGCTAATTATAGTTATGATGTAATGAATAATTAATTATAACTGGTAATAATTAAGTCAAAAGAAAGGGACTTGGTATCCGTATATAAGATTGAGGGTTTGGTTTCTGTGGATAATTAAAAAAAAAATAAGCGAGAGAGAACTATTTCATTTCAACCCGACATTGCTCAAATTGAATCCAATGAAAATAGGTGCTAGATAATTATAGAAAAAAATAAAAAATATTTTATTAGATAATTACTTTAATTAATTTTTTGATAACATACTTCATATATGCTTGAATGAACATAAAAATACAACAATATTTCTCTAATAAATCAAGCCTCTGCTTGCTTGCTTGATAGGCAATGAGTGTATTTTGTCCTCTAATAATAACTTGATTTTTCTTTTAAGGTTTTCCCTTGCTCTCTTCCTTTCTGTGAGGGCAAGCTAGCAATAATTATGATATATCCTAGGTTAACAACAATTATGTATAATTGTGTCTACACAGCTTGGGATCTTCCTAGCTGTATTCCATGAATCAATCATCGTAGGTTGCTAGATAGATATGATAACGCCAAATGACTTCAAATACTATAATCATTTTTTAATTTAAAACCAAGATCTTTCTTCCTTATATGTATAGATCACGCTGCATTATTAGGACAATATAAAAAAAATCAGTTTATAGCCCCTCAATCAATCGAGGGTGCAACCATTGGAGAGAAGCCAGTCATAGTTTATATATAATTGGTGGGTCAGCTGATTTCAAACTTTTTCTCAAGGAAAAAAAAACTAGGCAGATTTCTTTATTTTCATGGTATGGAATTTAAAATACAATCATTCATGATTTGATTCATTATATTTATAGACATTTTTTTAATAATTTTAAAAAATTTCAAGTTATCTAACCATATTACTCCTCTGCTCTTTAATACACACACCAACATTTTAGTTAATTTAAGCATATTAAGAAAGTTAGATAAATTAATGAATTATAATAAAGGGTTAAGAAGCAAATTTACCAACGAAGTTTTGTCTAAGGAGTGTCCGACGCAAATATGTTTTAGAATGGGCAAAAATACCAATGAACAATTAAAAGGGGGCATTCAGCACAAAAACCGTTAAATCCGTACTAACGATGTTAAATTATAAGAGAAAAAAACATCTAACAGCATTAGTATTGATTTAAAGGTTTTTATGCTGAATGCCTCTTTTTAATTGGTCATTAGTATTTTTGCCCCTTCTAAAATATATTTGTGCCAGACGCTCCTCAAACAAAATTTCATTGATAAATTTACTCCTTAACTCTTATAACAAATATGGCCTAGTCTTCCCAAATACCCCTATTATATTAGAAATTTAAATTATATATCGGTTTATAGATTATGTACATTAGTTTGGGGTAAAATATAAATGGTAGAGATAAAATGATGAATAGAGATATTATAATTAGGATCAAGACCAACCTCCTATATCATTAGAACCGGAGGAGTATTTATCTATCTATATTAATAATAATTGAAGATCCTAAAAAAATTCTTTTATAAAAAAATATTTGAAATAAATTATTATAAATACTTCATAAAATTACAAACACAGATTTTTTTCATGCAAGCTTAATTTTTTATGAAACGTTTATGATAACCATTTGTATGAGGTTTTTCATTAACATAAATTATATGTTCTTAAAGGGTATATTTCCCCAAACTTTTACTTTAGCCCATTAATTAAGTTACAAATAAATAAAGAAGAAGAAAAACTATTTATGTTTCAAAGACGTCTTTGGTGATCAGAGAATTCTATTCTATTCTAAAGAAAGAGCAAGCTAGCTGTCCAATTATAGGAACCAACCAGTTGTATTTCTTTTGTCAGACTAACATATATTAAATGTGTTGGAATCACTTTAGCCAACCCTAGAAAGAAAAAGAATGAGTTGGTTTTAAACTTTTAGGGTTTCAGACATATTTATGTTTAGACCCACGAGGGCCTTCGTTGTCACAACTTAAAAGCAAACTTCCTCTTTTACTCCTCAAAAGTATGCCAATTTAGCTGTCCTTCTTTTGTTATAGAGATTAGGGATAATATAAGTTTTAATCCCTAAACATTCTCTCAATTATCAATTTTATTATTGAACTTTTACTCGAAATTGAATTGTGCTGAATTAAAAAATTGTAAGGACTGAATTGTTTTGAGTCAAGAAATTAAATGAACTGAGTTATTTTGAATTGAAGTTTAGGAATTGATTTAGAGGCCAAAAGTTATATTCCTTTTTTTTTTAAATATTATATTGTATGGTTTTCCTTTGAGTGTGTTTGTGTTAACTGCCTGTTTTTTTAAAATTTAATTTCTTGTTATCAATGTTAATAAGATTCGATGATAAAGGTGGTACGATCTATCGGCTTTTGCCCCCATAAAGTGAAACTTTTTTTCCACTTTATATCATTTATTAAATAAAATTTGTTCATTAATTAACCAAAATAATGCGCTTTACGGCCTAAACAGGACCAAAAGCACCTTATTTGATTACGCTAGCCCATTGCATACATAGTTCAACTATTTACACAGTTAGGTAGATTTGATTATATAAAAAATGTAAAAAAAATTAATTAGATTATTTATAGTAATTTATAAACAATAATTTTTTATATTAATTTTTACTGGGTCTGATTCATACATTGCCAAGGCTCAATGAAATTACTCTTTTTAAAGTGTCTATGATGTGTGTGTGTGTATTCCCCTTTTTAAGACATCATGTTTAAATTGTAATAACTCATTTCACTTCCTGTGTGGGATCTTTAACAGAACTTTTTTTTTTTGGTACGAGTCACATATTTATTTTGCATAGTACAGAATCAACAAAGATAAGATGATACAAACAAGCACTTCCAACTATTGATATACCTCTCTCAATAATTAACATTCCCTCTGCTCCCTAATATAAGAGGTAGACTAGATGTTTACTTTAATTGATTTTAAATATAATATCTCAATCCATTTTATCTTCTAAATTCATAAGTTTTGCTTCAAAGCATATATAGTGATTGCACAAGTTTCAAGTAATAGTTACAATACACATGATTAAAAATATTATTTTAGAGAAACCAATTCTTATTTATTACAAATAATTAACTTACCAATTTTCTTAATATCCATAAATTAATTATATACTTTGTGATTAAAATATTAATTAATGTGATAGTAGGAGTATTAGATAAAGGAGGATATATAACAGTTAATTCCAGCTTGCAGGCAATCAGGAGACAGAGAAGGTGAGAAGCGCCACATTGATTTTTGTTGACTTTTTTGTCCCTATATTTTTCTTATTTGTTTTTAAATTCTTCTTTGGACAACCCACAGAGAAGAAACGCTTTAGGGATTGATGTCTCGTTGTTGTGGAAAATCCAAGACAAGATCCCAACATTCACACTGTGAATTATTACTAATGTTGACGATTTTTCCTTCATTAGTAAAAAAAATTAGTGTTATTAATAAACACATCTATCCCATCTGGGATAGAATCTAATCATCACAGAGATTTTTCCTAATCCTTCTTTTTCTTCTTTACCACGATTACTTGAATAATTTAAAATAAAAAATAAAAAGGGCATCTGTATCTTTAAATGATTCCCTTGATCTTTTGTTCTCTTGGTAAGAGATTTATAAATCATTCCTTTCCTAATCCACTAAATGGAGAATTACCTAATCTCATGCTCATATTCTTTTGGATCCAACCCGATTGATACTTCATACTCGATTGAATAATAAACCAATAACCGATATTGGTATAAATTTAATTAATTTCAATATTTAAATTTAAAAGATTTTTTATGTGTTGACCATGACCAGGAAAGACTTTTTATGTAAGTTTGTGAAGAGTAGTATGTAAGAGTCTGGTAGAATGTCTTAAATTTATCTCAATAGGTAGAACAACCAACGTAGATAAACACAATGTACATCGATTACACCTAGGTAATTAAACATAGAAAGTGACTAATCTACCCTGGTTAACTTGTTAGTGGTTCCTCTCATTCTTATTTCAACTAAGTCTAGTCTTTTATTGATTCCCTCCTTAGTCTTCTTGCAAATGTGCATAAGCTTACCGATAAGATTATCACATGCGTTTTTCTTCTCAAGCATCATATTAAGACTAAGTGTCATATCAAAACTCCGCGCAGTATAGAAAATAAAAAATGAACCTTTTTTTCATAAACTTTTCTCACTTGTAGTTTTTTATTCTTATCATAGATACTATTAATTCTTTCCGCTTTGTTGATAAACTTGCTCTGCAGTTAATAAGCATCATATGATTTTTTTTTTTTTTTTTTACTTTAAAAAATCAGACCATAAAGATTTGACTTGAACCAAATTGAGCTAGGGGTCTTAGATCACCCAATGTTACAAATAAGATTATAAAATGGGTTAGTATGTTCGGTAAATTTGTTTAAAAGGGAGATGTTGACCATAGAAACTAGTCATCAATATGCTTTTAGTGAGCTTATCCTCTCACACGTCTACCAATGCCCGAGCACCAAAATCTTACCGGCATTGACTTGAGTTATGCCTTTCTATATTGAATTATTAGGATTTATCTTTTAGTTGCTTATCCTGGTGTGGACTTCGAATACAGTATTATGCAAGGCTCTTCCATCTTCAAGTTCGTTCTTATTTGTTCTGTAGTTGTTTTATTTCCTGTTATGTATGTTTGTTCTGTTGTTGGTTTTTTAATTTTCTATTATGTATGATAGATTGGGTGTGTGATCTATTTGGCAATTTTTGAGTTTGTCCCTTGAAACCCCAGTAGATCTAGGCCTTTTTTATGTACTCCATCTGATTTTTTATATAAGATGTATTTATCTAATTTGATTAGATTAAGGAAATTAGTTGAGTTAGTTTATATGACATGTATTTTTTAAAACATCCCAGTCATCTTCATTGATTCTCTCCTCCCCTTCCCTCCTTAATTATTGTTGAGGGAGCATTAATAGGGATAAATTAGGAAAAAATTGATAAATGTAAAACTTTATGTTATATTTAAGATCAAGATCAACTCCTCAAATATGTTTTATATTAAGTACCGAAGGGAGTAACTTATTTTATCTTTTTAATAAATTGTCTTTTCAAGAAAAAAATTAGGATTTTTCTTTTCAAAATACTCTGCATTAAATTCGGAAAAATATTATTTTATGAATAATCAAATAAGCTTAGATGCGATCCTTTGCATTTCTGTCACTGATTCTTAATTGAAGGATAATAAATGTATGATTTGAATAAAAGTTCTATGTTCCATGTTATCAAGCTTTGATAAATTTAATGATAAAATATATATTAAAAAACTACACTTCAACAATTTTTTCCTTACAAGCATATTTTCCCAAGAGTAAAAGACTAATCTTAGCAAAAAGTTAACTAATTCACATTTAGGCTTTTTTTATAAGTGTTAAGAATTGAGTCTTCACTGTACCAAAAAATATTGAATCTTCAACTACTAATTTAAGGAACGAAAATTCCTACCATATTTTACACCTACATGAGTTGGTGTGTTTAAACCATTTCATACTTGAAGAAAAATATTAAAAGGGTTTGAGGGGAAAACTGTGTAAATACTTAAACTGGACGCATTCAGAGTGAACTGATTAGCAGTATTTTTCCATATATATTTTACAACAATGGAGAAGAAGCTTTCTGAAAAAATTGACAGACTTTACTCAAACGGCAGATTGACAATTTTAAGTTCATCACTTGGAAATCTATGTATTATGAATAACTAGACGCAAGTCCTATGTGGTGGTTAGTAAAAAGAATAGCACAGTTTTGACTTATGATATGAGAATTGTTTGCAACCACATGGTAATAGTCTTGGGATCATCATTAAAATCATACATGGACAGATCTCTCTAAAATAAATCACATTGCCATTACAGCATCATAGGCTGTTCCCACCTGCCGATGAAGTTCGTCATCAGCATCACAATGAAATGGCTCAAACCAGTCAGATATACTAGCCCTGCTATATTATTTGGAAGAATATCAAACAAAGAGTTTCTTGAACTCTCAAGAACAGCTACCTAAGCATCAGTGCCCTGATGCAACGTCTCCTTTATGAAGCCGGCAACCACCGAGGATAATTCAGCTTGATGAGCAGCATATACATGATTAGCTCCTTCTACGATATGTAACTTGTGGTTAGGCAGGATCTTGGCGAACTCATATGCATCACTAACAGGGATAGCTTCGTCAGCAGAACCATGGACTGTGAAGACCCTGTCATATAATATCATAGCTTTCCAATGAAGATATAACATATACATTTTTTTTACAGTTGACATGAAGTAAAAGTAAAACAGTAAAACAATCAGATTCTAGTATTGGCACCTGGGTTTCATTAGTATTTCTTATCTAGTCTAGGATGGCCTACAAATAAGTCTGTACTCATGTAGGAAAATTAACCCAGCTTATTATGATAACTGATAGCCTGATGATGGTAGTATGACCACTCAAACTTTGAATGCATACATGTAAATCTTTTCTTAAACTACTAGATTTTTCTAAATCCATAAAGCCCTTTAATGGGGTTCACTACAAATAAATTTTTTACTTAATCCATAAAACTTTCTTAAACACTAACTCTTACCAGATGTTTATTAAAAGCTGTACTTTATAGATAAGTATCATCAACGTCATCGCAAGGTGACTGTGATTCAAGTTTTAGTGTAGACACACATGATCCATGAAGAAATGCAACAAGAGGCAAAAATTAATCAAACGAGGAAGAAAGAAGAGAACTATCAGACAACTTGTTTTCCCCTTACCTGCATTCTTTGTCAATCTTAAGGCATTCTTCATGCATATTTATAATTAGGCGATCCTTCAGACTTTCCTCAGTGACCCTGTACCTTCCTACAAAAGCATATTCCTTTTAGTGATTATAAAATAAACAATAAAAGAGAATGCATGGACGTGTGTGTAAGCGATTTGGAGAGTTGTTGTTTTCTTAACTGCCTAGTTAGTGTTTCCATCAAGTGTTAAGATGTCTATCTGATAGAGTAAATGATGTAAAAGTAAGACTGTTGAAGCAGAAGCTTCATGACAAGGGATTATACACCCCCAACTCAAAATTCTACTAAAAAGTGTAGGGAAAAAAACAAACGAAGACAAAGTTCTCGACTCACTAGATTTAGCAATTTCATTCAACAGCAGGATCAGGATGGAGGAGCAAGTAATAATAGATAATAGAGAAAAAATTTGCTCAAACATCTCTTACAACATGCCTCCAAACCAATTCCGGCATTCAATCACATACTTGAGTAAGTGACAGGCTACCTGAATTAATCTTCACCTCAATGAAGCCTTCCTTCCTTATTCTGTCCATAAAATCCTTGCCAAGACTTTCTTCAAGGCCTTCTATCAGGTTATATCGACCAGAGAGGTTGAAAACTGTGCTAGTGTCATGATGCTTTGAAGCATAAAGAAGCACCACATCAGCTCCTGTATCAGAGTACATAAACCGTTAGTAATGATTCAAATAAGCCTGCAATACCTTGTTCACAATGCTACAAAATCTAGGGCGAAAGACAAGTAGTTAATAAGCACAATACAAGGATAACTCATAAATAGCCCATGTTTTTCTTGCTTTCACCTGGGTGAGCTTCTTTTCATATATCATGCGTATCATGTATATCAGTGCATGAACTTTATTTGTTTTTTCTCTGGAAGGGACTGGAGATAATTTATGGAGTTTGTTCTTGTGCTTCAGTATGTGAAGGTCTCACTTTGCGCTTTGGACATCTCTTTTACATGCTTCACTTATTTGCTTCTTATCCACTAATGCATGAAGAACAAGTCTAAACATTAAACAAACCTTTACTGTGCCCAATAATAGCAGTAACTCTGCGGTTTGCTCCATGGAAGTGTTGGATCACTGCATGTAAATCGTCAACCTCCCTCCAATAGTTACCAAATCCAAATGAACCTTCACTTTCCCTAGAAAGAAGCAACCAAATCAAAATGAAATAGTATGAAAGTAGATTAACAGTGAGGATGAAATATATAAAGACACAAAAGAACCATAGACATATTTTGACTATGGTAAGAAAAAGCAGTCCGTAACTATTTCATATATTAATTTTGTGCACAGCTATAAATGTAGTTTGCAAGTTCTGTAGCATGACCTATCTTTGATAGTTTCATTTCCTGTATTTGACAAAATATTAATAGTTCCCAATTTCAGGATGTTGTCTTTCTCAAACTTAAGCATTCTAGAATATATCCTTCCACAAGAGAAGATAACAGAGGGTTAAACTTATCAGTTTTAAGTATAGTATAGTTCCTTACTCCAATTAGAACAATATCAACAGCAACAAGCAAAAACCAAGTGTTTGTTATGAAAGTAATTCTTCACACACATGATCTTCAAAATTCACAGTTTGGTTCTGAACTATTAGAAACATACCCATTTCCAGTAAAGTCAAAGCGAAAAGAACTAATCCCAGCTTTGTCCAGTGCAGAAGCAAGGTTCACCATTATATTGTCTTCCTGAAAATAAGAAAACTCAATTAGCCAATCAGTGTGAGTTGGGGCTGATCAGTTTTACATTCAATTTTAATGACAACACGTCTCCACGATAATAATGAACAGGGGCTTTCTGTATCAAAAAGAGTCACCTTTGAGGCACCTAGACCGTGGCATAAGATAACAATTTCAGAGGTTCCAGAGTCATGGAGGATGCCAACTAGTTTATTTCCCAGCTTGTTGGGTATTATGACTTTTTGCTGTTGAAAAGCTGAAAAAATAATTGAACAATCATAATTTGATTTCACTGAATTTGTTGAACATTCAAACAGCCTGTATGATTACCAATGAAGTTCATCACTTCAAACACTGATACCAGAATTGTAAAACATCAGCATCATTTTCCCAAGTTGATGGTCCATTTTTTTGATATTGTACTTCTCAAATGCTACTTTAGATATTTGCCAATTTGTTATTTTCATAAAATTAAAAAAAAACAACATACATTGAAATTATTCAAATGATATAAAAACCTGCCTTCAGAAGTACACAAGTGACATTATAAATAGAAAGAAGCGATCTCTAAAGATAAAATGCTCAATGGGGATCAAGAAGCCTTTCTTTGTCCATTTCCGCCAACAGGGACAGTAGTTTTTCAGAGGGTTTTAAACGAAACCCAGTAGAAGCTAAGGAAATGTGTATAGCAACAAGGAGGGCAGGAAACCTTTGTAATGAGATCAATTTGCAATGACGTACAGTTAAGTCAAAGCCTCTAGACAATGACCACAAAACTTGGTCTAGATCATATCCATGGTAAGAAAGTTCAAGAGACATTTTGCAGTGAGTACAAGTGACAAAAATATTACAAGCAATTATGCAAACTTGAACATATAAACACTTTAAAATATTACGTCTAAATATTGAATTTGAGCAGGAAATAACAACTATATATTGATACGGTTAGCTTACAAAAAAAGCAGCAATTAGATGTACAGCTACCGATCAATTTGGTCTGAATTAAGTGAGCTAAACTATGACACGAGCTAAACTATGACCCTAGTTTCTAGTAACTAACATAAAGTAACGGCTTGAAAGCAATGTGAAAACTTTTAGCATAAATTATCACAGATTCACCTATTTTTAAAGTCTTCATTAATCAACATGACCTAAATAGATAATGTGAACACATCCAGTTCAACCTCAACAAATGAAAGAACAGAGTTCCCGTTTGATTCAGGTACCCCGGAAACGAGACCATAATTTGTGTGTTTGTGTACCAAATCATGTCATATTCAGCATAACAGGGGCAAAACAAAACACATACTTACCTAGGTCTTGTGCAGCTTGGGCCATCCTCAAATTTAGGTTCCTTCTGGGTTTCCGATTGAGAGGGATGAATACGGGACCTGGCTTGTAGGAAAGATTAAGAAATTTGGGTACATAAGAATTTCTTGAAACTGATGAATCTGGCAGCGCGCAGCATAAATTTTGCGGGATGATGTCCATTCAAAGCATTGCAAATTTGCAATTTACAAGTGACAGTTAACTCACAGAGTCCCTCACCGTTCACAACTTTTGGTACGAAAGTCTCCTGTCCGTCAATTTCCGACCATCGATGACCAGAAAGGGAACGCGTTTTTTTTTTGGCAAAAAAAAAAAAAAAAAAAAGGGAACGCGTTTTTTATTTTCTGAAAAATATTAATTTTTTTTTTTGATACATAGGAATACAAAAGACAAAGTACTCGAACACAACAAAGCAAAAGAAAAACAACATTAAGTAATGCCTCGTGCCATGAAGAAACTCGTGGTCGAATCTGCAGACATAATTTGAATCCCCAAACTTGCATGTAGTGCTTCCTTCGCGAGCATATCAGCGTGCTCATTCTCTAGTCGATCGATAAGTCTAACAGAAGCTTCCCATTCCCGACTTAGCACGTTCTTCACTTCAAGAATCAGATCCCTATCTGCATGTAGTTCAAACGAGCTATTCCCCAGAAGGGACACCACATCATGCGAGTCACAACGAAGTTCTAATCTTCTGCACCCACAATCCCAAGCACGCCGAAGGCCCCATAAACACCCCCATAGTTCTGTCGTTAGGCAGTCCTGTGCCTCTATACAGCAGAAGAATGATTCAATAATGCTTCCGTTAGGATGATATAAAATTCCTCCACAACCCGCTGTTCGCATATAAGATAAAATTGGCTTATTTTAGAAAGATTAAGGAAGCTAAATAACTTACTTAATTATATCATATGTTATGTATCTTTATATTATATATTAATTTATTATTTAAACTAATTAGTTTGAAAAAAAATAAAAATAAAAATACTCTAAAGTAATTTAATTAGCTTCCTTAATTTCTCCAAAAAATTCAGTTTTATTTTATAATTAGGACCGGAGTATTACACCCCAAATTTTATTCACCAAGAGTATATTGTGATTATTTTATATATTCAATAAAATGGTGAATATTTAAGGCCAAAGTCATTAAATATTGAAAATTGAAAGTTGAATGGTGTTTTCAGTGAAATCGGTTGCAAAGTAGTGAGCTTGTCATATGATTTTGGAAGAAAAATGATGAGAAAAAATTATGAAATTTTATAGAGTGAAAGTAGGCATCCTAAGTTTTAATTTAATAGGTCATATGAATCAATTGAAGCTATATACAAAAAGATATGAGTTTTTGAAGTTAGTCCAGAAAATCTGGAAAGTTTCTAGAGCAACGATCAAAGATTGAAAATTTGGGAATGATATAATCCTAGCTAGTAAAATTTCATATTTTTTCTTGAAACTAGACTCAATAAGGGCTCCATATCCTTTGGAATCACTGCAAAAAAGATGTCTACAAAATTAGTTATGATTTTTCAAAGTTATAGCAGAAAAATTGTCAGAATTGGCATTATTTCGAAAATTGAAAATAAAATGTGTTAGAAATTGATTAATAGAATTAAAATGCCAAGTGTCATGATTATATGAGGAGGGGATTAAATTATAATGGATTTGTAAGAGTACATGTCAAATTGCATTAAAATAATGTACATGGACAAATAATGATGAAACGGTATGCTACCTTAAGTGTAAGAATTGGTCTAGTTGGAAGAGTAGTAGTTTAGTTGGAGCATGAGAAGGGGGAGCACGTTTTTTTTTTAAAAGCTAACCAAGGGAGAAGGCTGTTTCAATGTTAAAGGAAGTCAAAGGGAGCAATTATGAAGGGAGTATGAGTGGAAGTATAGAGGGAAGTATGGTGGTTGGCAAGTGTCACCATGTCAACCCTTGATGAGATCAATGGAGTAGAATGAATGGAGAAAAATTTATGAAGCCTCATCCTTTTTCTCTTGCCTTCATTTTCGTCACTTGCAACAAGAAAGAAGAGAGAGAAAAGTTTAAGGAAAGTTCAAGCCAAGAGAGAAGGAAGAAGAGAAGGATTAAGGTAAGTGGAGATTTCTTAAAGGTTTTTCCTTCTAATCTTCCATATAACTCTTCTCTAATCTCTTCCTTTCCATAAACTCCATGGTTTAGCAAACTTATCTTGAGATCAAGAAGAGAGGGAGGAGGTGCCTAGAATTAGAGGATCTAAGAAGCCTAGGAGGTAACTACACCAAACTTAAATCTATACTTGTATGAAGTTGATTTTGAAGTTTGTTGATAGTTTAGTGATTTTTGGTCGAGTTGTAAAATTGGAAAAGCTATAACCCTAAGGGGTTATGCTACCTAAATTTCTTTGAATCATGATTAAGAAGTGTTTAAATAAGTTAATAAAGAATTAGAAGTGGAAAAGTACAAGTTTTGGAAGTTAAAACATAAAACTACATTTTTTTCATTTTTCTTTAAAAATTTTGGCCAGCATTGTTTCATGGGGTAGGAGCTGGATTTTCATAAAATAAATGGTTCCATTGGATTCAATGGGCAAAAATAGGTGGGGTTACAATTGGCCACTTTTTCGGAAAAAGGCCGAAAAAGCATAATTACGTAAACGTTCTTAAAACCCTAAATCGAGTTTGTCAAGGCTATTTTCGTAATTTGACAATGAATTTCATGATTTCGAGCCCTGAAATGGATTCTTTGGGCGAAAATATATTAGAATAGCTCTAGTCAAAATTTTGGGAAAACGTGCTATCCGGCTAGGGTCCCGAGGGCATTTTAGTAAATTCTTACCATAGACTATATAACCACCAGAAACACTATGGAAGAGTCTAAAATGATACTCAAATAGGTTATGACCTGTTTCTTGTACATTTAATATTTTAGGACCAAGTCGGAGGCCAAACATGACACGTTTTTCGAGACATATCTAAAGAAGGGTTTATAAAGCTTTGAGGTAGGAACATCCTTCATACATCATGCTATAGTTATATGCTTGTGTGGATACCAATGTTTGTAAATGCACTTTATTAATTAACATGGATTGCCTAAAGAGAGGCAGTTAGTGCCGGTGTGCACTTACACTGGGAGTTGGCGGAAGACCAACCGGTGTAGATCGTGGCGTTGGATCCTACTCATGTATACATGACGATGATGTGTTATATTGTTTATTAATTAGTGCATACCTTAACGCATGTCATATTTACTTTTTGCATTTTCTATGAACGATAGCATGTTTCTATTGGGATTCTTCAGAATCTTACCCTATTTTTTAAATAAACATCTCAACTGGTGCGAGTGGGTCAAAGGGCAAAGGCATAGACGTCGGGAAGTGATTGACATGTGTCACGAGACCAGGACATGATCGTGGTTATAATTAGTTTATGTGTAGATATTTTGGAGAATTCTGTAAATGTTAAGTTTTCGCTATATTTTTTGTATTTCGCTGATGAACGATGACGGGATTGTAAATGAATATCTTTATCAGTATAATTGTACTATTCTGTATGCCCATTGAACTCCGTCTTTATTACTCTTTGATTATTAAAATGGAAACGGGTGTTGGCACGGAGGGAGTATTAGTTGAGGGGGTAAGTGACCTCATCTTGTAAAGAAGAGAACAGAAGTTCGATTCCTGAAAAGCCCATTTATTGAAAGAGGCGAAAAACCTTTATACTTAAGAAATTCTTGATTTCTTAAAAAAAATTATTTAATCCTCGTAGTTTTATTCATTTTGCAACTTAGTCCTCATGGCCGCAATTTTTTAATTTTCTAAAACAAATGTGAATCTCTTACCATTCATCCTAACAATGCCAAATAAGAAAAAGTTAAAGGTGCAATTTTACCGGTAAATATTTTTTGGAACAGTTATAGGCACAGTAAACATTTTTTGTGAGCAAAAGTACCCATCAACATTAAAAAGTAACCCAATAATACAATTTCTGTTAAGTTGGTGGACGTTAACTGTGAAAATGAAACGCTTGACCATTTTTTCTAATACGTAGGGTGAGGTGGTGAATGTGACGATGACGTGTACAATGAGAAAGGTGAAAAGTTTACTTCTCTCTTTGCTTTTGGCCCTTCTGGGTTCCTTCTCGTTGTTGCCTATTTCATCATTGTAAGCCTAACATGTTTCATTCGGTCTTTCTCTGTTAGTGCTGATTGTTAATGCCTTTGTGAGGTCAAATTGGTTCTTCATTGAGTTCTATGCAATTGTTTGTTCATTGGAGTTCTATATCCTAAGAAAACTTGAATAATTAACTCCAATTACTGATCATGGCCTAAACAGATAATGTGAACACATCTAGTTCAACCTCGACAAATGAAAGAACAGAGTTACCATTTGATTCAGATAACCCAGAAACAAGACCTTAATTTGTGTGTTTGTGTACCAAATCATGTCATATTCAGCATAAAAGGGGCAAAACAAAACACATAATTACCTAGATCTTGTGCAGCTTGGGCCATCCTCAAATTTAGGTTCCTTCTGGGCTTCTGATTAACAAGGATGACTAATTAACTCCAGTGAACTCCAATCACAGGTCATTGGAGTTAATTATTCGAGTTTTCTTAGGGTATAAAACTCCATTGAACAAACAATTACATAAAACTCAGTGAATAACTAATCTGACCTCACAAAGGCATTAATAGTCAGCATTAACGGAGAAAGATTGAATAAAAGATATCGGGCTTACAATAATGAAATAGGCAACAATGAGAAGGAACCCAGAAGGGCCAAAAGCGTGCAAGCCAGCAACCAAAAGAAGAGAGAGAAGTGCACGTTTCACCTTTCTCATTGTACACGTCATAGTCACATTCGCCAGCTCACCCTACGTGTCAGAAAAAATGGTCAAATGTTTCATTCTTAGGGTCAACATTCACCAATTTAACAGAAATGATATTATTAGGCTACTTTTTAATGCCGATGGGTACTTTTGCACACAAAAAATGTCTATTGTGCCTGTAGCTCCTCCAAAAAATATTTATAAGTAGAATTGCACATTTGCCCTAAGAAAAATGTATCCCCTTACTCCTCTCTCTTCCCTTTTTTGCAGGGACCAGATCAATGGTCTAGCTTGGAAACCAATAGACCGGCTGGTGAACTGGTCCGGTTCGCTATATATATACATATATATATAAATTTCTTTAAAATTTCATATTAATGAGTATAAAATCTTCAATTTCTCACCGGTTTAGTTCGGGTTTAACTCCGGTTTGACCCCTATCTGACCCGCGCTTAACCCAGCATTTCGGCTAGTTCAGTACCAAATCCGGGTTTATGAACCATGCTATTTTATGATACAAACTAAAAACTTACCCTTTTTTCTATTTTCAAGAATATATACTTTTCTTCATTAAATTTTTTATATTTTGGAATCTCTCCCTCTTTTTTTCCAGCATCTTTTGGAATCTCTCCCTCCTAACATGGGCTACGCCCCCAGTCTACCATGGGTTAGGCTCGCCCAATTGGTATAATAATTATTTTCCTCATAAAAAGTATATATATAATAGATCATAATAGAAGTGACCCCTCTGGGTTTTGTTTATAGTCACTCTTGAGAACTTTGCAAGAGTGTAAAAATTAATTTTGAAAGTGGTCGGATCCATTTATGGTCTTGAAATACCTTTAAAGAAGCTCGCATCTTTATTAAGGTGTGACTTGGCATTTAGACTCGAACATGTTGGAACATAAAATATAGATTCATTGGCCATTATTTCCTGTTACTGAAGCAAGACTCCAAAATATACCATCATTAAAAAAGAGAGATGGTAACTCAAATGAAGAAAAATGATCATGCGCTGGTAGGGGTAGGAGCCTTGTCTTGGTGAAAGGCTTCCTTGATGAAGTTCACAACAACAGAGGCTAGCTCATCTTGATGCTCTGAGAATGAATGATCAGCTCCTTCTACGATATGTAACTTGTGGTTGGGTATAATCTTGGCAAATTCATATGCACTTTCAACACCCACAATTTCATCAGCAGAACCATGAACTGTAAGCACCCTGTAATATATATATATATATATATCAAGTGATATGACACTGTATTTTGGAAAATCTTGGCAAACTCATGGTAAAAGGAAAATGAAGTCACCAGAAATTCCTTATCCGCTCACCTGCATCCATTGTCAATCTGGAGACATGCTTCATGCATATTCGTATTTAGCCGATCCATCAAGCTTTCCTCGGTCACGCGATAAAGAAGATTTCCTGCAGAAGTAGATGTTCTCAAATGGTCAAAGAATAATGAAATTGATGCATGCAAGAACCCCCGTTTGTGTAGGAGGAAGAGAAATGAACTGACAGGCTATTATCATCATTTCATTCAAAACGGGATGAGAGATTACCTGACTTGTTGCACACATCAATGAATCCATCCTTCTTGATTCTTTCCATAAAATCTTTTCCTAGGCGTTCTTCAACACCTGTCTTCAGATCATAGCGACCAGAGATGTTCACAACTGTTTTGATGTCATGATATTTTGAAGCATACAGAAGCACCACACCACCTCCTGTGTCAAGGTGCAGAAACAATTAGTAAGAGTTTCTCTTTTCCAAACAGCAAATTCAAATAAATGAAACCAGTGGCAGATAACCAATGGTGTATCAGTCACCACAAACGTTACTTACTCCTATAAAAGGCCTAGATTAAGAAATATAAGTGATTCATGGCATACCAATGCCTGTAAAATAATAGTTCTCAATGGCATAATACAGGAAATATCATCACCAATCATGTCATTTTTTATCCTCTATGATAAATGACAACCCTGTGTCTGAGTCACCAAGACATAAATAAAACACCTTAGCTATTTGATTCCTTGCTGTGGATATAGCTGAAGGCTAGACTTTAACAGCATAGAAAGCGATGAAATTCCAATTAGATCATCGTTCTAATTCAAATTATAAGAATTTTACAGTTGACATAGTTCACACTTCACAGAGTAACAAAGTTAAGTGACATTTGTACTTGAGCATTTTTACCAAGTATCTCAGTAATTCAAGAAAAAGTTTGGTGAATCAACTTAATGATACTAGAAAATTTAACCAGTTTACAATTATTATTAGATGAAAACTAATGCCAATTTTATGCCAAAAATTACACCATTCTTATCTGATCTTATTATATTACTAATAATTTCTACTTCATAGGAAAATATTGCTGATAAGAAGTCACTTTCAAAAGAAAAATCCAATCCAATCATACCATCAATTGCACAGTAGCAGAGCCTTTTCCATTTTTTCTTGCAGGTAAAGTTAGTCAAGAAATTATGACAACAAATCCAACACACCTTTACTATGCCCAACAATTGTCCTGACAGCTCGCTTTTCTCCAAAAAAGTGTTGAGCTACAGCATGTAAATCTTCAACTTCCCTCCGATAGTTTCCATACTCAAATGAACCTTCACTTTCCCTAGAAGGAATATACCATAGGTGCAAAAGAAATAATAATAATAATAATAATAATAAAGAAGAAGAAGAAGAAATAATTATTGAGATCAAATGTAGAAATTTTTTATCAAAGAAATCAGCATAAGTGGAGGAACTAAAGCCAATACACAGTCCCATAGACGCAAGTAACAAAAGGACCAAGAGAAAATATGAACAAGTATTAACATATAATTTTGATGTTGTGGGCCAATGATTATATAACATTTCACATTTACAACTAGCTTGTTGTGTTGTGGATCTCAATTCTGAGTCACTAGCATGCATTTCCCTGTATATTTTTGTTGGCTATACTATACATGAGGAGATTTCTGGTTATTGATCCATTGAAATTTTTTACCATATTATTATTGCCAGGACCTTCATTGTATTAGCAGCACCAGTGAGGTTTTAGTGGTTTTTGGTCCTTAAAAATAATTACAACCAGAGGTGCTCCTAAGTTTTTCTTACTCTTCTATTATGAGAGCAAACAATCACTATGTTTATCAAACTTCACACATTTTACTTTTCCAACTGGAACTCAAATTTAACATTTTAAAACTACTAGGTTTTTCCTTTAGTAAATTTTTAATCAGAACTTCCATATATGTATTCAAGGAATCTGCTTTTCTCTACTCATAATTTCTATCTTTACAGTTACAACTATGCTTCAGCAACTCCTCCAAAACCCTCACTCTCAACTTCTAAATTCATGCATTTTATGAATAATTTACAGAAATAAATAAATAAATAAAAAGATCTTTGTAGAATGAAAGCTTGAATAACAGAGAGAAATCCTGTTTATCCTTTTCAGATTATCATTGACAGTATAATTTTTAATTTAACGTCGCACAATGTTATGGCAGAAAGTAAAGCAGCTATTTACTAGCATACTTTAAAGGTGACGATGTTGATACTAATATATTCAAAGTCTATGAATCTCAGTAATACCATAAACTTACCCATTTCCAGTAAAGTCAAAGCGGAAAGAACTTATTCCTGCATTTTCCAATGCAGCAGCAAGGTTTGCTATGAGTTCAGTTTCCTGGATATGGGAAAAATATAAGAAATGAGATCGATTCAAGGCATTTATGATTATGGTATCAGATGTTACATGTGTTTGCATAGGAATTATAGAAAAGGCTTCATATATCAGGCAAACTAACTTTTGATGATCGAAATCCGTGGCACAAGATTACAATGTCCGTAGTTCCAGATTCGTGCAATATGCCCACTAGCTTTTCACCATGTTTGTTAGCTATAACGACCTTCTTCTGGTGAGCAGCTGAAAAAGTAATTGACAGATCGATATCAATTTCCATGATATTGTTGAAACATCGAAGGCCCCTTATTCTTCAAGGTCAGAGGAAGAGAAATTCAAGGATGCACTGAAATCTAAAGGAATAACAGTATTTTACGAAGAACCCTTAAAGCATTAAGGGAAAACATCACCCTACCATGCGCTATCATTTACGCGTAAACAGAAGCATAATCATGGTATTATAAGCTTGACAAGAACTGTAAGTAAAAATTGGCTACTATCTGTATTCAGGATAGCTAGAAAAGCAACACGAAAGTTAGAAACTAGATGAGTTTTGGAGATACTTGTTGATTTGGATTTGAATCATTTACGATGCAGAGGAACAAAATATGCATCTAACTTGGTAGCAACAAGTAAGGATTGGGAGTACCAAAGTCGACCCCCAGAACAACGTGATTCAAAGTTCTGGGTCGTCGCTATCAGTTCTATCTATGAGAGTAGACTGGTGCCTCTCAGCACGATCTTTAGTCGAGCACTATAGGAGGAGAGAGAAGGATAAAGCAAAAAAGGCACGGAAATCGTTTCAGTATCAATTGCATTTGACACATACTCACAAGGGTTTTGTGCAGTCAGTGACATCTTCAATCAGAAGGTTTTCCTGGTTTTCAGTTGAAGAGGGATGAAAATGCAAGCCAGCTCAGAATGATTAAAATGAAGAAGATGATTAATGGATTTGGGGGAGAATCGGATTCCCTCGCTCCACAGGATAACTAGTCCAAGTCACTTGACGTGGTAATATTGTTTATTTATCAATTTTCTATCTGTAATTAATATTTAAATATGATTATTTATTTTATTTTTTTTGCTTTAAAATCTCATTTAATATAAGTAATATTGGAATTTTTTTAATGGGTAAATATAAGTTTTGGTCCCTGAGGTTTCAAATAGGAGGTTTTGGTCCTTGAGGTTTGCCCCATTATCATAGTTAGTCCCTGAGCTTTGAAAAGGACTTGTTTCCCCATTTAACAGCGTTAAACAATCCCATGTGGCGCAAACGGTGTTAAATAATCCCATGTGTAATGCTTAGGAGGTACCTGATGTGGCAATAATAATATATAATATTGGTCTTTAACAAAAAAAAAACAGAAGGCTGATGACGCGCGAGAAAACAAAACGCACTTACCTTTGGTTCAGCGAAAAGTGAAAGAGAGAAAACAGAAAAGCTTCGACTTTGAAAAGAAAAGGAGCAAGGGTTAGTTCTAGGAGGACCCACGGCCGCCGAAGTCTGACGTGGCCATCGCCGTTGCAGGAGGAGTTATCGTTAATGGCGAGCGTCGAGTGAAGATCGGAGGTAAATGTCGTCGTCATTCACTTAATTGTAAATGTAAGAAACTTCTTGTTTATATCGAAATCGGGTTAATCGTTGAACCATTTTGTTTTGTAAGACAAAAGCAGTACAGGAAAGTTACTATCAGAATAGTAAGATTACTATCAGGATAGTAAGGAGACTATCAGAATAATATTTGACATATTTCAAAGAGAACTATTCGAATAGTAATGGAACTATCAGAATAGTTTCAGTGCAAAATTATCAAATATTATTCAATTAGTGGAATGACCATTCGAATACTATAAGACTATCAGGATAGTAATTGAATTATCAGAATAGTCTCAGTGCAAAAATTCAAATATTATTCGAATAGTGAAGTGACTATTCGAATAGTCCATAACTGAAAAAGGTGATTCTATTCGAATACAAGAAGTGCTATTCGAATAACAGCAGCAGACTTTGTTTCTTTCAGCACGGGCGACATTCAGTATTTTGGTCATATCTCCCAAACCATAACTCGGATTGAGGCGAAACCAGTGACATATGAAAATAGACTCCCACTGCGTCATTTTGACACCAAGATCACATTAAAAGGAGTTCAGATGTGAGAGATATGATCTATTGAAGTTGATACATGAATCAGAGTCATATTCCTGGACAGCTTTGGTATTTTAGACATAATTCCCAAATTACACATTGGATTGCAACGAAACTAGTGCCATATCAAAGTAGACTCAAAGAGCTTTCCATGGATATATAATTTGTCACATTTGAAGCTATATCCTAAGAGCTATGACTTCTGGAAGTTGCTGCTCGTGAGTTCATCATCAAAGTGCATTATTCGAATACAACAAGTTGTATTCGAATAGTATATCATATCTTGTGTAGAAAGGCTATTCGAATAAGGGTTCGTCTATTCGAATATTAAAGTTCATTATGAGAGCATATTATTCGAATACAAATGACACTATTCGAATAATATCATTTGTTTTACAAGGCAGCTATTCGAATAAGGAAGTCACTATTCGAATATATTTCAAGTTCTAAAAGTTTATTCGAATAGAGGATAAAGTATTCGAATAAATATTACTCATTATCAAAGAAGGCTATTCGAATACAACAGATGTTATCCGAATAACTGATTTTCCAGAAAACAGAGTATCACCCTGAAACTTCTGAGAATCATTGAACTTTTTTGTAACTTGTTCTTATTGATTCTAATCACTCTAACACTTTATTATATTAGTGATTAAGCATTCTCCAGGTGATCAAACAAGAATTAAGACACAAGACGGAGAAAGCACTTTTGTGTCAGAAGCTTCCAACGGCTAGTTCAACAGAAATTCGGTCATAATGCACTTTTGTAATTATAAGTTCGATCACAGTTGTCCTCAACTTCGCCCCAGAAATTCGGTCGCAACGTCACTCGTACTGCACACCCTCCGTTGGACCTCGTCAAAGCTGGCCACTGCTCTCAACGTTGAACCCCGTCTTGCCTTAGCCCTAACCCTTGCTCCTCTTCTTTTCAAAGTCGAAGCTTTTCTGTTTTTCCTCTTCCACGTTTTGCTGAAGCAAGGCTCAATGCGTTTTGTTTTCTCGCGCGTCATCAGCCTTCTTTTTTTTTTTGGTCAAAGACCAATATTATATATTATTATTGCCACATCAGGTGCCTCCTAAGCATTACACATGGGATTATTTAACACCGTTTGCGCCACATGGGATCGTTTAACGCTGTTAAATGGGGAAACAAGTCCTTTTCAAAACTCAGGGACTAACTATGATAATGGGGCAAACCTCAGGGACCAAAACCCAAATTGACCAAAACTTGAGGGACCAAAACTTATATTTACCCTTTTTTAATTTAAGACAAATTTAATAAGCTAATGATCACTTTTTATTAGTGCCGACGAGTTAGTTAAAATAACTTTTAGTATCTACTTGAATTAGTATTCAAGAAATATGTTCATGTAAATTGAGATAAAATTTTTTTTATATATTTATTTTAAATACTGTAAATAGTATTAGAAAAACTCCGTCTACCACTTACCGCACGCGCACTTATACTAATACAATGGATAAAGTGGAGCTATTACTAATTAGAGAGAGAGAGAGAGAGAGAGAGAGAGAGAGAGAGAGAGAGAGAGGACAGTGGACTGGGCCTGGCATATTATAACTCCAAGCAAAAACTTCTCACGCTGTTTCGCATGGGCTAGGTTAGCCTGTCTGGTACTATAAAATTATTTAACTCATAAAAGTATAATGGGTCATAATAGAGTATACCCATTAGGCTTTGTTTTATAGTCACTCTTGAGAGCTCTGCAAAAGAGTGCGAAAATTAATTTTGAAATGGACGCATCCATCCCCACTCTTGAAATACTTTTAAAGAGGCTTTCATTTTTAATAATGTGTAACTTGGGAAATATTGGTTTGGTATTTATTCAATGAAATCCGAAGTCTTGCAAAGATTTTTAGCCTCTGAAAAAAGATGTTGGAATATAAAATATAAAGAATTGGCCATTATTCCCTGTTATTCCACGCACTGAAGCAAGACTTCAAAATATACTTGGGCACAACAACAGAAGCTAGCTCAATATCACACCATTCTATCATTAAAAAGAGAGATTTTATTGCGCCAGAAGCCTAATTGACTTGAACTTGTAATTTTGTAACCTTGTATATATTTGTCTAATATATTTCCATTTCCACTCAAGAGAGAGAGAGATGGTAACACCGATGAAGAAAATGATCATGTGCTAGTAGGGTTAGGAGCCATGTCTTGGTAAAAGGATTCCTTGATGAAGTTCACAACAACAGAGCCTAGCTCATCTTGATGCTTTGAGAATGAATGATTAGCTCCTTTTATGATATGTAACTTGTGGTTGGGTATAATCTTGGCAAACTCATGTGCACTTTCAACACCCACAATTTTATCAGCAGAACCATGAACTGTAAGCACCCTGTAATGACACGGTATTTTAGAAAATCTTGGCAAACTCACGGGACAAGGAAAATGAAAGCCATCAGAATTTCCTTTTTTGCTCACCTGCATCCATTCTCAATCTGGAGACATGCTTCATGCATATTCGTATTTAGCCGATCCATCAAGCTTTCCTCGGTCACGCGATAAAGAAGATTTCCTGCAGAAGTAGATGTTCTCAAATGGTCAAAGAATAATGAAATTGATGCATGCAAGAACCCCCGTTTGTGTAGGAGGAAGAGAAATGAACTGACAGGCTATTATCATCATTTCATTCAAAACGGGATGAGAGATTACCTGACTTGTTGCACACATCAATGAATCCATCCTTCTTGATTCTTTCCATAAAATCTTTTCCTAGGCGTTCTTCAACACCTGACTTCAGATCATATCGACCAGAGAGGTTGACAACTGTTTTGATGTCATGATATTTTGAAGCATACAGAAGCACCAAATTACCTCCTGTGTCAAGGTGCAGAAACAGTTAGTTAAGAGTTTCTCTTTGCCAAAAAGCAAATTCAAATAGATGAAACCCGTGGCAGGTAACCACCGACATGGTGTAGCAATTACCACAAACCTTGCCTATTTCTATAAAAGGCCTAGATTAAGATATATAAGAGATTCATGTCATACCAATGCCTTTAAAATAATAGTTCTCAATAGCATAATAAAGGGAAGATCATCACCAATCATGTCCTATTTCATCTTTTATGATAAATGATAACCCTTTGTCTGAGTCACCAAGACATTTGAAGCACCTTGGCTATTTCTATTCCTTACTGTGGATATAGTTGAAGGCTAAAATTTAACAGCAAGGAAAGCCATGAAATTCCAATTATCATCATTCTAATTGTACAAACTTTATTATTGACATAGTTCATAGAATAACAAAGTGAAGTTTACATTTGCACTTTAGCATCTTTACCAAGTATCTCAGTAATTCAAGCAGAAGTTTGATGGATCAACTTAGATGATACTAGAAGATTTAGCTGGTTCACGCCTATTATTAGATGAAAGCTAATGCCAATAAAATTACACCATTCTTATCTGATATTAAATTACTGACAATTTCTACTTCAGAGCCAAATCATGTTGAGCAGAAATCACTTTCAAAAGAAAACTTCAATTCCAATTATATCATCACTTCTACTGTAGCAGAGCCTTTTCCACTTTTTCTTGCTGGTAAAATTAGTCAAGAAATTATGACAACAAACCCAACACACCTTTACTATGCCCTACAATTGCCCTGACAGCTCGCTTTTCTCCACCAAAGTGTTGAGTTACAGCATGTAAATCTTCAACTTCCCTCCAATAGTTTCCATACTGAAATGAACCTTCGCTTTCCCTAGAAGAATATACCATAGGTACAAAAAGAAATTATAAAAAGAGAGGCAAAAGTAATTATGAAGATCAAATGTCAGAAATTATAGAGCAAAAGACTCAGCATAAGTGAAGGAACTAAAGCCAATATAAAGTCCCCTAGATGCGATTAGCAAAAGGACCAAGAGAAAATATGAACAAGTATTAACCTTTAAATTTTATGTTGTGGGACAATGATTATATAACACTTCACATTTACAACTAGCCTGTGATATTGTGGATCTAATCAGAGTCAATAAATGTTTAATCAGAGTCAAAACCTCCATATAAAAAAATAATAATAATATATTCAAGGCATCTGATTCGCTCTACTCATAATTTTTATTTTCACTGTTACAGTTATACTTCAGCAACTCCTCCAAAAACCTCAATCTCAACTTCTAAATTCATGCATTTTAGAAATAAATTTCAGGAAAAAAATTTATAAAAAAATCCTTGTAGAAGGAAAACTTGAAGAACAGAAAGAGAAATAATTGTTCTCCTTCAGATTATCATTGACAGCATAATTTTTAATTTAGCTTCACACAATGTTACAGCAGAAAGTAAAGCTGCTATTTACTTGCACACTTAAAAAGGTGCAGGGGTTAATACATAATATATTCAAAATCTATGACTCTCACAGTAATACCATAAACTTACCCATTTCCAGCAAAGTCAAAGCGGAAAGAACTGATTCCAGCATTTTCCAGCGCAGCAGCAAAGTTTGATATGGCTTCAGCTTCCTGGATATGGGAAAAACATAACAACTAAGATTGATGCACGGAATTTATGTTTATGATATCGGATGTCACATGCGTTTACGTAGTAATTAGAGAAAAGGCTTCATATATCAAGCAAACTAACTTTTGATGACAGAAATCCGTGGCACAAGATTACAATGTCCGTAGTTCCAGATTCGTGCAATATGCCCGCGAGCTTTTCACCATGTTTGTTAGCTATAACGACCTTCTTCTGGTGAGCAGCTGAAAAAGTAATTGACAGATCGATATCAATTTCCATGATATTAGTTGAAACATCCACAGCCCTTGTTTGTCAAATTCGGAGGAAGAGATATTAAAGGATGCTCTGAAATCTAAAGGAGTCACCGAATTTTAGGAAAAGTCCTTACATTACACTACCATATGCTATCATTTACACGTAAAAAGAAGCATAATCATGGTATTATAAGCTTGAAATGAACTCTAAGTAAAAATTGGAGACTCTGTGTATTCAGGATAGCTAGAAAAGCAAAGAGAAAGTTAGAAACCAGATGAGTTTTGTAGATACTTGTTGATTTGGATTTGAATCTTGTACAATGCGGAGGAACAAAATATACATCTACCTTGGTAGCAACAGGTAAGGATTGGGACTACCAAAGTCGACCGCCAAATAACCGGATTCAAATTTCCGGGTCGTCGCTATCAGTGCTATATGAGAGAAGATTTTTGCCGCTCAACACGATTTTAGGCCGACCATTACAGAAGGACAGAGAAGGAGAAAGCGGCAAAAACACGGAGACCCTTTTAGTATCTATTTGGATGTGACATACTCACAGGGGTTTTGTGCAGGCGGGGACATCTTCAATCTGAAGGTATTTCCGGGTTTCTGATGAAGAGGGATGAAAATGCGAGCCTTCTGAGAATGACTAAACGAAGAAGACGATTTAGTAATTAATGGATTTGGGGGAAGAGGGTGGGATTTGAGCAAAAGGATATCCATCGGAAGAGGCAAGAACGACATGACTTTACCTACAGGATCCACTCGTTATTGTTGTCTGTGATGTTATCGTCTACAAAATTATTGCCCTCTGAATTAGGAAATCCCACCACTGAGAAGCGAAATGTGATGAATCTGTGCACTTGTTTGCCTGATTTCCAAGATTGAGCTCATAATTTGAAAACATATGGTGAATAATAAGATTTGTTTGTACAATTTATAGTTTATTATACGAATGAACAGTATACACTTGCCAAGTTTTGGATCTGGTCCGGATGGATATTTAAATGGGCTCGGCCCATTTTGATGAATTGGGCCAGACAAACTCTCAGTCTCCATCCATTCTCAGTCGCTTCAAACGCTGACTGCCTTTTTTAATTTTCTTTTCTTTTTTAGCGGAAAGACTGCTTGGGCCTCAGAGTAACAGATTGAATAATTTTCAGTTAATTTTTTTTTTGCAAAACAATAATATATTTTTAAAAAACAAGAACTTTTAAAAAACAATAACGGCTTTAATTCCTGTCACTCAAAATCAAACTCGAACTCTTCACTTTCTTAATTTTAGTTTGCATGCTGTCTACGGAAGGTGGTCACAGGAAATTTCCTCTAAAGTTGGTAAAGGCGCGTGGCAAACCCGAAATTCAAGCCACATTAGTGGAGATATTAAATATGAGCACTTACTTTAGTAATAATTCAAATTCAAATAATTGTTCATAAGAGGTTGGCCCTTTCTACTAGACCCAATTGTAGTTGGTTTTTGTGAAACATGAGAAAATAAACCCCATTGATTTAAAACTTTGAATAACAAATTTACTTCTGCAAAAAAAAAAAAAAAAACAAATTTACTCAAATAATTCCTCTTATAAAAAGGTTTCAGAAAAAATAAGAGTTGGAAATAGCAGTATAATTGAATGGAATACAAAAATAAAGTCGTATTATTCATTTTGTATCAGCAATATGATGTCCTATACTTTTTTATTTGAAAACGATCGCTAGACACATGCTCACACCTAAGAACCCCAAATTTAAAAACGCTACATTAAAAACCTTTGGTTCTCAGTTGAAAAAATTAGTTCGAATGAAAAGTTCCCTAAAAAATGTAAAACAATTCATACTCCCAAGTTATAAGATAACACACTTATAATTTACATTTTGTGTTTTAAAAGTAAAGTGCATATGTATAATTTACAACTGATTTTTCATAATTTACAAATACAATTACGTTAAAGATGTCAAATTTTGGATTCCATGATAATTGTCATGGAATTCACAAGTGAATCATATGCATAATTTGTAACTAAACATCCATCTTTTGTAGTGTAATTATATTGAAGGAGAAAAAATAAGGAGAGAAAAGAGACATACGGGGGATCTGGTCACAACTCAAATGCTCCATATAACTCGAACAAGCTAATGCTCACAGAGGTTACAGATCACCAGAATAAGAAAGATAATAAGAGAGAAGAAATTGTCAAAAAGCTTAGGGTGAAGTTCAAGCAAAGGATACATATTCTATTTATAGAGGTCTATAGAAATCACTAATTAGGAAGTTATATATGTGTATTCTTGCTTATCCTTTAAGTAAGAATCAGTAAATTAATTCTTAATTGATTTTGTGTTCCTTAATATACAATAACTTGTTTATTAATTAATAAATTCATAATTAATGCTGATTTGTTTCTTATTTGATAAGGCTACTCATTTTCTAATTAAAAAGTCCAGCCCATCAAGAACAAATATAAACCCACCAAAGTCCCATGTATATCAAATACAATAAACTTAGGCTCCGCATGATATGCTAATGGGCTTCCATGATTTGAAAATTAATCATATGATTTACAACTAAATTTCTGAAATTTACAAGTGCAGTTACATTGAACAGGTCTGACTCCAAATCATTTAATATCGAGTTTTCATTATCTTCAAGTGCACTGTGCATAATTTACATCTAAGTGTGTGTTCTTATACCCTCAAAATCATAGTTTCAGAAACACTTTTTCGTAAATCGAGACAAAACTCCTCTCACATACTTACTTCGTAAACTGTAAAAGCTATTCTCCAAAAACTAATCAGAACACACACTTAACCCATTGACATTGGGGGTCGTTGGACGTAAACATGTTTCAGTTGGGGTATGAGTGTAATTGTCTCTTCTATATGCCATATTGATATTTATATTTTTTTTAGTAAATATATTATTTTGACCATTTTCTGATTTGCTATATTAATATTATATTGATGCTTTCTAATTCGTTGACCCGCATACATCTATTTCACTTTCATTTTGAGCTCTTGTCGCGTTCTTCTTTGGCCCTTTCCATTGCTTTCACATCACTTTATGTTTTCACATTTCATGTCAGCAATGAGAAAAATATATGTAAAACGTTGGATACACACACACACATGTATTTGCATTCTCACTTGTTAAAAACACCGTATGACCGTATATATTATACTATCCTTATCACTCGACATTGATTGTTTTGATAAATTTGTTTTCTTTAAAAAAAGAAGTTCAGAGCTCTTGATTTAATACATCCCTTGATTGAACTGCTAGTTTTTCAACATTCACATTATGATATGTACTCCTCTTGTCTGATGACAAAGTCTATTCCTAATTCCCTTCTCTTTTCTCCTGTATTATGGTGTTACCCTTCAACAACTCTGCCACTTTGTTATATATCTGAAGTATTCGTTTAATTTTGGGAAGTGTCGCCCTTGATTTATTTAGGGGTTATATAATATCTCTTAAAAACAATGTTATCAAATACGTCTCAAACAATATATTTTGTTGTATTTTTGTAGGTGTTGCCAACATTTAGTGTTTATTTAGGAGCACTAAAAATAAATGCTTTTATACTACTTTGTAAGAAAACTCCTCATATATGTTTATCTGATATAAATCACTTAATAAGTTGATCCAAAATACTCCTTATATCATGCAATAATGACTAGAGAACCTGCAAAACGCAAATACAAATTTTGGAAAAAGGAAGCTAAGATCCTGGTCAAAAACAATAATATCTAAAAAGTTTTATAACTTATTAATAGAGCCATTTTCCCTAGTCATTGACAAGTTAGAGAACTTTTCAAATACTTTTTTTTTTTGTTGGAGCCTTATTGTGATTTTCCCTACAATTTTTTTAAAAGAAAATACTAGTCAAATCAAAATATTGACTACAAGAGATCCATATACCCTTGTGTAGCAACGTGAACGCATCTCAACCATAGAACAACAACAACAACGACAACCACAATAAGGCATATGCTACGCAGGTTTTGTGACTTTTTAATTCCAAATGGTGAAATATTTAATTAAAGCCAATATCAACCACTCATAAATAGGAACCCAATTTGGCCAGCCCTTGCTTCTTCTTAGAAATCAAAGTATTAAGCATGGGGCTATAGCCATTTAACTAAATCTGGGTATTAGTTCACAGTTCCTTTGTCAGACTGCGATATAATTGAGCAATGATATGGAGCTAATTGAGATTAAAATAGTACTTCTTCTAGTCTTAAATATAAGATAAAGTTGACTTTTTTTTAAAGATTAAGGAAGCTAAATAAGTTACTTAATCATATCATATGTTATATATCTTTAGATTATATATCAGTTTATAAATTGAGCAATATAGTTTGGAAAAAAATTAATAAATATAAATATTTTAAAATAATTTAATTAACTTTCTTAATATCTACAAAAAAGTCAACTATATATTATATTTAGAATTGGAGGAGTAGTACTTTTTTAATTTTTAAATGACAATGTCTAACAAAGAAGACAAGAGAATATTTTACCAAAAAAAAGAAAAAGAGACATGAGAATAATAACAAATTTATTTTAAATAGAAAAAATAATAAAAATTCATTTCACTCTCAAACACCCGATGTTTGGATGCAGAGAAAAGTGGGAGGGGGGATAGGAAGAATGAATACTAAGAAATAAAACTTTCACAAATGATAAAAAAATTTACTATTTTTGAAAGTTTTCCCGCTAATATTTTTTTCCTCTAATTCTCTCCCAATCCAAACATAGGGCCAACGCTTTATGTCTTTAATGAAAACAAAAAAACATACACGCACATAAACGAGCTATCACGCCTCTTCTAATTGATCTCAATAAGCAAAATTACATTCTAGTAGAATATTAATTCCGGCGCTAATATAATTAATAATATGATCATATATACAAACTATGATATACACCAAAGGTTTGTAATTCAAATAATTTAAATTACAAAGAAGGGGTTAGCATAAAATGAACAAATGACTAAAAAAAAAAAAAAATCTACCTGTTTTAAATATCATTTTAATTGAATATTTTCCGTACACTCACGGTTGCTAGCTAGCTAAAGCTTTTCAATTAATAATTTTTAAATAATTTTATTTGAAATCTGACTACTGTTAAGATATTATCTTTTTGTTTTTTTGGGTAAAAAGGGATTATCTTTATTTTGGATAATATACGTATAAAATATTTTTAAAAATAATAAAAATGAAAAAGAGACATTAAATCTAAACTACCCAAATCTAACCTAAATGGCCTAAATTTAAACGATGAGCACTCAAACTCAATCCCATCCAGCAGGAATCACGACAGGCAGTATTTTATTTTTGGCCTGAGAGAGATCATCATTACATGACAAGTAGTAGTATTTTATTTTTGGACAAGTAGTATATTTATCTATGCAGGGCGTCATCGACAAATTTTGTTGGCTAGAAAAAAAAAAAGACGGAGTTAACTTAGTTCAAGATTCATTCAACAGTATTATTGACAATTTTTTCAACAAAATTTATGTGAATTTATTTTTGTGAGTAAAGTAAATGTTATTCAAAATGCCAAAAAAAAAAATCACAATGACTTGTAAACCAATTATTTTTGTTTTAGTGATTAGATTGTTTATGAGCTGATTTTCACGTAAATCGAGGTATAATTCCTCTCACATGTTTACCTCGTATATCATAAATCACGACTGCTTTTAAGCATTTCAATCACCAATCCAAACAAACACTAAATATACGTATGGATTTTTGGCCTGAATGGTCAGAGTGTCCGAGCAGCATGGCTATAGATGGGATAGATAATAAAATAGTACTGCCGGGTGTAGTTGATCTTTTCTAATGATTAAAAAAATTATTTAATTATATTATATGTTGTGTATGATTCAATTATATGTAAATTTATAAGTCCAATAAATTAGTTTAAAAAAGTTGATAAATATAAATACTTTAAATTAATTTAATTAATTTATCCAAAAAAAATCAATTCAGTAAAAATGACTCCATACTCTGGCTCCATACTTTTCCATGATTTGTGAAAAGAAGCAAGATTTGTGAAAAGAAAAGCTCGTGGGTCGTTCCTTGACTAATTTCCACTAATTTCAGGCATTCATTTTGACTTTGACTCCATACTTTTCCAACCTCCCTCCCTCCCTCTTTCTTTCTACCTTTCAAATTTCAATAATACATGCATTTCCCTCAACTTCCTTTAACTTGCAGGTTGCCCCTTCATTTTTCTTTAATTTCTTTTTTCATCACCGTTTCACACCGACGCGTAATCACATGATCTCCTCTTATAATCAATGAGCTATATGGAAGTACATACCCTTCAACAATAATTGTTACATTTGGTGGGACTTACTGCACAATATTATTGTATTATATCATCAATTAAATTTTTAGATCATTAATTAAAAGACTTGGTTCAATAATTTCATTGTATATGACATTTTATCATTCTTTATCTCTCTATCATCCTCTCACCAATATACTATCCCTAAATCAATTCCAACGATTTTCTTATACTATTTGCTTCAGAATCAATATACTATACTTATTTTTTTTATAGAAAAATCTCTGACAGATCGCAAGCGCCCTTTCACACACACAGTCCTCTTGTTTTTTCCAACCATGTTCCCAAGTAATCTGCTTTATATACAAGATTCCAATTGCTTGTCAATTCACAGCGAAGTAAGCCACTGAAATAATAATCACAATCTTAGATGCCATATACCCCAAAATGACTGGCACCACCAACTACAATACTCCTTTTTCGCATCCCTCGTTAACAATAATGAAGAAACCCTAGCATCATCATCATCATCACAATATTCAAATATGGATAGCGTCTTCTCCTTCTCAGAAGCCGAAAGACTTGATTTCCTCCAATCCGTACTCAACACTTATGGCTGCGCTTATATCTGCCTCTGGTTATACTGTCCCTCTTCCAAGTAATTAATTATATGTTTATGTATATATATACATATTTTGTGTGGTTTAATTCCAAGTACAATTCCTCTTTTTGATTTTGATTATTCTTGCGCAGTCGGCTGATGTTCTTGGATGGTTTGTGCGACGTACCAAACTGTCTGGGTGTTTTAGACCAATATAGGGGTTTGGAATTTGATGTCACTTCTGATAATTAGTAGGACTCATGTATTCATTAATTCCCTAATAATTATGCATTAATTGAAGAGTGTTTTGCTTAATTATCTTGCTTTTGATTTTATATATCAGTGGCGTTCCGGGACTAGCTTTTCGGAACCACCAGTACACCTTCCTAGAGCTGCAACAATCCGATCTCTTAAGACTCGCATGCACTCATATCCAAAGACGCTTCTTTCAGGTAATTAACTAACTCGAGACTTAGTAGCCAAACATATATATCATCACACAGAAGAGCTCGCATTAATTAATGGTGTATGCATGTTTTCACAGGAAGCAAGGATTAAGGTTAGTTTATTTTGTCTCTGAACTAGAGAATTGCTAGTTTTATATTACATAGAACATGGTCATTAATCGTTAATTAATATATATCATGTTCCTTAATTATATACAGACAGCTGTTTTCATAGGTTGCGGCAATGGAGAAATTGAGCTTGGTTTCTCATCAGTTATCTCTCAAGTCAGCAAAGTTAATTATTAAAGTTTATATAATTACTCTCTGCCTATATAGATAATGAATTTGTTAAATTATTGTTTGGATTCTGATGTATGTGGCTTTAATTTCTGTGTGTGCGCGCTCGGGCGCAGGGTGCTGAGATTGATCAAACAGATGATGTGATGAAGAACTTATTTGCAGAAGAATATTCTAGACAGTCCCATCTAGCTCAACTGAAGAATCCATCTTCATGTTGTTTGAGATCAATAACATCCACAGCGAGCAGTCCCAAATCCACACCCCTCCGGTCCGGTAATATTCCTCCGGCGGCCACTTGGCTCTTGCCTGAAATGCTGCTGCTGAAACAAGAGAATGAACACGAAGCAATAGTTAAAGCAATTATTCATGTTCTATCCTCGCCTCCTCCTCCTCGTTCCTCTAATAATAATAATAATTCAGCCTTTATTCATCCGCAAAATCCGCCTATTACACATCCAGAAGCAGGAACTAGTGCTTTTACCAGGTACAGACCTAATTCAGAAAAGATAAGTTCCAAATTACCGAGCACGAGGCAGCAACAAAGCTTGCTCAAGAGATCATTCGAATTGTTGAGAGGCTTAGATTTCATGAGAAATATGAGAGAGCGTTATCAGGCTAGTCGTCCCACTAGTGCCCACCTCCTTCATGTGATCTCAGAACGAAGAAGACGTGGGAAGCTCAATCAGAACTTCCAGGCACTTAGGTCACTACTCCCTCCTGGAACCAAGGTACTTCATTATATCAAACTAATTTGTCTTGCTTAATTGAATGAATGATGATACACAACATATGTTATAAATAATTAACTTATTTAGCTTCTTTAACCTATCTAAATAAAAGTCAATTAGGTCTTATATTAATGAGTGGATGGAGCAGTTCAAAATTCAAATGATCATTACCAGAGAGTATAATTGAATTTTCATGTGTATGTAGAAAGACAAGGGTTCAATACTTACAGCAGCAAAGGAGACATTGAACTCATTGATGGCTGAGATTGAAAAGATGACCAAAGGAGATCAGAAAATGAAAGCCAGGGAATTATTATTATTAACAGATCAAGAAACGAAAACCAGTAGTGCCTCTTCTACTGAAAGACTGAGTGTGAGAGTCTCAGATGTGGGAGGGTCGAGCTCATCAGAGGAAAGATTCATTGACCTGCAAGTGACTGTGAGAGGACGAAGCTATTATAATTTTCAGGAAGAGATATTGATTCGCTTATTGGAATTCTTGAAAGGAGTTCAGGGAGTGAGCTTGGTTTCTGTGAACTCTAACACAACACATATAGTACAAGAAGGAGCCGCCATTAATGAAGCAATTTTAACACTCAAGATAGAGGTACGCACATTACATATGAATCCGATCCCGACATCTATTTTCAGTTCATATAAGAGCGTACGTACAAATTTTTAGCCATGTTATATCTTATCTCTTTCTTAGGGTTCTATATGTATTGTGTTGCCTAATATAGTAGTGGTATGTTCGTATGTAGAATTTCCTTCTGTGTAGGGCATAATCTACATTGGCTAAACTTTACAGATACCTGTTAGGTGCCTTAAGTTTAGAGCCGGTAATATGGGCTCAACCCGCGGGCTCAACCCGTGAGCCCGCGGGTTTTGACGGGTTAGGGTTGGGAAAATCCCAACTCGCAAAAATGCGGGCCTGTGCATAACCCGTGGGTTAATGCGGGCCAGCTTGCGGGTTGGCGGGTTGGCCCGTAAAATTTTTTATTTTTTATTTATATATAATAATTTTACAAAACTTATAAGTTTTTCATTCTTATCTTGGTACCTCCCAATCCAAAGTAAAAAAATCTTAGCTTCTTCCCTTCTTCTTTAAACAAAATTATTATATTTTGGTTGCTTGAGGATAAGTTTATGTTTTGTTTATAAACTTTAACAAATTTGATAACTTTATCTCTTAAATTTTAGATTATGTTTTTAAATTTTTATAAAAGAAATGATTGATATTAGGAAGGTAAATTTAATTACTCATATATATGTGTCTCATATTTTTAATCCTCTTTAAAAAATATGATTTTTTTTTAAAAATGCGGGCCCGCGGGCTAACCCGCAACCCGCACATTACGGGTTAGGGTTGGCAAAGTGCGGGCGGCATAAGCTTACACTGTGCGGGCCACGGGTTGGTGCGGGCCAGCCCGCAACCTGCGGGTTGGCCCGTATTCCCAGCTATACTTAAGTTGTTGCTAAGGATAACAAGACTAGCTATCGAATTGGGAGTGTACGTCCCCCCTCTCAGCCGCCACTTAAAATTTCCACACTTCTCAAATGTTATTTGTATTCTTTTGCATAAATAGATTTTATATAAAATAAGTGACATTTTTATATCTTATAGGCAGAAAATGATGCAGCTTCAAATTTGTTTTACCATTTTTCAAAAAAAAACTCTAAATTAAAAAGAAGCTACACAATTTTATTGTATTTTTCATTTGAAAAATAGTAAATAATTCAAAACTATATCATTTTCTGCCCATATATAAAATATCAAAATGTTACTTAAATTCTAAATATATAAACAAATACAGAGTACAAATAACATTTGGGAAGTAGGAAAAAGGGGGCAGCGGGGGCGGCTGCCACCCCTTGCCCCTAGCTATCACGGTTTAGCACACAGAATGGTCTAGATACATTTCAAAATCAGTAGCAAATGTTAATGATTTTTTAGGTAATATTATATTGTTGTAAAGTTAAAAGGAAGGATCTTAGAAAGTGCAGTGATAGAACTTGGTGCGCAATGGTACGTCGAATTCTCTGAGGATTTGATTATTCAACGACATTTCATATATTCAATAAGGTTCCACTTTTGGCAGCCACCAATTAAGAATTTGAGCTATATTGATTTCTTGCCAAAAGTTATCTCCTGCTGCTGGAAGACACGTAATAAAACCTTCTATTAATATGCATACAATAAATAGACATATGATATACACCTGGGAATCGGATTAATACCAATCTCATTTGTTTGTAGTGCACTTTACATTATGAACTAACAGGATCTTATATTAAGATCGGAATGTAGTAATAAGTTATTGGGTATAAATGAGAACCAACTTATAGATTTTGTGGGTTTTTTAATGAGGTTTTTATTCTTTTAACTTGACAAGTTGATATTAACCCTATATTTAGATGCATAGAAAATTATGGGAGAAATACGGAAAACTCCAAAACAATGGTAAATTTTTTTTAACCTCTTTAGAAAGTTTTTGTTCCTAATATTCCTTTTCCCTATCCCAAACTTTTCTTTCCATCCAAACAACTACGAGTACTTTACGATAAGATATGTTGCAATAAAGTTGTTGCTACACTATTTCGACTGCTGAAAATAGGCTGCTAGATTTATATTAAAAGGGGAGTCTCCTATCTTTGAATTGTATCTGTTATATAATTACCAGTATTCTTCCTTTTGTTTTATGAAAATCGATAATGTTGCCTACAAATAAATATTAATTAAATACCCGACATATGATTTGATTTGAATCTAAGTTAATTTGTAGTAACTCAGGTGTTACTTTGGATTTGTTTTTTGCAATAATAAACATGAACAAATGATAATTTTGACATGTTAAATATCTTATAGTAGTATAATTGATTGGTTGTGATCCACGATAGACTTATATTATGTATTAAAAATTTTATTCGTTAAATTCTTATATTGAAATGCAATCATGGTTTTAAATAATAATATAACGTATTTGATAACTGATATGTATAATTTTACCAAAGAATATACTATGAGTGTTCAAAGTGTCCCGGTCCCGGTTGTCTCGGCCTGGTTTTAGATATTCAGATCCCATAATCTCCCATCAGGGACGGGAACAGGTATCACCCTTGAGATCCCAGTCCCAATTTTTTTTAAACAAAATTTATCTCATAAATTAAGTTATCTTTTTATTTTTGTATTTTTTACCTTATAAATTAAGTCATCCCTTTATTATATGTGTATCACGTTTTTAGTTAGAATTAAATTGTATATATAAAGATAATAACGAATATAATAATAATCTAAATAATAATTATAAAATATTATTCTTCAACTCTAGATCAATTTATATAATTATTATAGCCTTATTAGTTATTCAATAATAACTTTAAACAATAGAATATAAAGATTTTTAATGATATAATGATATTTTTTTAAGTTTATTTATTTTTTTAAAAAATAAACTAGGATTTTCCGATCCCATCACGATACTTCCGGACTGGGATCACACCAAACTGGGATAACAAAAAATGGAAACCAAAACCGGGATTAGAGGATCCAGTCCCATCTGATCACCGGTTTGAACACCCCTGGAATACACACTTAATTACAACACACTCACATTCACACATAACGATAGACGTTAAAGTGATAAGAATTATATGATTGTCATGTTTTGATTAAAAATTATATGGTAATTGTATATGCATTTAAATTTTTCAAATAAATAATTAACCAATAAGTTTTGAATGGGCAATAATTAATATGATTTGGTTCCCCATATTTATATATCAAATTTGAATGCTTTGATATTTTCTATGTACAAAATTTCATTCTCACCAATAAATTTTTAAGGGTGACCTTTTCCAAAAATTTTTCCAGTTTGTTGTGCTTAATTTATTGAAGTTGTGTCTCAAAAATTCAAAAAAAATTATTTGTAGGGGAGAGAATGGGATGAGGGTGCCTTCAGAGAAGCAGTGAGAAGGGTGGTTGCTGACCTGGCAGAGTGACCAACCAGACCAATTACCACCTGACACGTCAACCCTCCAGTTTTGGTATATGTATACTGTTTAGGGGGTAATTACCATGAGTTCTCAAGCAAGATACTTAAGTGCCAAGAAGTCTCAATTACAACTAAAAAGAATGCAAGGGCAAGTTCCAATGTAAAAAATGCAACACCTTTCTTGTCTTTGGGATAGGACTTTTTGGTTATTAAATTACTTCCTCGCGACCTCATAGTAATCCCCCTAACTTCTTATAGTAAAATTATGCTGCAGAGTAAACACTAAACACTAATTGATAAAGTTTTCATCTAAAATTTATTTTTGTACAATGATATATAGTGCTGTGTAAGGCCAAACTAGTCTCAATGGTGAGTCCTTAATCTTTAGGATCTTGAACTCAAATGCTTTTATTGGGAAGAAAAGATAATTTTAGTGTTATGTATTTTAGTTTATAAAAGAGTTAATTAACAAAGAATGTGAATACATTTAACACTAATGGAGTGAGGTTTTCATAACATAATATGAATATTTAAGTAAATAAAATGCCATGCATAATTCCAAATGCTCATAGTTAGAAGTTTTTTTCATTTGATCAAGGGAACTAATTCCTTTCGAGATTTAGAGTCCAAAGGGTTTTTATCTCTCTCATCAAATATACTTCTTGGCATTCAAACTTTTGTTCTCCTCTTAACGGTAGGATGAGGCCGCTTTCCACCTTAACTAGCAACTTACAAATATAATCAAAGTTTTATATTTTAGAAGAAACACAAATGGATATATTCAACAAGAGATTCTCGCAAGAGGGTCCAAGGCCACAAAAGTTCAAAAGAAGTTTTATATTTAAAAATGTAAGAATTTAAATACACACACAAATGGGTTCACATATATATGCACTTAACACAGAATATAATGCCTTAACATTTGACAATTGACACTTGAGTGTCTCGTCAAAATTAAGTTCACCCTTCAAGTCACAAAATTTGTTCACAACTTCGGGACATTGTGCGATTGGGCTAGGGATCAAAATTTTGATGTCCAGTGTGAGTCCCTTCAAGCACAGACTAGTCAAACTGTGGAACTTGAGGATTAATTCTTTTGTGGAAAAATTGTTGCCTCCAAAATCAAAGTCACTTTCCTAATTAAGGCCACAATTTCGAAACATCACAGTTTTCAATTCCACATGTTATCTCTTGCATTTTAAAATTAGGGTATATTTGAAATCATTTGGATGAGGAAGAAGAAAATGAAAGATTAGGTTGGTTGGGACAGAGAGGAAAATAGGAGAGAAGGAAGGGAGAAGAAGAAGGAACTGTGAAAACAAAGCCCGTGGGTTGCGACGTGTTGACTAATTTTCAAATATTTCAAGAGCATTGACTTTGACCAACCCTCTCTCTATCTCTCCTCATTCTAAGCCTCTCATTTGGTTCTATATATCTTCATTGGGGTTTCTTGGATTATTTCTTTGTCTTCAATATAATCTTTTAGTCTGTTACAGAAATGTATTGGCCTTTTGTGTTTGTATCACTGTGGACTTGTTAGATTTATCATTCCATTCGAGTAATGTAAAAGAGATTGTGGTCACATCGTCCTCCTCAGATCGCCGCCATGCCATCATCGCCGGTGAGTGAATATATGCATGCTTACTTGTTGGAAACACCGTATGGCCGTATATATATATTAGACTGTCCTTATCACTCGACATTGATTGTTTTGATAAATTTGTTTTCTTTAGAAAAAGAAGTTCAGAGCTCTTGATTTAATACATCCCTTGATTGAACTGCTAGTTTTTCAACATTCACATTATGATATGTACTCCTCTTGTCTGATGACAAAGTCTATTCCTGATTCGCTTCTCTTTTCTCCTGTATTATGGTGTTATCTTTCAACTATTCTACCACTTTATTATATGTTTGAAGCATTCATTTTATTCTAGGGAGTACTGCCTCTTGATTTACTGAGGGGTACGTAATATCTCCTAAAAACAGTATCATCAATACATCTCGAACAATATTTTTTGTTGTATTGTTGTAGATGATGCCAACATTTAGTGTTTATTTAGGAGCACTAAAAATAAATGCTTTTATACTACTTTGTAAAAAAACTCTTCACACACGTTTATCTATACAAATCACTTAATAAGTTGATCCAAAATGCTCCTTATATCATGCAATAATGACCAAAGAAACTGCAAAATGCAAATACAAATTTTGGAAAAAGCACGCTGAGATCCTGGTCAAAAACAATAATATCTAAAAAGTCTCATAATTTATTAATGGAGCCACTTTCCCTAGTCATTGACAAGTTAGAGAACTTTTCAAACACTTTTTTTTTTGTTGGAGCCTTAGTGTGATTTTTCCTACAATTTTTTTAAAAGCAAATACTAGTCAAATCAAAATATTGACTACAAGAGATCCACGTACACTTGTGTAGCAACGTGAACGCATCTCAACCATAGAACAACAACAACAACGACAACCACAATAAGGCATATGCTACGAAGGTTTTGTGACTTTTTAATTCCAAATGGTGAAATATTTAATTAAAGCCAATATCAACAACTCATAAATAGGACCCCAATTTGGCCAGCCCTTGCTTCTTCTTAGAAATCAAAGTATTAGGCATGGGGCTATAGCCATTTAACTATAAATATGGGTATTAGTTCACAGTTCCTTTGTCAGACTGCGATATAATTGAGCAATGATATGGAGCTAATTGAGATTAAAATAGTACTTCTTCCGGTTTTAAATATAAGATAAAGTTAACTTTTTTTAGAGATTAAGGAAGTTAAATAAGTTACTTAATCATATAATATATTGTGTATCCTTAGATTATATATCAGTTTATAAATTAAGCAATATAGTTTGGAGAAAAATTGACAAACATAAATATTTTAAAGTAATTTAATTAGCTTTCTTAATATGTACAAAAAAAGTCAACTCTGTATTATATTTAGAATTAGAGGAGTAGTACTTTTTTAGTTTTTAAATGACAATGTCTAATAAAGAAGACATGAGAATATTTTACCCAAAAAAAAAAAAGAAGACATGAGAGTAATAACAAATTTTTTTTAGATAGAAACAATAATAAAAATTCATTTCACTCTCAAACACCCGATGTTTGGATGCAGAGAAAAGGGGGCGGGGGGATAGGAAGAATGAATACTAGAAAATAAAACTTCCAAAAATGATAAAGAAATTTACTGTTTTTGAAAGTTTCTCCCCCCAATTCTCTCTGAATCCAAACATAGGGCCAACGCTTTATGTCTTTAATGAAAACAAATAAATACACTCACATAAACGAGCTATCACGCCTCTTCTAATTGATCCCAATAAGCAAAATTACATTCTAGTAAAATATTAATTCCGGTGCTAATATAATTAATACTACCTCCGGTCCTAATTATAAGACAAAGTTGGTTTTTTTTGGAGAAATTAAGGAACTAAATAAGTTATTTAATCATATCATATGATATGTATCCTTAGATTATATATGAATTTACTAGTCAAACTAATTAATTTGAAAAAAAAAATATAAATATAAATACTCTAAAATAATTTAATTAGCTTACTTAATTTCTTCAAAAAAATTATTTTATCTTATAATTAGGACCGAATGGAGTAATATGATCATATATACAAACTATGATAAATGCCAAAGGTTTGTAATTCAAATAATTTAAATTACAAAGAAGTGGTTAGCATAAAATGAACAACTGACTCAACAAAAAATTAAAAAAAAAAAATCTACCTGTTTTAAATATCATGTTAATTGAATTAGTTTCCGTACACTCACGGTTGCTAGCTAAAGCTTTCAATTAATAATTTTTAAATAATTTTATTTGAAATCTGACGACTGTTAATATATTATCTTTTTTTTTTTTTTTGGCAAAAAGGCATTATGTTTATTTTAGATAATATCGTATAAAATATTTTTTAAAAAAATAAAAATGAAAAAAAAAATATTAAATCTAAACTATCCAAATTTAACCTAAATGGCCTAAATTTAAACGATGAGTACTCAAACTCAATCCCATCCAGCCAGGAATCACGACGGGCAGTACTTTATTTTTGGGCTGAGAGATCATGTCATGATAAGTAGTACTCCCTTTCTCAGATCCTAATTATATGATAACGTTAATTTTTTTAGAGAAATTAAGAAAGTTAATTAAATTATTTTAGAACATTTATATTTTTATTTTTTCCTCCAAATTAATTAGTTTGATTAATAAACTAATATATAATATAAGGATACATAACATATGATATGATTAAATAACTTATTTAACTTTCTGATTCTCTCTAAAAAAATCAATTTTATCTTATATTTAAAACCGAGAATGATAGTATTTTATTTTTGGACAAGTAGTATATTTTTCCATGCAGGGCGTCATCGACAAATTTTGTTGGCTAGAAAGGAAAAAAAAAAGACGGAGTCAACTTAGTTCAAGATTCTTTCAACAGTATTATTGACAATTTTTTCAACAAAATTTATGTGAATTTATTTTTATGAGTAAAGTAAATGTTATTCAAAATGCACAAAAAAAAAAAATCACAATGACTCCTAAACAAATTATATATGCGTGTGGATTTTTGGCCTGAAGGGTCAGAGTGTCCGAGCAGCATGGCTATAGATGGGATAGATAATAAAATAGTACTTCCTGATGTAGTTGATCCTTTTTTTCGGTGATTAAAGGAGTTAAGTAAGTTATTTAATTATGGGAGAATTGCTGATAAATACCTTTTTGGTAAATTAATTGCTGAATGCTACCATTACACATAACGAAAGATATTTTGCACATAACGGAAGATTGCTTGCACATTTATACGGAAGACTTTTGCACACACGGAAGATGATTTGCACAAAACGGAAGATCACTTGCACACACAGAAGATCACTTGCACGTTTGATAGCAATGAGCAATTAATTTGCTTCCAAAGTATTTTTCAGAAATTCTCCCTTTAATTATATCATATATTATTTATGATTAAATTATATATCAATTTATAAGTTCAATAAATTAATTTAGAAAAAAATTAATAAATATAAATACTTTAAATTAATTTAATTAATTTCTTTAATCCCTCAAAAAAAATGAATTAAGAGTGAAAATGACTCCATACTTTTCCAAGATTTGTGAAAAGAAGCAAGATTTGTGAAAGGAAAAGCTCGTGGGTGGTTCCTTGACTACTTTCCACTAATTTCGGGCATTCATTTTGACTTTGACTCCATACTTTTCCAACCTCCTCTCTCTTTTTTTCTCCCTTTCAAAATTCAATAATACATGCACCCCCCTCAACTTCCTTTAACTTGCAGGTTGCCCCTCCATTTTTCTTTAATTTCTTTTCTCATCACCGTTCCACACCGACGCGTAATCACATCTCCTCTTATAATCAATGAGTTATATGGTAGTACATACTCTTCAACAACAACTTCAACAATAATTGTTACATTTGATGGGACTTCACTACAAAATAAATAGGATATTAGCGACAGAATTTAAGGACAGAAAATGTTTCGTCGCTAAAAAAGACGTTACTAATTCAATTAGAGATGAAATTTCACTAAATTGGAGACGGAGTAGTGAAGGAAATTATGTCGCTAATGACTAATTCCGTCACCAATTTATGGAATAACATTCTTTTTTTGCGACAGATTAAATTTCCAGGATAGCCTATTCCGTTTTTGAGACGGAATTAGCAACGGAATTTCTGTCGCTAATCCATCGCAATCCGATTGCTAATTTGTCGTAATTCTGTCGCAAACTTAATTTTTGGTTTGTTTAATAATGTTGTAATGGAAATTCCGTCATAAATCTGTCTCTAATCTTTTCTAATTTTATTTTTTACAATTAAAAATTTCATGTTATTTTGAATTTAACTGTAAGTCAACCTTAATAATGGTTAAATAAAAAAAAGTGAAATTAAATGGATTACAAAAAAAAAATTTGAAACCAAATTATAAAATGATAGTAAGTAATATCCAAAAAGCAACAAAAGTACTCAAGTGAAAATGTATATTATATATCAAACAAACCACATAAATGTTATAATGTAGTCAAATAACCTAGAAACTGCCATATTTTATGGTGTGCTATATCACCTACGTCACGAGCTTCAATGTTTGAATTGTTGACTGCCCTAAGCCAAATATGCAACTCTTCCTGCTATTATGTACTACCTGCAGCCTCTAAATATAGGTTCCTTCTTATTCATCTAGTTGATTTGATTGCATATCACTTGGAGAATCTGTATTAGAACACTTTAGATGCCTTAATCCTCATGTAATGATCCTATTAAAGAAAATAATGAGTACAAAAAGTTAAAATATATGAATAAATATAAAATAAAGGATAATATCAACAACTAAAATGAATTTGACCGCTCAAGTTAACACAACAATAACAAGCAATCAACAAGTCATTTCTTACACAAATAAAAATGTTCTGTTCGTATCTTATCTCACTTTAACTTGAATCAAAATCATAATTAAGCAAAAACCACATTATGGATAGAGTTTATACGTAAAGTTATTTCATGTTTGTGCAAAACGTCAATGGCACATGTAGTGCAAGCTTATACATATTTGAAACCAAACAATCCATCTAGTATTCTAGTATTTCCTGTTTACACTTAAAAGAAATGTGTCGTTCGAATATATATATCAATATCATAATTTAGTCAAAAGTAACAGCTATAAACAAGGTCATTAAGGGATTTTTTTTTTTTTCAAAAACCACATTATGGATACCATTCTAGCAAAACTAGTTCCGGAAGTTTAGCAAAATTTCAGAGTTCATGAACCGCATATAACAACAATAATTTTACCATTTAGCAAAACTATTTCTGGAAATTTTAATCCAGTAATAGCAGCAATAGCAAGTAAACTCACTACACTCTCAGGGACAAATTATCAGCTCTCAGGGACAAATTATCAGCTCATAAATGCGACAACAATGGCACTTAATAGCACAATCCAACAATTTTGTTTCCAAGCAATTCAATGCAATGCCAATTACAACAACAACAACAATAATTTCAATAGGATACACAGAGCCAAACCAAGGAATAATGAATTCCTTCACAAACTTGTTTCCAATTGAATATGATCAGTTGATCACTGGTTTCAATATTCTAGAAGTGTTGACTCAAACCACAAGTTAAAAAACCAATAACAGAGGATCATCCACAATTCAAGAAAATGTGTTCAAAGCAAGATATATTTTTGGCAGACAACAAACCTCAATTGCCTAAGGTGAAATTCTGCCAAAAAGCAATAATAATTCAACAACAGAAATTATGCAAAAAAAAACAAAGCTGCATCAATAACCTCCAAAATGTATAGGATCCAGTAAATTATTTTGCTACAAATTCAAATTCTTAAAAAATTCCATCAAATGTAATCTAATTCAAAGATCATAAAAACACTAACTTTTTTTTATACTTTCTTGGGTCACCCAATTTTCTTTTGTCTGGGATTTGAAGTGAAAACAATGAGTATCATTCTATGTAACAGACTTGAGTGGTTCTTGTCCTTATTTACCTAAGTTACCATCTATTTTGTTATCCTTATTCAGCATAGTCAAGAGCTCCAAAAACATTTTTACCTCTTTAAAGATGTAATAAATTTGAAAATACTAAAGTACAAAACAATATTAATAACTCCTTGCCTTTGTTCAACAATTAAAGAAAAGAAAAGAAAAGAAAAGAATCAACAATTAAAGAAAAGACTACAAATAATTTTATAAGTTACAATTAACATGTTAGCATATATTGTACTAAACTAAATAAAGGGAAAAAAAAAAGCTCACCGAATCATATAGAAGAGGAAGCCAATAGCATTGAGGGGTTGACAAATCCTCCTTCATTAACTGCAAAATAGAAAGATGTGTATCTTATTTCAGAATGGTAACCTAAAAAACCAAAACTAATAATAGTTTCCAGTACAAACTTAATTTTTAGTGCATTCTTATACTCAGAAAGATTGCAGGAGTTTATTATATGTAATAAAAAAAATATCCACATAAATCTTCATTTTCAACAATAAAAAAACGTTCATTTCCATCATATATCCTTTTTCTCAAAACCTTCTACAACTCTGACATCATTACAAAATTCTTATTGTCACAAATTGCTGCAACCCAAGAGGCCAAGATAATAAAATAGTACTTTCTGATGCAGTTGATCTTTAGTGATTAAAGAAGTTAAATAAGTTATTTAATTATATCATATATTTTATACTAAAACGTTCATTTCCATCATATATCCTTTTTCTCAAAACTTTCTACAACTCTGACATCATTACAAAATTCTCATTGTCACAAATTGCTGCAACCCAAGAGTCCAAGATAATAAAATAGTACATCCTGATGCAGTTGATCTTTTTTTAGTGATTAAAGAAGTTAAATAAATTATTTGATTATATCATATGTTGTGTATGATTAAATTATATATCAATTTATAAGTCCAACAAATTAGTTCAGAGAAAAGTTGATAAATATAAATACTTTAAATTAATTTAATTAATTTCTTTAATCTCTCTAAAAAAAATCAATTAACAATGAAAATGACTCCATACTTTTCCAAGATTTGTGAAAAGAAAAGCTCGTGGGTGGTTCCTGGACTAATTTCAACTAATTTCAGGCATTCATTTTGACTTTGACTCCATACTTTTCCAACCTCCTCTCTCTTTCTTTCTACCTTTCAAATTTAGATAATACACCCCTCAACTTCCTTTAACTTGCAGGTTGCCCCTCCATTTTTCTTTAATTTCTTTTCTCATCACCGTTCCACACCGACGCGTAATCACATCTCCTCTTATAATCAATGAGTTATATGGTTGTACATTATCTTCAACAACTACTTCAACAATAATTGTTTCATTTGGTGGGACTTACTGCACAATATTATTGTATTATATCATCAATTAAATTTTTAGATTATTAATCAAACGATTTGGTTCAATAATTTCATTATATGTGATATTTTATCTTTCTTTATCCTTTTTGAAAATTTCTATACCGTCTGTCTATCATCCTCTCATCAATGCCCTTAATAGTCTTCTTTATATATGCCTAAATCAATTCCAACGATTTTCTTATACTATTTGCGTCATAATCAATATACTATACTTATTTTTTTATAAAAAAAATCTCTGACAGATCGCAAGCGCCCTTTCACACACAGTCATCTTGTTTTTTACAACCATGTTCCCAAGTAATCTGCTTTATACAAGATTCCAATTGCTTGTCAATTCCCAGCGAAGTAAGCCACTGAAATAATAATCACAATCTTAGATGCCATATACCCCAAAATGACTGGCACCACCAACTACAATACTCTTTTTTTGCATCCCTCGTTAACAATAATGAAGAAACCCTAGCATCATCATCATCATCAACAGCAGCAACACTGGAATATTCACATATGGATAGCGTCTTCTTCTTCTCAGAAGCCTAAAGACTTGATTTCCTCCAATCCGTATTCAACACTTATGGCTGCGCTTATATCTGCCTCTGGTTCTACTGTCCCTCTTCCAAGTAATTAATTATATGTTTATGTATATATATACATATTTTGTGTGGTTTAGTTCCAAGTACAATTCCTCTTTTTGATTTTGATTATTCTTGCGCAGTCGGCTGATCTTCTTGGATGGTTTGTGCGACGTACCAAACTGTCTGGGTGTTTTAGACCAATATTGGGGTTTGGAATTTGATGTCACTTCTGATAATTAGTAGGACTCGTGTATTCATTAATTCCCTAATAATTATGCATTAATTGAAGAGTGTTTTGCTTAATTATCTTGCTTTTGATTATATATATCAGTGGCGTTCCGGGACTAGCTTTTCGGAACCACCAGTACACCTTCCTAGAGCTGCAACAATCCGATCTCTTAAGACTCGCATGCACTCATATCCAAAGACGCTTCTTTCAGGTAATTATCTAACTCGAGACTTAGTAGCCAAACATATATATCATCACACAGAAGAGCTCGCATTAATTAATGGTGTATGCATGTTTTTACAGGAAGCAAGGATTAAGGTTAGTTTATTTTGTCTCTGAACTAGAGAATTGCTAGTTTTTTATTACATAGAACGTGGTCATTAATCGTTAATTAATATATATCATGTTCCTTAATTATATACAGACAGCTGTTTTCATAGGTTGCGGCAATGGGGAAATTGAGCTTGGTTTCTCATCAGTTACCTCTCAAGTCAGTAAAGTTAATTATTAAAGTCTATAAAATTACTCTCTGCCTATATAGATAATGAATTTTTTACATTATTGTTTGGAGTCTGATGTATGTGGCTTTAATTTCTGTGCGCGCGCGCGCGGGCGCAGGGTGCTGAGATTCATCAAACAGATGATGCGATGAAGAACTTGTTTGCAGAAGAACATTCTAGACGGTCCCATCTAGCTCAACTGAAGAATCCATCTTCATGTTGTTTGAGATCAATAATATCCACAGCGAGCAGTCCCGAATCCACATCCCTCCGGTCCGGTAATATTCCTCCGGCGGCCACTTGGCTCTTGCTTGAAATGCAGGAGAATGAACACGAAGCAATAGTTAAAGCAATTATTCATGTTATACCCTCGCCTTCTTCTTCTTCTTCTAATAATAATAGTAATAATAATTTAGCCTTTATTCAAAAGCAAAATCCGCCTATTACACATCCAGAAGCAGGAACTAGTGCTTTTACCCGGTACAGACCTAATTCAGAAATGATGAGTTCCAAATTACCGAGCAGGAGGCAGCAACAAAGCTTGCTCAAGAGATCATTCGAATTGTTGAGAAGCTTAGGTTTCATGAGAAATATGAGAGAGCGCCATCAGGCTAGTCGTCCCACTAGTGCCCACCTCCTTCATGTGATCTCAGAACGAAGAAGACGTGGGAAGTTCAATCAGAACTTTCAGGCACTTAGGTCACTACTCCCTCCTGGAGCCAAGGTACTTCATTATATCAAACTAATTTGTCTTGCTTAATCGAATGAATGATGATACATAACATATGTTATGAATAATTAACTTATTTAGCTTCTTTAACTTATCTTAAAAAAAAAAGTCAATTAAGTCTTATATTAAGAAACGGATGAAGCAGTTCAAAATTCAAATGATCATTACCAGAGAGTATAATTGAATTTTCATGTGTATGTAGAAAGACAAGGGTTCAATACTTACAGCAGCAAGGGAGACATTGAACTCTTTGATGGCTGAGATTGAAAAGATGACCAAAGGAGATCAGAAAATGAAAGCCAGGGAATTATTAATATTAACAGATCAAGAAACGAAAACCAGTAGTACCTCCTCTACTGAAAGACTGAGTGTGAGAGTCTCAGATGTGGGAGGGTCAAGCTCATCAGAGGAAAGATTCATTGACCTGCAAGTGACTGTGAGAGGACGAAGCTATTATAATTCTCAGGAAGAGATATTGATTCGCTTATTGGAATTCTTGAATGGAGTTCAGGGAGTGATCTTGGTTTCTGTGAACTCTAACACAACACATAGAGCACAAGAAGGAGCCGCCATTAATGAAGCAACTTTAACACTCATGATAGAGGTACGCACATTACATATGAATCCGATCCCGACATCTACTTTCAGTTCATATAAGATAGTACGTACAAATTTTTAGCCAAGTTATATCTTATCTCTTTCTTAGGGTTCTATATTTATTGTGTTGCCTAATATAGTAGTGGTATGTTCGTATATACAATTTCCTTCTGAGTAGGGCTTAATGCACATTGGCTAAACTTTACAGATAGCCTGTTAGGTGCCTTAAGTTGTTGCTAAGGATAACAAGACTAGCTATCGAATTTGGAGTGTATGTCCCCCTCTCAGCCGCCACTTACAATTTTCACACTTCTCAAATGTTATTTGTATTCTTTTTTATAAATAGATTTTACATAAAATAAGTGACATTTTTATATCTTATAGACAGAAAATGATGCAGCTTCAAATTTCTTTTATGATTTTTCAAAAAAAAAACTATAAATTAAAAAGAAGCTACACAATTTTATAGTATTTTCTATTTGAAAAATAGTAAATAATTTAAAACTGTATCATTTTCTGTCCATAAAATATCAAATATTACTTAAATTCTAAATATAAAAACAAATATAGAGTACAAATAACATTTGGGAAGTGGGGGAAATGGGGCAGCGGGGGCGGCTGCCACCCCTTGCCCCTAGCTATCACGGTTTAGAACACAGAATGGTCTAGATACATTTCAAATTCAGAACCAAATGTTAATGATTTTTTAGGTAATATTATATTGTTGTAAAGTTAAAAGGAAGGATCTTAGAAAGTGCAGTGATAGAACTTGGTGCGCTATGGTACGTCGAATTCTCTGAGGATTTGATTATTCAACAACATTTCATATATTCAAAAAGGTTCCACTTTTGGCAGCCACCAATTAAGAATTTGAGCTATATTGATTTCTTGCCAAAAGTTATCTCCTGCTGCTGGAAGACACGTAATAAAACCTTCTATTGATACGCATACAATAAATAGACATATGGTATACACCTGGGAATCGGATTAATACCAATCTCATTTGTTTGTAGTGCACTTTATACTACGAACTAACGGAATCTTATATTAAGATCAGAATGTAGTAGCGAGTTACTAGGTATAGATGAGAACCAACTCATAGATTTTGTGGGTTTTTTAAAGAGGTCTTTATTCTTTTAACTTGACAAGTTGATATTAACCCTATATTTAGATGGAGAGAAAATTAGGAGAGAAATACAGAAAACTCCAAAAAATAGTAATTTTCTTTTTACCTCTTTGTTTTTGTTCCTAATATTCCTTTTCTCTATCCCCAACTTTTCTTTCCATCCAAACATAACTTAAAAATAACTACGAGTACTTTACAATAAGATATCTGTTGCAATAAAGTTGTTGCTACGCTATTTCGACGGCTGAAAATAGGCTGCTAGATTATATTAAAAGAGGAGTCTCCTATCTTTGAATTGTATATGTTATATAATTACCAGTATTCTTCCTTTTGTTTTATGAAAATCGATAATGTTGCCTACAAATAAATGTTAATTAAATACCCGACATGATTTGATTTGAATCTTAGTTAATTTAATTTGTAGTACCTCGGGTGTTATATTTTGGATTTGCTTTTTGAAATAATAAACATAAACAAATTATAATTTTGACATGTTAAATATCTTATAGTAGTATAATTGATTGGTTGTGATCCACGATAGACTTATATTATGTATTAAAAATTTTATTCGTTAAATTCTTATATTGAAATGCAATCATGGTTTTCAATAATAATATAACCTATGTGATAACTAATATGTATAATTTTACTGAAGAATACACTAAGGGTGTTTAAGGTGTTCTGGTCCCGGTCATCTCAGCCTGGTCTTAGATATTTTAATCCTGGAATCTCCCATTTGGGATAGTAACAGGTATCACCCTTGAGATCCCAGTCCCAGTTTTTTTTTTAAACAAATTTTATCTCATAAATTAAGTTATCTTTTTATTTTTGTATTTTTTACTTTATAAATTAATTTATCCTTTTATTAGATGTGTATCACATTTTTACTTAACTGCATATATAAAGATAATAACAAATATAATAATAATCTAAATGATAATAATAAAACGTAGATCAATTTATGTAATTATTATAGCCTTATTAGTTGTTAAATAATAACGTTAAATACTAGAATATAGAGAATTTTAATAATATAATAATATTTTTTAAATTTATTATTTTCTTAAAAAAATAAATCAGAATTTTCTGATCCCATCCCAATACTTCCAGACTGGGATCACACCAATCCGGGATGCAATTACAAAAAAATGGAAACCAGAACCAGGATTGGAGGATCCAGTCCCATTTGATCACAGGTTTGAACACCCCTAGAATACACACTCAACTACAACACTCACATGCACACATATCGATAGAAGTTAAAGTGATCAGAATTATATGATTGTCATGTTTTGATTAAAAATTATAATTAACCACTAACCAGTAAGTTTTGAATCGGCAATAATTAATATGATTTGGTTCCCCATATATATATATATATCAAATTTGAATGCTTTGATATTTTCTATGTACAAAATTTCATTCTCACCAATAAAATTTTTAAGGGTGACCTTTTCCAAAAAAATTTTTCCAGTTTTTTGCGCTTAATTTATTGAAGTTGTGTCTCAAAAATTCAAAAAAAAAAATATATTTATAGGGGAGCGAATGGGATGAGGGTGCCTTCAGAGAAGCAGTGAGGAGGGTGGTTGCTGACCTGGCAGAGTGACTAACCAGACCAATTACCACCTGACACGTCAACCCTCCAGTTTTGGTATTTGTATAATGTTTAGGGGGTAGTTACCATGAGTTCTCAAGCAAGATACTTAAGTGCCAAGAAGACTCAATTACAACTAAAAAGAATGCACGGGCAAGTTCCAATGTAAAAAATACAACAACTTTCTTGTTTTGGGATAGGACTTTTTGGTAATTAAATTACTTCCTTGGGACCTCATAGTAATCCCCCCTAATTTTTTATAGTAAAATTATGCTGCAGAGTAAACACTAATTGATAAAGTTTTCATCTAAAATTTATTTTTGTACAATGATATATAGTGCTGTGTAAGGCAAAACTAGTCTCAATGGTGAGTCCTTAATCTTTATTAGGATCTTGAACTCAAATGCTTTTAGTAGGAAGAAAAGATAATTTTAGTGTTATATATTTTAGTTTATAAAAGAGTTAATTAACAAAGAATGTGAATACATTTAACACTAATGGAGTGAAGTTATCATAATATAATATGAATATTTAAATAAATAAAGTGCCATGCATAAATCCAAATGCTCATAGTTAGAAGTTTTTTTCATTTGATCAAGGGAACTAATCTCTTTCGAGATTTAGAGTGTAAATGGTTTTTATCTCTCTCATCAAATGTACTTCTCGGCATTCAAACTTTTGTTCTCCTCTTAACGGTAGAATATGAGGCCGCTTTCCACCTTAACCAACAACTTACAAATATAATCAGAAGTTTTATATTTTAGAAGAAACACAAATGGATACTAATTCAACAAGAGATTCTCGCAAGAGGGTCCAAGGCCACAAAAATTCAAAAGAATTTTTATATTTAAGAATTTAAATACACACACAACATGGGTTCACATATATATGTATACTTAACACAGAATATAATGCCTTAACATTTGACAATTGACACTTGAGTGTCTCGTCAAAATTAAGTTCACCCTTCAAGTCACAAAATTTGTTCACAACTTGGGGACATTGTGCGATTGGGCTAGGGATCAAAATTTTGATGTCCAGTGTGAGTCCCTTCAAGCACAGACTAGTCAAACTGTGGAACTTGAGGATTAATTCTTTTGTGGAAAAAGTGTTGCCTCCAAAATCAAAGTCACTTTCCTAATTAAGGCCACAATTTCGAAACATCACAGTTTTCAATTCCACATGTTATCTCTTGCATTTTAAAATTAGGGTATATTTGAAATCATTTGGATTAGGAAGAAGAAAATGAAAGATTAGCTTGGTTGGGACGACAGAGAGGGAAATAGGAGAGAAGGAAGGGAGAAGAAGAAGGAACTGTGAAAACAAAGCCCGTGGGTTGCGATGTGTTGACTAATTTTCAAATATTTCAAGAGCATTGACTTTGACCAACCCTCTCTTTATCTCTCCTCATTCTAAGCCTCTCATTTGGTTGTATATACCTTCATTGGGGTTTCTTGGATTATTTCTTTGTCTTCAATATAATCTTTTAGTCTGTTACAGAAATGTATTGGCCTTTTGTGTTTGTATCCACTGTGGACTTGTTAGATTTATCATTCCATTCGAGAAATGTAAAAGAGATTGTGGTCACATCGTTCTCCTCATATCGCCGCCATGCCATCATCGCCAGTGAGTGAATAGGCAATGGAACACTATTACAAAAATAGGTAATAGTGATGTAGGTTTTGTGGCACAGCTTCTTGTTATTATTCTTATTATTTTTTTGATATAGGGATATTGTGGCGCTTATTGGATAGTGTTACAAATAGGAGCAGGCCTTGTGTGGCTCTTGTCTGAGCAAGCAGCACACAAGCTACTTTATACGGCTGCCATTGGTTCCCTCCTTTTCACTTACAATTCATTCCCTCTACTCCTTGTTCCCTCTCATCATACCGTCCTCCCCACTCCCTTTTTTCATTTCATCATTCTCCATTCTCACTTAGACAGCTCACCGTCCCCACTCCCTTTTCCCTTATTCTCTATTTTTGTCCCCATACTCACAGTCCCCACCTCCTCTCCTTCTCTTTTCATCATTCTCGCCACTTCCTCCATTTTTGCTTCAAAAGTCCACATCACGCCTCCTCCCTCCTCTTTTCTGTACTCATCACTGTCCCCACTTCCTTTGATCCCATTTGTTGGGCCAAAACGACCCCAGTACTCCTCCTTCCTCCACATTTGCATTGGTTCATTTGTTGCGCCATCCCATGAAAGTACCCACTCTCTTTATCTTTTTCTTTTTTAAAATTTAGCAACTTTATCTTTTTTGTTTTTTGCTTTTCTAATTTTTTTTTTTCATGTTTGTGTTTATAGTTTGAGCTCACTCTATTAAAACTTCTATTCACTGTAAGTTTTTTAATTTTTGAGCTTACAAATGTAATATTATTGGAAGTTAATAGTTTAATTTTCTAATTTTTTTTATATTTTATTTATTATAAAATCTGAAAAAATTATTCTCATTTTTTTATGCTGAAAAATAAATGAGATAAAATTAAATGTTATTGTGTATAGGTTGTATGTGAAAGATACGTATGAGTTATAATTTGAAGGTGTTCTAGTCATTGCTATTGATGATGAGTTGCATAAGTATATATGATTTCTTTCTTTATGAGCTATGAAAAATAAATTGATGATATATGTTGGCAAATATGATTTCTTTCTTTATGAGCTGTGAAAAATTATTATGTTGATGTGGCATTAATTAATTGATGATTTATCAATTAAAAGAGAGGGTTTAAGACCTGGAAAGCTTCAATTTTTAAGATGTTATGCTGCCCAATTTATTTTAAAACAAATAAGAAAAGATAAAAGTAATTAGTAAATGCAATAGTTAAGAAACTAACCACTTTTTAAAAATAGGTTGAAGGTATAGATGGATCAAAAATGGGTGTCATCTGATCGATGTTCAAGGGAATATATAGTGGGGTAAAAGAGTTTATTAGATTTGCAGTTGAGCATACAAAAGATCCTAACAAAATCTTGTGTCCTTTCTTATCTTGTTGTTATGGAAAGCGAATTAGTTAACTTAATTTGCTAAATCATTTAGTGTGTCACGGAATTGATCAAACATATACACGATGGACAAGGCATGGTGAAACGAACAATGTATGTAGTCATCAGGGGCATACCACAAGTGGTGCTTCTAATGAGTTTAACCGAAGCATGTGTGATGAGGACGATAGTCTTGAAGAAATGCTAAATGCCGTTGAAGGGGTGTTTTATAACTGCCCTAAAGAATTTGAGAAGTTGAAAGGTGATGCAGAGAAACCATTATATGCCGGTAGTATTGAATACACAAGATTGCTAGCAGCGTTGAAATTATACAACTTTAAAGCACGGTATGGATTGAGTGATTCGAGTTTCACCACACTGTTTGAACTTTTGCATGATATGCTTCCAAAAGAAAATGTACTTCCTATCAAGACATATGAGGCAAAGCGAATTCTTTGCTCTATAACCGGTATAGGATATGAGAAGATACATGCATGCCCTAATGATTGCATATTATTTCAGAATCAGTATGCAACATTGGGGGTGCCCTAAATGCAATGCACCTCAATATGGGAAGAAGAAAGGAAAAAGTCCTTTGAAGGTGCTATGGTATTTTCCCATTATTCCGTGATTCCAATGACTAAACAATAATGCAGAGATTACTAAGCAGTTGACATGACATGCAGATGAAAGGATTAAAGACATGAAGCTCAGGCACCATGCAGATGCTCCTCAATGGAAAAGAATTGATCATGAATAACCTGACTTTGCAGACGAAGTAAGGAACCTATGCCTTGCACTGTCAACTAATGGAATTAATCCGCACGATGTTCAAAGTAGTACACATAGCGCGTAGCCGGTAATATTGATAATTTATAACCTTCCTTCAAACTTGATCATGAAACACAAGCTGATGATGCTACCCATGTTAATTTCTAAGCCAAGACAACCTAGGAATAATATAAATGTATACTCGGCTTCTTTAATGGATGACTTGAAACTGCTTTGGACAGAACGCGTCAATGTGTATGATGAGTACAGGGAAGAAAGTTTCACTTTGAAAATTATATTGTTTGGCACAATTAATGATTTTCCTGCTTATGGTAATTTGTCCAAATACAGCGTCAAAGGATATGGTGCATACCCTATATGTGAAGATGACACTCATTCAGTGTGACTACATCATTGCAAGAAAAATTTTTACATGGGACATTGAAGATTCTTACCATCACACCATCATTGGAGGAAGTGCAAAAAAGCTCTCAATGGTGATTCAGAAGAAGGTAGCACACCGAAGATGTTGACCGGTGCCTAGGTTTTACAAAGGTAAAAGACTTGGATAATACTTTTTGCAAGCCTTTTGTAAAACAAATCAAAACAAGTGGTTGGACGAAAAAGGTTATTTTCTTTGAACTTCTATATTAGAAGTCTTTATATGTGAGACATTTTCTCGAATTATGCATATAGAAAAAACATATGTGATAGTCTAATTGGCACATTGTTCAATATCCAAGGAAAAAGTAAGGATAGTGTCAATTTGAGGTTGGATTTGGTGAACTTGGGAATCAGAGAAGAGTTGGCACCGGTTGAGCAAAGGCACCATACTTATCTACCTTCAGCGGCCTACACTTTGTCAAGGAAAGAGAAAAAATTGTTTTGTGAGTTTTTGCAAGGAATTAAAGTTCCCGATGGCTACTATTCAAATATAAAGAACCTTGTATCGGTGAAAGAGTTAAAGTTAAAAAACCTTAAATCTCATGATTGTCATGTGCTCATGTAGAATTTCCTACCAGTTGGTATATAGTTCATTTTACCAAAAAATGTAAGAAACACCATCACTAAATTTTACATGTTTTTTAAGTTGATTTGCAATAAAGTGGTTGATTCAACCAAGTTGCAAGATTTGCAAAGGCTAATTATTTGTACTCTATGTGAACTTGAAATGTATTTTTCACCGTCATTTTTTGACATTATGGTCCATCTAACCGTACACTTGGTCAAAGAGGTTTAATTTTGTTGTCCAATCTACTTGAGATGGATGTACCCGAATGAGCGATTCATGAAAATTTTAAAAGGGTATGTGAGAAATAGATATCGACCAGAGGGTTGTATTGCTGAAAGGTACATGGATGAAGAAGCAAGTGACTTATTTGTTGATTTTCTATCAAATGTTGACCCTATAGAGATCTCGAAGTCTCGTTATAATGGCCGCAGATCAGGGAAAGAAACAAGTGGGAGGGAGGTAATAACGATATCATGACTGAAAGAGAGCAAGCTCACTTGTATGTGCTACATAACACTGATAAGGTCGAACTGTATGTTAAAGAACATGAGGATGCTCTTTGATTGGTATATGGTGATAGAAATGAAAATTTGATAACAAAAGAATACAATGGGTATTTTTCAAGTTGGTTGAAAAAACGCATTAATGATGGGATGGAGAGGAATCCTGATTCAGTTTCTAAAAAATTAAAATGGTTGTCAAAGGAACCGAGTTTAAATGTATTATCTTACAATGGTTATGCAATCAACGGTTATATATTCTATACACAAAACCATGATACGTAAAGCACAATGCAGAATAGTGGGGTCACACTTGTTGCTAATTCTTGATATAGATCCAGTGCTGAAGACATACACCCTATCTATGTATCAATGTCATACTTTAATGTCATTAAATGCATATGGGAGTAGTTAGATTACTTTATGTTTAGGGTCCATGTCTTCATATGTAAGTGGATTAACAACAACAGTGGATTGCGGACAGATGAGTTAGGCTTTGTTCAAGTGGACCTTTCTAAAGTTTGGTATGGAGATGATCCTTTTATTTTAGCAGTACAAGCAGGACAAGTGTTTTTCATTATGGATCCTGCTATGATGAATTGGTCTATTGTATTCCCATCAAATAAGAATCATTAAGAACAAGCTGATGTTCAAAGTAATGAATATTTGAATATCATTAAGGATGATCCTTCGTTTGAGAATTTGTAGTCAGAAGATATTGGTGTAGATGAAGATGAAGATGAAGATAGACCCTTATACATGAGATATGAGTATGATGAGATATGAAGATGAAGATTAAGATAGACCCTCATACAATAAATTTCACACCTTAAAGTAAATAAAAGGTCTTCAAATAACCAACTACTCTACTTATACTATCTGTAACTTTTGATTGTTGAAAATTGTGCTTCTGCCCTTTTAGTTGTTACCTGCAACTGAAAACTATATATTTGTATGGAAATTGTGAGATTTGAGAGAATCTTAATAGTAACAAACTATCAATCATATAAAATGTTATACATAAATATGCTAGGCACCAAATCTGTAGTAGAACCATGACACTGTGTATGCACCCTACTTGTCACACATGGGTCTTAGACCACAACTAGGTAATGTGTGTGTTCACTATTCATATTACAAAATACGGTATACACACATATAAACACTCACATAGTGTATGAGAGATAGGTTACTACCTAGAATATCCTTTCCTTGCCTGACTGTCGGTCCAAATTGTCTGTCCTGCTCGGGCTATCAGTATATCCTAAAATTCTAAATTTGGGATAAATGAGTTATTACTCATTTATAAATCACTCTAAACTTATTGGGTTGGTTATCTTGACTCAAAAACAGATTTTGACCATTTTATCCTTGGGAACCCAGTCTAAGCCCCTTTGTACCCGATCTAACTGTACTTTTTCCAAAAATTTTGACCTGAGCTATTCCTACATGGTTTTGTGTGTAGAATCCATTTGTAACCTCAGTTTTCACAAAATAACTGCCAAATGATAATTTTACCCTTGACAACCCCTATTTAGGGTTTTAGGGGTATTTTCATAATTTCACTTTATAGGGCTTTTCCAAAAGTATTAAACATCAACCCTACACAATTTTTCTCCTGAACACCATAAAATCATCAGATTTATGAAAATCCAACTCCTACCCCTTGATTTAGGTATGTCCAAAACTTAGGGGGGGAAAGGAAAAAATTGTGATTTTGATTTTTAACTTTAAAAGCTTGTTCCTTCCCACTCCTAATCCCTGATTAACCATTTAAACATACACTAAACAAGATTTGAGGAAATTTGGGCAGTATAACCCCTTAGGGTTTTCATTTCCCAAATTTACAAAACCGATAAACATACCACAAATCACAACCAAATCAACAACAACACCATCACAACATCAAAGAGAAGGAGATTATAAAAGTTACCTCTTGATTCCACTCTTCCTCCCACTAGGCCGACCACCCTCACTCTCTCTTCCTTAAAGATTAGCTTGCTAAACATAGTGTTTCATAGAGATAAAGAGATTAGAGAGGGAACTACACAAGTTGGAAGCTAAATCACAAGGAACAACAAAGTTTACCTTAAGATTGCTCCTTCTTCTCTCTAGTTCTTTCCTAAGCTTTCTCTCTCTCTCTCTCTTGCCTGCTCTTGGGATGAAAATATGAAGAGGAAAGAGGAAGCAAAAGCTTTATGAAATATCTCCTTATTTTCCCTAATTAACTAAATTCCAAAAATAGAATTTATGACACCATTGTACTTGGGCTTATCTACTACCAACTAGTATTAGAATCTTCTATTAAACTTGAACCGATCCACCTTCCCTTGGTCAGCCCAAAATGACACCTAGGAGGGTCCTTCATGCTTCAATTTGGGATTCTTCCATTAGCCTAAATAATTGGCCAATTATATTGTAGTTTAATGCAATTAAGCATATGCTTCAATTTTAACAATTATAAATTAATCCTTTGCCATAAGATATTGACACTTGGCACATTTAGGATTCAAAATAATTATTTCCCTTCCTATTATCTTTATTCCACAATTTACATAATTGCCATTACATTCATTTTTTCCAAATTCGCAACAATTGGCAATTTTGGCATATTTTCTGATCAAATTTTAAAAAATCATAACTTTATTTGTAAAACTTCAATTGGAGTGATTCCAAAGGCTATATGACCCTTATTGAGTTTAGTTTCAAGAAAAAATATAGCCTTAAGCTAACTAGAAGCTCACACTTCCCAGAATTTTTGTTTTTGGATGCTGCCATGAATGTTGGCCAGTTTCACTGAGTAAACTTAAAAAAATACATAACTCTTTGTGTACAGCTCCAAATAATTCATATCTCCTATCAAATTAAAGCTTAGGATGTCTACTTTCATCCTATAAAATTTCACAATTTTTGTACATCATTTGCCTATTTAAAAATGTCACATAACAAGACTGCTACACAGGGAAACTCACTGGCAGCAAATTCAAATGTTTACCATTTGTGTTCCAAGCATAATCATGTCATGTGAAATCACTACTTGCTTGGTTTTGTCATTTCATGTTCTCTTTAATTCAACATTTTATTCCCTTGAATATAAGAAATTTTGGTGACCGAAATTTGGGGTATTACATTTATGAACAAATGCGCTTCAAGCAACAAATGGAAGAACAATTTCTAAAACAAATGTGTTTATTGCAAGAACAAAATGTGTAGTTGAAGACGCAAATTGAACACTTAGTGTAGTCTAGGTTAACACAAAATGTTCTCACCTATGATAGCCCAAGTGTCAAAGATAGTTGCACTTTCACACCTAAAGTCCCTCTTCTCTTGGTAATTAAGTTCTTCTCTACTTAACTTTTTGTTATATCACAATTTAGCGAACCTTAATATATTAACTCACTGGTATAAAAATGAAGTCTTAGACTAGCACATTTAAACCGGTTATAACGGGTAAGGTCTAAAAGAAATGCGCGGTGGCATTATCATAATTTTGACAACTTCTGAGACCGGTTACCTTAATATACAGTCTAAAAAATATTATCTAGACCGGTTTTCTAACAAACCAGTCTTAAAAATATAAAATAATTAAAAAAAAAGTCTATGTAATATATTTTTTAGACCGGTTATAAAAATAACCGATCTAGTATATTTACTGAATTACTAAATTAATATATATCTATTACATTTAAGACCGATTGTAAGTGAAAATCGGTCTTATATGTTTCACTTTTTAGATCGGTTATAAATAGAAACCGGTCTAAAAGGTTAACCAAATAAATAAAAATAAAAATGTTGATTTAAAACCGGTTGGTGGAAATAATCGGTCTTAAATGTTTAACATTTTAGACCGGTTAAATTAGAAACTAGTCCAAAAGTTTATTTAAATAAAAAAAATTAAAAAACCTTGATTTAAGACCGGTTGGTAAGAATAACTATCATATTTAAGACCGGTTATTCCATTAAACTGGTCTTAAAAGTTGTCCTTAAGAATTTTTCCCCTTGTTTTCGTGCCTATCACAATATGAAATCTTTCACTACAGCACTCTTGCTCTCTCTTTTCGTCGAGTGTCCTGTCTGGCATCTATTGTTTGAATCCCTAATTCTCTTGGGTTTGCAAAAAATTTGCATCAATGTTTACACAATATGTTCTCATTTATTTCCCAATGTCGGTCAGCGAGAGTCCAGCTTCTTGTGGTGATTGTTGAATCCCTAATTCTCTTGGAGTTGTGAGGTTTCTGTCAGCCCTTACACAGTCTCTTGTCATTTTTTTGTATCATCTTTCGATGAGAGTCCTTTGCCTTGTGGTTAAATTTGGGTATGATATTTTGTGAATCCCTAATTCAGCAGTGTTTGCATCTATAGCACAAATTTGTGGTTGCATTCTTCTTTTCTGATATTGGTCAAAATTTATGTGCAGGAGGTGGTGTTTAGAGAAATAAGGCAGTCTCGCGAAGACCCAGAAGTTTTGTCTGCTCAATCTCAATAACAGTATGATAAGGTAATCAATTGCATTGTATGTTTGTGTTTGCTGGTTGCCTTTTCCATTTTGACACTGATTAAGCATCAAATATTTTTTGTCCCCAGTTGAAAAAGAAGTTACAAATCCTCACATTGGGAATAGGTGGCTTGGGTCTAGTATCTGTTTATGTTTCTAATTCTACTAAGGTGGCAGCTAGGTACATATGCCTTTATGACTTAATCGGTTTTTCCCTTTGAGCTCATTCAAAATGTATATTTCACCTATGCTTTTCCATATGCATAATTTATAATTCAGTTTAATATAGCCAATGCCATCCATACTCTATCATAATTCCTTGACTCCTAGACATGTTAGCATCTGCTGTAAATTGATTGAACTAAGAAAATTTGTGATTCAACGGTGCTATTGGAACTCATGACTTGATAGTTGATAGGTGAAAGCGAAATGCTCTCACTAATAAGCCAGAAATTTGCTGGGCTGAACTAAGCATATTTTAACCGCTCATCCATTTCTTATTATGATAGAGAGCATTTAACCATTTAGAGAAGCTTTTAAACGAAAAAAGATTCAAAATGGAAGGCTGAATATTTAGCTCCCCTTGTCCGGAAATTTAAAAAATAGTACGTACGTATGTAGTAGCTAGAGAGAGAAAATGGTGTTTAGGCAAATCATATATATACATATAGGGGAGTGATGAGAGTTTTGGTCAATATGGAATAAGAGAATCTATCCTATGCAATAGCCTCACAATGATGCCTTCTCCTTTAATTTTCTTCCTTTTTGGGTGTCTTATGTGTTGTCTTCTCATCTTTAGAGCATATAGCTTGTGTGTGTGTGTGTAGGAATATATAATATGAGTAAGTATGTGGAAGCAAATTGGTAGTGTTACGTTACACTAATCCTAATATTGGCATGTACTCATTAAATATGAAGTATCATTTTTGTTTCCTAATTCACATATTTTTCACTATTTTTGTTTCTTTTTTCACATATGTGGAAGCAAAGTAGTTCTTTATGTTTCCTAACTCTTGATTCTTTTCGCCAAAGATGACAAGCTATTCTCATCAATATGCGCATAAACTGTTAAGCTGAAGTACTCAAAGTTTAAACCACATAACCCAACTATATTTTTGAAGTTCAAATTTTTAATAAAGGAAACATTTCTGCATTCCTGCTCAAGGACCTTGAAATAATGAGCTAACCAAATATTTCCATTAGCTTGATCACAGTGCATTGATGGTAATAATTCTTTAATTTTATCCAGCTGCAACTGAAACATTGCTTGTTTCAACTGAGACTTGAAATATTTTTTTTACAACTGTTTTATGAGACATGTACTATCATTTCTCTTCAATCAATCATTATGTCTGTGAATCTGGATTTTATTAATGGAAATAGTTCAACTTTTCTATTGTTGTTGCTGGGGCTTATTTTGCATTTCGTTGTTGCTGTGTAGTTTCCTATCTTCAAAGCCTCTCTTCCAATGCGAATTTCATCCTATTATACCAAACTGATCTTTGCTGAGTAGTTTCTGGTCTTCAAAGCATTTCATTGAGTGATTAACGGTTAATTCAATTAGTCGTTGTCATTAAATAATTGAAGTGATGCCTACCAATTGATCTTTGCTATATATAATACATTGTAATCTAAAATTTTCTATATGCGTGTTCATAATATAGTAGTTAATCTAGGTACTTGAGTGAAATGATTGTTGTATGCTCTCATCATATTCTTGCCTTTTCTAGGGGAAAAAATAGAAAAGAGAAAAAAAGTGTTGAAATATATGGATCGTAGTTGGATAAAAGCTAAACGGACAAGTGCTGAATATGATAATGGGGTGAGGGATTTTTTAGACTTTGCTAGAAGAAATGCATATGATAATAGTGGGATGTTCTATTGCCCCTATGTAAAATGTTTAAATGAGAAACGATTGATTGCTACAGATATATATACATATCTAATTTGTGAAGGATTTTGTAAGAGTTATACATTATGAGTATGGCATGGTGAAGAATTAGAAATGCCAAGTGCATCTCAACAAGGAGGAGTGGCCTTTGATGATAATGACATGGATGATACGGATGACTGAATAGAGGATATTATTCGTGATGTAGGAGAAGAGGCTTTTGAGCAATCACATGCATATGGTAATATGTGCAGTGATGCTGAGAAGCCGTTGTACCCGGGGTGCAAAAAATACCAATTGTTGAAAGAAGTATTGAAATTGGTAAGCTTGAAAGCACGTCATAGATGAAGTGACAAGAGTTTTTCAGAAATGTTTGAAGCCTTTAAGGACATACTTTCCTATGATAATGTGTTATCTTGTTGATACTATGATGCTAAGAAAATACTGTGGCCCCTAGGGATGAAGTATAAAAAGATCCATACATGTCCTAATGATTGCATATTGTATAAAGAAGAGCATGAAGAGAAGCAACATTGTCCGATGTGTGAAACCCCAAGGTACAAATCAAAGGAGGCCCCTGCAAAAGTGTTGTGGTATCTTCCAAAGGAAGAAAATGATGCAAAAAATTTTAGATGGCATGCAAATGAGAGGATTTTTTATGGAAAGCTTCGACATCTAGCTGATTTTTCTCAATGGAAGAAAATTGATGAATTATTTCCTAGCTTCGGTGAAGAACCTAAGAACCTTAAGCTTGGACTTAGCATAGATGGCATGAATCCTTATGGTAGTTTAAGCAGTATACATAGTTCATGGCCTGTTCTTTTGGTTATTTACAACTTATCTCCTCTGTTATGCATGAAACAAAAGTACATCATGTTGTCTATGTTGATTTCGAGACCAAAACAACCTAGGAATAACATAGATGTTTGCATAGAACCCTTGATCGAAGACTTAAAAGAGTTGTGAGATGAAGGTGTCGATGTTTTTTATGCGAACAAGAAGGAGATTTTTAAAATACGAGCTATGATCTTTTGTACTATAAATGACTTCGTTGCATATGGAAACTTGTCAGGATATAGCGTTAAAGGCCACAAAGCTGTCCAATTTATGAAGAAGGCACATGCTACCATCAACTTCAACATGGAAGAAAGACCATTTATCTTGGCCATAGGAGATTTCTTAGACGAGGCCACCTATATCATAGATTAAAGAAATCATTTTTTGGTGGCCAAGAGTTTGAAGATGCTCCAGAGGCATTGACTGGGAAGAAGGTTTATGAAAAGGTGAAAAAATGTCAATATAACCTTTGGTAAGACTACAAAGAGTAGAAATGAGAAAAATATATGGAAAAAGATGTATGTCTTCTTCGATATTTCATATTGGTGCAATCTTGACGTGAGGCATTGTATTGATTTCATGCATGTGGAGAAAAACGTATGTGATAGTATTGTTGGGACATTGCTTAACATATAGGTAGTTCTTGGTAGCTCCTAGACAAATTCTTACAATTGGGATTATCTAACTGTTCTTAATGTAACACTAGTACAAAAAATGATTTTTAGACCGGAACATTTAGACCGGTTATATCGGATAAGGTTTTGAAAATATGACCAGTAGCATTTTTATAATTATGATGAAATATTAAGACCGGTTATCTTTAGAACCGGTCTTAAAAAAACTTTTAAAACCGATTATCTTTAAAACCGGTCTTAAAAATAATTTTAAGACCGGTTATAATAAAAACCGGTCTTAAAATATATATACAATTAAAAAAATAAATATATGTAATAGATTTTCTAGACCGGTTCTAAATATAACCGGTTTAGAAAATATTATCTGAATTAAAGACAATTAAAAAAATAAAATGGTTATTATTTTTAAGACCGGTTGTATATGAAAACCGATCTTAAATATTAAAACTTTAAGACCGGTTATTATTTAATAACCGATCTTAAAAATTTTGTATTTTTAAGACCGATTATTTATTAATAACCGATTTTAAATATTAATTTTAAGACCGGTTTCTAATTACAACCAGTCTTAAATATTAATTTTAAGACTGGTTGTTAATTACAACCGGTCTTAAAACTAACCTGGATTTCAAAACGCGCCTAATTTTAACTATAAAATCAGAGACTCAAGCACATCAGCAAAACCCCTTGTCGGTTCGCGGCAGCTCCTCCTTTCCCCTTCTCTCCTCTGTCCTTAACTTTGCCGCCGTCAACGAAGATTTACGGTTGAATACATTGCCGGAAGGCTATAGTCGTTTGTTCCCTCTAATTGGTTTCGTTCTCAACCTCATTTTTATTGTCAGGTTTGTATTTCAATTGCCAGGCATTCAATTAAATTAATGGTTTCATTTTTGGGTATTTCATTGAAATTGTGAGATGACTTGGCCTCCATTTTCGTTGTTCGATTCTTACAGCAAGTCGTCAACCCAATTTTCAGAAGCACACCCATTGCCTCCTAAGAGAGACCTTACTCGATTCATAAAGTGGCCAAAGACTGTTCAAATCCAAAGGAAGAAGAGGATCCTCAAGCAAAGGTTGAAGGTACTGTTAATTATTCTGAAGGGTTTTACATAATGCATGTATGTCAGCAGTTAATGTCCTTATATATGCTTCTATGGACCTGGGTTTATTTTGGTTGTATATGAGAAGGGTTCAATGTTGTAAGTTATAGTTTGATATGTTATTGTGATTGTAATCCCTAAATTCCTAAATTAGTATTAGTAGGTTAGTTAGTTGAGGAGAAATCAATGTTAGTTGAGAGTGGTGTAGCTACTTTAGAGTACCATTAGCCAAGAGCAACCTTAATTGATCTCCTTAGCTAATTAGATTAGGGATTTAAATAGATAATTAGGAATTGCATAGAATTGTAGATAATTACAGATCTTCCATTAATGAATAAGGCAGCAATACTGATTACGGCTCTTCTATATAAGATCAACTGTTCCCCATTATTTGTTGTTGTTGACTGATCCTAATAAGAGAGTATTATTCAGCAGCCACATGTGTCTCTCTTCTTCTTTCTCAAAATCTTGTTCTTCTCCTCAGTTCCTTCTTTGTCAATTCTGTCTCTCTTCTACCCTTTTTCCCTTCGGTTCTGGTCAATTATTCCAGAATCTTAACATAGTTCCTTAGACTTTTATGTATTTCATATAATGTAAAATTTTTTTACTATTTAGATATTATGTTCTTAATTTCTTTACCAAGGAGAATCACCTAGAAAAATACAATGGTAAGTTAGATTCAGTACTTATCATGATTTTTATCTCAACTGTAGACCATATGTATTGTATTTTACTGCACTTCTTTATGGATTCATAGTGCTGATATTGCTTGATATGAACTTTGGTGTTGCTTCTGAGTCTGCCTCCTAATGCATTTAGGACTGTCCTTAAACCATCACTAGCTATCCTTAAATAATGTCCTTAAAGTGTTTTTTAGACAATGAGTCATCCTAGTGAGGGTACTCCCGATCCAACCAATCCAATCAAAGCAAGCCTAGCAATGCTCTTAGCCACGAATACAGTGAGCCAAGTAACCGGCCTAGACAAAGGGGTAGGAGAGCCACCCGATTGAGAGACATTCCTCTCAATCGAAATACTGGGAAAAAGATTCCGATTAAGTTTGATAGTTATTGAAAACCAATAGGGCCTAATGCCCAATGGTATAGAAGTTTTATCGGCCTCCTAGCATGCAACAAGCCTAGCATCTTGATAGAGCAGTGGAGAAATGTGGAAAAAGGTGTGAAGCGACATATTTGGGAAACTATCCAGCTCACTTACAACATTCCTAAGAGTGAAGTCTTGCATGACAAGACAATGACGTATTGTGATGAACGCTGGAGGAAGTTTAAGACAAGTCTAGCCAACAATTGAGTGCATATCGAGGTAGAAGAAGGCCAGCCTCTTCCTAATCCGTGCAATCAGTATTCTTTTATTGACGAACAGACTTGGCAAGAATTTAGATGGCTTCGAACTACTCCAGAAGCATTGGTGAGTTGACTTGTTTTGCATTTGATTTGCTTATGAATTATGAATTGTCTTTATTGATTTTCAATGACTTAATTTTGATTTCTTATTCATAGGAAAAAAGGAAAAAGGCCTAAGAGAGTGGTAGAAAGAATAATTTCCCCCATACAATGTCTCGTGGGAGGTAAGCGAAGGCCGAAAAGACTTGTTGGTATCCAAACGGAAGAGATTGGAAGAAGAATCTCAATCCGATCCTTCTGTTATTCTTTCTCCACCATCTTTGATACGTCGCGAAGAGAAGTGGTTGTTTGCTCACCAAAAGAAGAGTTGGTCTTATACGAGTGAACAATCTCGTATAGTCGGTGAGAAAATTGTAAATATTATTGTTGACTGTTGTTATTAATTATTTAGTAAACAAATTTCATTACTAACATTTGTTATCTGTGTCTTATAGGAGGAGCTTCAAAAAAAACAAGCCGAGGGATCGTTTAGGTCGGATGGGAGGAAATGGAGCGTATATTGGCCACTGTGAGGGCGGAAGCTAGGGCTGAGGCAGAAGCATCATTTGATGCACGATTTGAAAAAAGATTCAGCAAGATGAAAGAGGAATGGATGATCATGACGAGCACAAGACAAGCAAATACCAGTTCTCCCCAAACTCATTCTCTAAACCCTAAATAGAGCACTAAAGGGAGCTACATTGGTCAATCATCAGAGGGTCCTGTAAAAGATATTGGTGAGCCTTGTGACTTGTTTGTGGAGGATCCTCTGAGACTATTGGTTGCATGAGGGAGCATGCACAACTTGGGATCAACTGTCCACCACCAAGAAATAAAGGATGATCAAGTCAGAGTGGCAGTTAAAGAGGTGATCGTTACAGATGCACCTCTCCCTATCCCTGTTGATGACTTCAAGGTTGTGGGTGATGTCATCAACTCTTTCATCTTGTGGCCAAAGAACCTTGTTTCTGATCGAGATGAGGAATCCCCGCCACCTCCATCTCCACCTCCACTCAAGATGTTTCACAACCTCCATTGAATGTCATGCAGCAAGTGATTCTGATGGCATATGATACGTCCTATGCAATAAGAGATTGGGCTACTGAGTTAGCTGTTGGCAAGTCAGAGGCGCAATGCTATCTTGAGAGGGATGATTTAATGTCCCTGATAGGTCCCTTACAACAGCTTACAATTTCGATTGTCTAGCTTTGATGTAAGTATCTTCTCAAATTGGAAGTTAATATTTTACAAATTACGCTATTAAACTTTGATTTAATGTCCCTGCTTGAATTATTGTAGGTGCATGCATGGTAGGTTGGTTGACTCTAGTAAAACCAATAAATTTGGACTCCTATGCCCAATTCAACTCTACGACAAAGGGACCACTGCTTCTATCAGACACATATACTTATCGTACTGGCTTAGTGAAACCTCAATTGAGTGTTTCTTGGCTCCATATTTGCATGGGTAAGAAACAAATGTATATTTCATAATATACATATGTTTTATATTTACTTAAAAGTCTTCCTTTTTTCAGTGATCACTGGCAATTGGCTATTTTGTGCAAGAAGAGTTATTCTATCATACTCTTATGCTCCCTCCACCTCAGCAAGCCAACTAGTGAATTGAAGAAGAGCTTGAATGCGTAAGTTTTCTTGCATTATTAATTACCTTTTGTGTGCAAAATTTATGGAATTTGTGTAAAATAAGAAATCTTTGTAATTTTGATGATATAGGGCTATGCAGACATTCAAACACGCTGCTTGTGGTAGGCCTATGTGTGAGGTAAAAGACCCTACATGGATCTTGCCAAAGGTTAGTTACATATTGGTTTGTTTTAAGAATGTATTCAATAATAAGCCATGCTTTAATTTTATACTTGTTTTAATAATATCATATTATTTTTCAGACCCATAGGCAACCACCGAGGTCCAACTTGTATGGGTTGTATATTATGAGGCACATGTATAATATTATTACCCTAGGCATGACAGAACTTACTGAAGTGGTAAATGTATATAGATTTCAAAGATTTTGTATTGCTTTTATTTTTTTAAAGTGAAGTTAATGTTTTGCCTGGCTTTGGTGTTTCAAATGTTCGAACTTGCTGACCCCTTTCCAGAAGAAGATATTGAGCACATTCGCAATTATTGTGCTGAATTCATTTATGAACTTTTACAATAGTGAGATCTTGTAAAACTGAGGAATTTTTTTGTATATATTGATGAATTGATATGTTGGTTGGTTGTAAATATTGTTTGTTACATGATTTGACATGTTTATTGGTTTTAACATGGTTTTTTTATATTTTGATGAATTGACTTGTTGGTTGCATGATATGACATAGTTGAATTCATTTATGCATATATATATATATATATATATGATGGTTTTAAACAAAACATTATACATGAGGATATATGACATGTTACAAGTTCCTAATTCAATGAAAAGGTTAAAGCAAAAGGAAATGGTAAGTGGAAGGTTAAAGCAAAAGGACATGGTAAGTGGAAGCAAACTGAATACCATATGGCACTTAATAAGTATGGCATTGGAGGTAGCAATTCAAGGATGCGTTCTGGTAACTAACCTAATCACAAACAATTAATATATATATATATATATATAACACTTTTAAGACCGGTTATAATTATAATCGGTCTTAAAAGTTATTTTAAGACCAGTTACTAATATAATCGGTCTTAAAATTAAATTTTTAAGACCGGTTTTATGTACAACCGGTCTTAAAATAAATTTTAAGACCGCTTATAATTATAACCGATCTTAAAATTGTTATGTAAATCGCCCTTACAAAGAGATCTTTTAAGACTTGTGCTCATGAAAATCGGTCTTAAAATTGTTATTTTTATACCGGTTATTAATACAACTGGTCTTATAAGTGAGACTTTTAAGACCGGTTACCAAACCGGTCTTAAAAGTGACATACTTTTAAGATCGACTGTATCAAAACCGGATCCAAAATCGGTCTAAAAAGCCCTTTTTCTACTAGTGTATGTATCTTCTTCAATTTGAAGTAAATATTTTAAAAATTTCACCATTTACCTTTGATTTGTATGCTTGCATTATTGTAGGTTCATGCATCATAGGTTGGTCTCCTCTAGCAAAAGCGAAAAATTTGGATTCTTATGCCCAGCTCAAATCCAAGAGAAAGGGACCACTACTACTATCAGACATACATACTTATCAGAGAGGCTTAGTGAAACAGCAACTGAGTGTTTCTTGACTCCATATGTGCATGGGTAATTATAATGTATATTTTATAATATATATAATGTTTTATGTTTGCTTAATATTTTTCTCTTTTTTTCAGTGATCATTGGTAGTTGGTTCTTCTATGCAAGAGTAGTTACACTGTCATCCTCTTATGCTCCCTCCACTTCAAACCAAGGAATGATTTGAAAAGGACCATGAACTCGTAAGTTTCCTTGCATTATTACATGTGTGCAAAGTTTATGGAATTTGTGTAAAATAAGTAACCTTTGTGATTTTGATAATGATAAGGCTATACGGACTTTCCTGCATACTGCTTGTGGTAAGTATATTCGTGACTTAAAAGACCCTACATGGATCATGCCCAAGGTTAGTACATATTGGTTTGTTTAAAGAATGAAATAAGTCATGCTTTTATACTTGTTTAATGATATCATATTCTTTTTCAAAGCCATAGGCAACCACAAGGGTCCAACTTATGTGGTTTTTATGTCTTGAGACATATTTACAATATTATCACTCTAGACACGACTGATGTTACTAAAGAGGTAATTTATATTTCAGAACTTTTGTATTACTTTATTGTTTTAAGTTACCAAGTGAATGTTTTGCCTGGTTTTGGTGTTATAGATGTTTGATCTTGATAATCCCTTTTCTAAAGAAGATATTGATTTCATCCACAAATGTTGTGCTAAATTTATCTATAAGCTTTACAAAAATAGTGAGTTTTTGAATCCAACGTTACATTGTATATTGTTCTCATACGTATGGCTCTTGCTGTATGAATTTCTAATTAGGTTTATGTATATGTGTAGGACATTGTTCTCATCCACAGATGTTGTGCTAAATTCATCTATAAGCTTTTACAAAAATAGTGAGTTTTTGAATCCAACATTACATTATAGTATTGTACATTGTTCTCATACATATGGCTCCTGCTGTATGAATTTCTAGTTAGGTTTATGTATCTGTGTAGGACAATTTCTAGGATATGGGTGATACAAGCATGGGATTTGAGGGATTGACCTCTGTACTTTTTTCTTTCCTTTGTATTCTATCAAACTGAGGAATTTCTGTTGTTGCTTGTATCAATCCTTGAATTTTATTGTTGCCATTGTCATTCAAAGTTTTGCATCTATTTCTGAGCAAATTTGTCTGTTTGGACATTCCTTCGTATTGAATTTTGAAATTGATTCATAAGCTTTGTTTTAGTTTTAGACAGATGTTGAGTGTATTATCGAGTTCCTGGAAACTGATTTAAGCTTGTTGTTTGAATTGTCCACATTGAAATGATTGTCAACTCATATATATGAATTAATATTGTGCAATTTGCAAAAATCTGATTTGTGGCTCAAAATTAAGTGTTCTACACTTACCATTTGTTGGAAGTTGATTTAAAGTCACCTACATGTAACCTGCATTTTTGCTTCTTATTGATCTTGTTGTTGTCATTGCTTCGGTGAAATCTATGTTACATTGCTTCTGTGGAATCTGGGCTAGATGTTGAAATGGCTTGCTGGGTAGGGCTAATTGTAAGAGGGACGTTTTTAAAAAAATAGAACTTTTAAGACCGGTTGTAGCAACAACAGGTCTTAAAGTATCACCTTTTAGACTAGTTGTAGCAACAATCGGTCTTAAAAGTATGACCTTTAAGACCGGTTGTACCCATAACAGGTCTAAAAGGTATGACCTTTAAGACTGGTTGTAGCTACAATCGGTCTAAAGAGTCATTCCTTTTGCACAATCAGTCTAAAAAGTAACAGACTTTTTAGACCGGTTGTAACAAGACCTAATCCACAACCAGTATAAAAGGTCTTTTTTCCACTAGTGACTCTATTTTCCATAGGGCGAGTCAACATGTAAGTTATATGTCGATCAATCTTCCAAGAATACGGTTGCAGTGGGTGTTGCCTACAACACCAATAACGATACACTACATAATTCACCATTGCTACAACACACTACGAGTAAGGGTTGACATCTGCATGAATGAAGATGTGCACTTACTGATCCCTTCTTGGGATAAGGAAACAATAGTAAAAGATGTTGTAGGTGGTTATGTTGCTTGGCCAATAAGTCGTATAGAGCCATGTGAAAAGGTAGTTCATTTACAATTCCCTTTACTTTTCCTTTACACTTCCATCTAAAACTATATGATTTAATTTCATGATTTTTTAGGTTGGGCAGTCTAAAAGAAAACAAATTCAACTGTATGGCAAAATTTCAAAGTGTTCGGCAATACAACCAAAGTCCAAAGCCTCACCTAGCCAACAGAGCAAAAGAAAAACAACCTCATATCACGATCAATTGGTATCGATTGCACCTAATTTGGTCGGCGGAGGAGGTCTGGAATTACATTTTGATAGACACATCTACAATGCTAGTGGTTTAGCTGATCATATTAATGGTAATGTGTTGGATGAAATATTTAATCGTGGATGGGTCAGTGCTTTTGGTTATCAACATCTGGATTAGGTACTTTATCATCATCATTTATCATTGTTATTATTATTTATCATTTAATTTTTTTTATTTTAATGACATTGTTTGTTTTGTACCAAACACTTGTACCATGACATCAAAATGGATACAGACAGGGTCCAATTCGCATTTGTCAACCCTTATCTCATTGCCCAGCATGGGGGCAGAGTAGATATGTATGTACAATCTAATGATGTGAAAGATTACTTTAGAAAGAAAGCAACACCAACTATGCTATTTCTAATGCTATACAATGCAGGGTAAGTTATTAGTGGTAGTATTTCAATATATGTTGTGTTATTGTTTAACTTTTACCATAACATCTTGATTAATGAAGAAAAATTTTTAAAATATTTTAGAGCATATTGGATATTAATTGTTATCAACCTAGCGGAACCTTCATGCCCTCGCATTTACTATGTGGATCCTCTAATTAGAGGTCTTCCAACAAAACTGTCCTGATATTTTGTGATTATTCAATAGGTAAGCGTTTGTGTGCATGTGTAAATATTTGCATATGTGACTGAATAACCAAAAGTAATTAATTTCTATTTATTTTGTTAGCGCATTGACTGCATATCAGGCTTCTACCTCCTTAAGTTATTCTAAAGTTGTTGACCCTATCAATAGCTATTGAGATTGTTTTAGAGCGCCACATCTTCTTTTAATAGCGTCTTGATATGTGGCACCACACCTCCTCTCTCTTTCTTTCCGCTTTTCAAATTTCAATAATACATGCATTCCCCTTAACTTCCTTTAACTTGCAGGTTGCCCCTTCATTTTTCTTTAATTTCTTTTTTCATCGCCGTTTCACCCCGACGTGTAATCACATCTCCTCTTATAATCAGTGAGTTATATGGTAGTACATACTCTTCAACAACAACTTCAACACTAATTGTTACATTTTGTGGGACTTACTACATAATATTATTGTATTATATCATCAATTAAATCTTTAGATTATTAATCAAAAGATTTTGTTCAATAATTTTATTATATATGATATTTTATCTTTCTGTGTCCTTTTCAGAAAATTCCATACCGTCTGTCTATCATCCTCTCACTGATTTCCTTATTAGCCTTTTTTACATATATCTAAATCAATTCGAACAATTTTCTTGTACTATTTGCGTCAGAATCAATATACTTTAATTATTTTTTTATAAAAAAAATCTCTGACAGATCGCAAGCGCCCTTTCACACACACAGTCGTCTTGTTTTTTCCAACCATGTTCCCAATTATATTAATCTGCTTTATACAAGATGCTAATTGCTTGTCAATTCACAGTGAAGTAAGCAACTGAAATAATAATCACAATCTTAGATGCCATATACCCCAAAATGACTGGCACCACCAACTACAATACTCTTTTTTCGTATCCCTCGTTAACAATAATGAAGAAACCCTAGCATCATCATCATCATCATCAACAGCAGCAGCAGCAACACGGGAATATTCAAATATGGATAGCGTCTTCTTCTTCTCAGAAGCCGAAAGACTTGATTTCCTCCAATCCGTACTCAACACTTATGGCTGTGCTTATATCTGCCTCTGGTTCTACTGTCCCTCTTCCAAGTAATTAATTACATGTGTTTATATATATATTGTGTGGTTTAATTCCTCGTACAATTCGTTTTTGATTTTGATTATTCTTGCGCAGTCGGCTGCTCTTCTTGGATGGTTTGTGCGACGTACCAAACTCTCTGGGTGTTTTAGACCAATATAGGGGTTTGGAATTTGATGTCACGTCTGATACTTAGTAGGACTCATGTATTCATTAATTCCCTAATAATTATGCATTAATTGAAGAGTGTTTTGCTTAATTTTCTTGCTTTTAATTTTATATATCAGTAGTGGCGTTCCGGGACTAGCTTTTCGGAACCACCAGTACACCTTCCTAGAGCTGCAACAATCCGATCTCTTAAGACTCGCATGCACTCATATCCAAAGACGCTTCTTTCAGGTAATTAACTAACTCGCGACTTTGTTGCCGAACATATATATCATCACACACCAGAATTCGGATTAATTAATGATGTATGCATGTTTTTACAGGAAGCAAGGATTGAGGTTAGTTTATTTTGTTTCTGAACTATGAGAATTGCTAGTTTTTTATTACATAGAACATGGTCATTAATCATTAATTAATATATCATGTTCCTTAATTATATACAGACAGCTGTTTTCATAGGTTGCGGCAATGGGGAAATTGAGCTTGGTTTCTCATCAGTTATCTCTCAAGTCAGTAAAGTTAATTATTAAAGTCTATATAATTATTCTCTGCCTATATAGATAATGAATTTGTTACATTATTGTTTGGATTCTGATGTATGCGGCTTTAATTTCTGCGCGCGCGCGCGCGCGCGGGGGCGCAGGGTGCTGAGATTCATCAAACAGATGATGTGATGAAGAACTTGTTTGCAGAAGAATATTCTAGACGGTCCCATCTAGCTCAACTGAAGAATCCATCTTCATGTTGTTTGAGATCAATAACATCCACCGCGAGCAGTCCCGAATCCACATCCCTCCGGTCCGGTAATATTCCTCCCGCGGCCACTTGGCTCTTGCCTGAAATGCTGCTGCTGAAACAAGAGAATGAACACGAAGCAATAGTTAAAGCAATTATTCATGTTATATCCTCGCCTTCTTCTTCTTCTAATAATAATAATTCAGCCTTTATTCATCAGCAAAATCCGCCTATTACACATCCAGAAGCAGGAACTAGTGCTTTTACCAGGTACAGACCTAATTCAGAAATGATAAGTTCCAAATTACCGAGCAGGAGGCAGCAACAAAGCTTGCTCAAGAGATCATTCGAATTGTTGAGAGGCTTACATTACATGAGAAATATGAGAGGGCGTTGTCAGGCTAGTCGTCCCCCTAGTGCCCACCTCCTTCATGTGATCTCAGAACGAAGAAGACGTGGGAAGCTCAATCAGAACTTTCAGGAACTTAGGTCACTACTCCCTCCTGGAACCAAGGTACTTCATTATATCAAATTAATTTGTCTTGCTTAATCGAATGAATAATGATACACAACATACGTTATGAATAATTAACTTATTTAGCTTCTTTAATCTATTCAAAAAAAAAAATCAATTAGGTATTATATTAAGGAATGGATGGAGCAGGTCAAAATTCAAATAATTATTATCAGAGAGTATAATTGAATTTTCATGTGTATGTAGAAAGACAAGAGTTCAATTCTTACAGCAGCAAAGGAGACATTGAACTCTTTGATGGCTGAGATTGAAAAGATGTCCAAAGGAGATCAGAAAATAAAAGCCAGAGAATTATTATTATTAACAGATCAAGAAACGAAAACCAGTAGTGCCTCCTCTACTGAAAGACTGAGTGTGAGAGCCTCAGATGTGGGAGGGTCGAGCTCATCAGAGGAAAGATTCATTGACCTGCAAGTGACTGTGAAAGGACGAAGCTATTATAATTCTCAGGAAGAGATATTGATTCGCTTATTGGAATTCTTGAAAGGAGTTCAGGGAGTGAGCTTGGTTTCTGTGAACTCTAACACAACACATGTACCACAACAAGGAGCCGCCATTAATGAAGCAACTTTTACACTCAAGATAGAGGTACGTGCATTAAATATGAATCCGATCCCAACATCTACTTACAGTTCATATAAGAGAGTACGCGCAAATTTTTAGCCATGTTATATCTTATCTCTTTCTTAGGGTTCTATATCTATGGTGTTGCCTAATAAAGTAGTGGTATGTTCGTATACAAAATTTCCTTCTGTGTAGGGCTTAATTTACATTGGCCAAACTTTACAGATAGCCTGTTACGTGCCTTAACTTGTTGCTAAGGATAACAAGACTAGCTATCGAATTTGGAGTGTATGTCCCCCTCTCAGCCGCCCCTTAAAATTTCCACACTTCTCAAATGTTATTTGTATTCTTTTTTATGAGTAAATTTTATATAAAATGAGTGACATTTTTATATCCTATGGATAAGAAATGATACAGCTTCAAATTTTTTTTACTATTTTTCAAAGAAAAATACTCCAAATCAAAAAGAAGCTACACAATTTTATAGTATTTTCTATTTGGAAAATGGTAAAAAGTTCAAAACTATATCATTTTCTACCATAAGATATCAAAATGTTACTTAAAATATAATCATCAAAACAAATAGGGTTTGGGAAATGGGAAGTGGGGAAAAGGGGGCAACGGTGGCGGCTGCCACCCCTTGGCCCAAGCTATGACGGTCTAGAACACAGAATGGTCTAGATACATTTCAAAATCAGAAGCACATGTTAATGATTTTTAAGGTAATATTATATTGTTGAAAAGTCCAAAGGAAGGATCTTAGAAAGTGCAGTGATAGAACTTGGTGCGCTATGGTATGTCGAATTCTCTGAGGATTTGAGTTTTCAACGATAAAACCTTTGACAGCCACCAATTAAGAATATAAGTTATCTCTCCTGCTGCTGGAAGACACGTAATAAAACCTTCTATTAATATACATACAATAAATAGACATATAGTATACACTTGGGAATCGGATTAATACCAATCTCATTTGTTTGTAGTATACTTTATACTACGAATGATCGAGATCTTATATTAAAATCGGAACATAGTAACGAGTTACTAGCTATAGATGAGAACCAACTCATAGATTTTTTGGGTTTTTTAATGAGGTCTTTATTTTTTTAACTTGACAAGTTGACATTAACCCTATATTTAGAGGGAGAGAAAATTAAGAGAGTAATACGGAAAATTCCAAAAAGTAGTAATTTTTTTTTACCACTTTGAAAATTTTTTGTTCTTAATATTCCCTTTCCCTATTCCCAACTTTTCTCTCCATCCAGACATACCCTAAAAATAACTAACGAGTACTTTACAATAAGATATTTGTTGTAATAAAATTGTTGCTAACTATTTCGACTGCTGAAAATAGGCTGCTAGATTATATTAAAGGAGGAGTCTCCTTGCTTTGAATTGTATTTGTTATATAATTACCAGTATTCTTCCTTTTGTTTTATGAAAATCGATAATGTTGCCTACAAATAAATATTAATTAAATTCCCAACATGATTTGATTTGAATCTAAATTAATTTGTAGTACATCAAGTGTTATATTTTGGATTTGTTTTTTGAAATAATAAACATAGACAAATTATAATTTTGACATGTTAAATATCTTATAGTAGTATAATTGATTGGTTGTGATCCACGATAGAATTATAATATGCATTCAAAATTTTATTCGTTAAATTCTTATATTGAAATGCAATAATGGTTTTAAATAATAATTTTACATGTGTGATGACTGATATGTATAATTTTACTGAAGAATATACATTAGAGGTGTTTAAAGTGTCCTAGTCTCAGTCGTCTCGCCCTGATCTTGGACATTTTGATCCTTAAATCTCCTGTTTGGGACAGGAGCCGGTATCACCCTTGAGATCCTGGTCCCAGTTTTTTTAAAAAAGAAAAATTATCTCATAAATTAAGTTATCTTTTTATTTTTGTATTTTTTATCTCATAAATTAATTTATCTTTTTATTAGATGTGTATCACATTTTTAATTGGAATTAATTAAACCGCATATATAAAGATAATAACGAATATAACAATAATCTAAATGATAATAATAAAATATTATTCTTCAACTCTCTAGATCAATTTATATAATTATTATAGTCTTATTAGTTATTAAATAATAACTTTAAACAATAGAATATAAAGAATTTTAATAATGTAATGATATTTTTTAAGTTTATTATTTTTTTAAAAAAATAAACCAAAATTTTCCAATCCCATCCTAATACTATCAAGACTGGGATTACACCCGAACCAAGATGTAAATTACATCCCAACCATATATCAGAACTAGGAACTCTGAGAATGGGGGATCCCAGTCCCATCCCAAGCTTGAACACCCTAGAATACACACTTGTTTACAACACACTCACATGCACACTTATCAATATAAGTGAAAGTGATCAGAATTACATGATTGTCATGTTTTAATTAAAAATTATATTGTAATTGTCTATACATTTGAGCTTTTCAAATATATAATTAACCACTAACCAGTAAGTTTTGAATCGGCAATAATTAATATGATTTGGTTCCCCATATATATATATATATATATCAAATCTGAATACTTTGATATTGTCTATGTCCAAAATTTCATTCTCACCAATAAAATTTTTAAAGGATGACTTTTTCCAATTTTTTCCCAGTTTTTTATGCTTAATTTATTGAAGTTGTGTCTCAAAACTTCAAAACAAAATATTTGTAGGGGAGCGAATGGGATGAGGCTGCCTTCAGAGAAGCAGTGAGAAGGGCGGTTGCTGACCTGGCAGAGTGACTAACCAGACGCGTCGACCCGCCAGCTTTTGTATTTGTTTTTTTTTTTTAGGGGGGAATTACTACTTTAATTTCTAAAAAGTCCCCATAACAACTGAATATAATGCGAGGGCAAGTTCCAATGTAAAAAATACAACACCTCACTTGTTTTTAGGATAGGACTTTTTGGTAATTAAATTACTTCCTTGGGACCTCATAACAATTCCTCTTATTTCTTTTACAGTAAAATTATGCTATACAATAAACACTAATTGATAAATTTTTCATCTAAAATTTATTTTTGTACAATGATATATAGTGGTGTGTAATGCAAAACTAGTCTCAATGGTGAGTCCTTAATCTTTAGGATCTTGAACTCAAATGCTTTTATCAGGCAGAAAAGATAATTGTACTGTTATGTATTTTAGTTTATAAAAGAGTTAATTAACAAACAATGTGAATACATTTAACAATAATGGAGTGAAGTTATCATAATATAATATGAATATTTAAATAAATAAAATGCTATGCATAAATCCAAATGCTCATAGTTAGAAGTTTTTCCATTTAGTTAAGGGAACTAATCCCTTGTGAGATTTAGAGTGTAAAGGGTTTTTATCTCTCTCAATAAATGCACTTCTTAGTATTTGAATTTTTATTCTCCTCCTTAAGACAGGTTGAAGCCGCTTGCCACTTTAGCCAACATCTTACACATATAATTAGAAAATTTATATTTAGAAGAAACACAAATGGATACTAATTCAACAAGAGATTCTCGCAAGAGGGTCCAAGTCCACAAAAATTCAAAAGAATTTTTATATTTAAAAATGTAAGAATTTAAATACACACACAAATGGGCTCACATATATATATATATATATATATATGTACTTAACACAGAATATAATGCATTAACGTTTGACAATTGACCCTTGAGTGTCTTGTCAAAATTAAGTTCACCCTTCAAGTCACAAAATTTGTTCACAACTTGGGGACATTGTGCGATTGGGCTAGGGATCAAAATTTTGATGTCCAGTGTGAGCCCCTTCAAGCACAGACTAGTCAAACTGTGGAACTTGAGGATTAATTCTTTTGTGGAAATATTATTGCCTCCAAAATCAAAGTCACTTTCCTAATGAAGGCCACAATTTCGAAACATCACAGTTTTCAATTCCACATGTTATCTCTTGCATTTAAAATTAGGGTATATTTGAAATCATTTGGATGAGGAAGAAGAAAATGAAAGATTAGGTTGGATGGGACAGAGAGGGAAATAGGAGAGAAGGAAGGGAGAAGAAGAGGGAATTGTGAAAACAAAGCCCGTGGGTCGCGATGTGTTGACTAATTTTCAAATATTTCAAGAGCATTGACTTTGACCAACCCTCTCTCTATGTCTCCTCATTCTAAGCCTCTCATTTGGTTGTATATGCCTTCATTGGGGTTTCTTCGATTATTTCTTTGTCTTCAATTGTCTGTTACAGAAATGTATTGGCCTTTTGTGTTTGTATCACTGTGGACTTGTTAGATTTATCATTCTATTCCAGTAATGTAAAAGAGATTGTGGTCACATCGTCCTCCTCAGACCGCCACCATGCCATTATCGCCGGTGAGTGAATAGGCAATGGAGGTGGATGGAAGTGAAAAGTTCCCCGGCAAGTGAGCTTAGGCGGTCGGTTGATAAGGGCAACATGCATCTAATATCGAATATCGCATCCTTCAATACCAATACACACAATAATGTTTCAATGTATCAAATGTTTTTTTTTTTATTGATCATTAGATTTTACGCTAAAATAGTGCATTTTAATATTTTACAAGTGAAAAAAGGATGCAATTTTGAATTTTTTCTGATTTTTAAAAAAAAAAAATTGTACGCTTTTTATTTAATTTTTTAGAACCATATAAAATTTAAAACTGCATTATTTTTTATCCATTAAACATCAAAATGTTTCTATTTTTTTTAGAATATAATAACTAAAGGATAAAAAAATGTTTAGGAGTTGAGGCATTACAAAGAACATTAAAAAGTGTCGCATTGGAGGCCTCTTACCCGGTTGTCAGAAGGTAAAAATGGGGAATGTAAAATTCTGAGTTAGAGGATGGAACCCAATTTTGCCATTTTCATTGCATTGGATGCCACGTGCCATTGAAATTTGAGCATCAAACACGAGGGGGGGAAAGGGTTATGGGGAAATTTTAACATCAATTTTGTTTTAGAAGTTTTCAGGGAGTAATTTTGTCTGGATGTTGTTTCAGTTAATTTTGATCGTTACTTGATTAAATATGATGTACTGGCAGTCTACATATTGTTTATGTCATTTTTGTTAAGATGCAAATTTTCTCCGAAAGTTTTAAATCTAGTTTTAGAAAAAAAAATAAGGTAGATGATACATAGTCTTCCAGAGTAAATTTATACCTTAATAAAAAAGACATGAATAACATGTGGAGTGTTATACTAGAATATTTAACCAATTAATAGTCAAAATTAATTAAGATAACGGCCAAAATAAAATTGCTCTCTTTTTTACATTTTCAGGACAAAATTACCCCTTAACCAAAAACAAATACATGAAGTTACAAGAACTATGTTATAGTCGAAACAACCCAGGTCCTAACTCAATAAATTACAAGAACTAAGTTTTACTAAGTAATGAATTATACTCCCTCCGGTCCTAATTATAAGACAAAGTTAATTTTTTTGAAGAAATTAAGGAAGCGAATTAAATTACGTTAGAGTGTTTATATTTTTAGTATCCTTGGATTATATATTAATTTATTAGTCAAATTAATTAATTTGAAGAAAAAAAATAAAAATAAAAATACTCTAACGTAATTTAATTGACTTTATTAATTTCTCTAAAAAAATCAACTTTATCTTATAATTAGGACAGGAGGAAATAGTCTCATTGCTTAGGTTTGTTCTCCATTCTGACAGCCACACATATAGAGTGTCCAGGAGCCCAGAATCTCCATCTTTTCCTCTTCCGTTGTCTGTGTTTTTTGACGTTTTCTTGTCTGTGGATGACGCTGACGAATGGTGAGGGATGAGGGAGAAGACACTAGGACCCGCAAAAGAAAAATGTGGTGGATATTTCTGAGAAATAACGGTGATATTTTTACTCTTTCTAAGAGATTTCGTATATATTTTTGTATCTAAAATACATTAGTATGCTCGGTGCTTTTTCGGAAGCGGTTTCTCTCTTAAGGTCTGCTGTCGTTCTTTTCCAGTAAACTGCGACGATTTAGGCTTTTAGCGCAAAATACTGCAGCAGTTTTTTTTTTTTTTCCTGAAAAACAGTATTCAATATTCTGATGTATTTTTTTTAATACCAGTAAGTTTCTTAAAATATTTTTTCAAGATCTTAAAATAATTTTTCAGTATTATTCAGCATCCTGATATATTTTGAAAAACACAATTCAAAATTCTAAAGTATTTTTTCAGTACCAGTCAGTTTCCTAAAATAATTTTTTAATATTATCCAGTATCTTAAAGTATTTTTTTATTGCCAGTCAGTACTTTGAAATATTTTTGGTGCACCTGACTAATTTTTAGTGCATCCAACATCCTAAAATATTACACCAAAAATATTCCAGAGTACTTACTGTCAATAAAAAAAATACTTCAGGATGCTGGATAATACTTAACAATTATTTTAGGATCTTAAAAAAATATTTTAGGGAACTGATTGGTACTAAAAAAATATTTTAGGATGTTGAATACTGTTTTTCAAAATACTTTAGAATACTGGATAATACTGAAAAATTATTTTATGATCTTCAAAAAATATTTTAGGAAACTGATTGGTACTGAAAAAATACATCAAGATGTTGAATATTGTTTTTTTTTTTAAAAAATGCTGTAGTATTTTGCGCCAAAACGGCGCAGTTTAATAGAAAATGACGGCAACAGACCAAAATGGCATAGGAGAGAAGCTTCTTCCGGCTTTTTCATCAAAACTTGGTTGGCAATTTTAGGATTTAGAGTCTCTCCTTTTCCCTTCTGGTTCACTCTCGTCCTTTTTTCTCAAAATGTATTATTTTAGTGTAAAATACACAAACTCCTCATTTTTTTTTTTTTTACCATCCTGAAGTATTTTTTAAGTATCATTCAGTACCCTGCAATATTTTTTCAGTATTATCCAATATCTTAAACTAATTTTTTAAGATCTTGAAAAAATATTTTAGAAAATTGACTGGTATTGAAAAATATTTTAGGATGGTCAATATTGTTTTTTCAAAAAAAAAAAGTAAGAAGCTTATATATTTTACACCAAAATAGTACATTTTGAGAGAAAAGAACGAAAGGGGGCATGAAGGGAAAAAGATAGGATACAAATCCGCAATTTTACAACACCTTAACATTTTATTTACCAGGAAACTCGGTTTTCAACTACCAAAGACAAGCATTTTTTTTTTTTTTTTGGGCTCAAAACAAAGATAAGCATATTATAAGGCATCTTTCCTCGATGTTTTAGAAGATGAGAGGTTTTAATGAGACCTGATTTCTAAATAAATTTAATTAATTTTTTATTCTCTTTATTTTACATCTCTTCCTTCAAATTTTACAAGTTTATAATTCCACTTATCTCTCAACCATAACAAATTGGGTCCCCCTTTTTTCTTGATATGATTTGTGACTGATACAAAATAAATTTGAAGTTTCTAAATTATTCACTTTTAAAAAAAAAAAAAAAAAAAAAGAGTTGACCACATTTTATGTTTTATTTATATAATGCAACACAGCACATTCCAATATTCAATCTAAATCCCTTTTATAAAAAAAGATGCGATATTCTCATTGATTGCTCATAGTGCGGGTATAAATTATTAATGATACAACTAATAAACTGAAAAATTAAACATAAAATCCCATAACAATATCATTATTACAAAGTCTTACAAAACATGTACATCTTCCTCTATCTTTCATTCTTTCTTAATCTTTTGGCGGAAGAAAAGAAAATCTCCAAAGTATATCACTATTTTAATTTTACACGAATACTAACACCACCATTCTCTCTTAACTTGGGGTTGCAAAAGTCCTAATTAACTAGGGTTCTTGCGTCCTTAATTTTAGTTTAAGAAGAGTTTGTTTTACCTATGCAGATGGGGGAAAAAATCTATGCAGATGAAATAATCCTCAAGGACATCTTAAAACATAACTCAGACTTTAGCATCTACAAATGTACCCGTACTAGATAACTATACTCATTTCTATCCATGCATATTTATGTCAGGATTTCATAGACACAGAACGGTGCCACACGCAGTTATGCTCTTTAGGGGGAGGAATGACATGAAACACAGAAGATCTCCAATGAGATAGAGATTCAGTATCATATATAGGGGAGTAATATCCTCACAAATCATTGGAAATGACCGGTCTTTAATAATAATTACCTCCCTTTTTCTTCCCAATCACGGAACATGCAGGAACCGCATGAAAATGGCATACATATAACGACCAGCAAAATTATATCTACAAGAACAATATGCAGCACTTTCAAACATTTACCTGAGCCAACTGATGCTTCTTCATGTGGCTTTCTTCAATTGAATTTCAACTGAAGAGTTTATAACCAATTGATTAGGATATGCCATCCTATCCCCATGGATCCAAATCCAGGCAGGGTAAAACCGTGAACCAGAACTTTGAGGCCATTCACAAACTCATGCTTCTGCGGCTGTAGCTGCTTCTTCATCGGTAGAATCGGGTGATACAATATCTTCTGTGACACCTCCAATTGTTGCCTCTGCCTCTGGTTCGTTTCCTGTCTCAGCATATAGCTTCTCCCTGAGTTTCATCATAAGTTCTTCTTGTTCACCATGATTCTCTGCTAAAAACTTCTTGATAGCATCCTTACCATGGAAAGTCTCACCGTTATAGTAAAAAAATGAGCCAGACTTTGAGATTAATTTGTGTTTCAGGCTCAACTCTATAATTTCTGCTGGTCTATTTATACCCTTGCCAAACTCAAGCTCAAATTGTGCTGATTTGAATGGAGGGGCAAGCTTGTTCTTCACCACCTTGACCATAACCTGGCTTCCTATAGCCTGCATAATGAACCATCAAAAAAGAGGACGACTCAGACCAGTAATGAAAACACTTCAACGCAATCAAGCTAATCCGCATACCCAAAAATACTACAAAAGCTGAAATTACACGGACAGGCTTAATATGAGACATACTCCAATGCACTGAACCAGTTTCTCCAAAAGAAATGATAAAACATATTCCCCAAATATCGATGACATTGATTCCACATGTATGATTTTTAACTCATACCAGTTATTGTCAATACTCAATACGAAGTACTACCTCCAGACCTAAATGTAGGACCTACTTTGTAGTGCAACCGGACGAGTATAATGGATTCCATCACAATCATGGAAGCATGCGGTGATTGGGATAATATGTATGGGTAATCCATTACCCATGCTTTCTTATGCATTCAAAGTAGATCTATCAGTAAACTATCACGATTACAGATTAAGGTTATGCTTGGTTTGGAAGAAAATTGACATCTGTAAGACAATAAGGCAGAAATTTGAAAAATATTTGAACACAACTACGTAAAAATACATTGCTATTTCAATATGCCCATTTTCACCCAAATCAAGTGCAACCTAAGAAGTTTTCATGCCAATATACGTAAGAAGTCTTGAGTATGCCACTAATATCAAAGGGTTGACACCCAACCCTTAGCCCATAAAATTTCAACCAGATAAAGAATACAGGGGAAGCAGTGGAATGAACAGATTATTTGTACCTCTTCACCCTTCTTAACATACGCTGTTCTCCTGATATTTAGCCGCACAGAAGCATAAAATTTCAATGCATTACCACCACAGGTAACTTCAGTAGGCCCACCAAATCCAAAAGTAGAAAGCTTAGACCTCACCTGAAGAAACATGCAAACACTCATCAAAAGATTATATAAGCAAATCCTTTGATTGATTTAATATAATCAGGTTATTCATGCACTTAAAATAAAAATGAAAAACAAATTCTTCCAGAAAATACATCTTATGACAATGGGCCAACAGTCACTTCCCACGTAAACAACCGGAAAAGATAATATCACCCACATTATTAGGATTCCCAAGAACTCCACCAGTTAAAGTCCAACTATGTTACCCAAGTTCCTTGAAATCTTATAAAAGATGTCAAAAGAAAGAGATCTGAGTAAAGAAAATTAGCACAATCAGCAACCATAGCTGATACCTGGTTAACAAAAATCAATATACACTGTGATAGTGATAAAGCATGGCTCAATTTTCGAAGTGCCTGGCTCATCAACCTAGCCTGCATTGCCATGTGAGCATCACCCATCTCACCATCCAGTTCACCTTTAGGAACAAGAGCAGCTACCTAGTATTGGGAACACTGCAAAGAGTCAGTGGGCATATACCTGGCATATAAGAACTCTAATCCATTAAACCAGAGGATATAATCACATATTCACATGCAAGCAATATCTACAAGAGATACAGAGAAAAGGTGAAAGGGAAATACGGAGAGATGGAACACTAAAGATTTTACTCATTAAAGCAATCAAGAGTCATACTTACAATGACCAATAAAAATAATACAAACAAAAGAAAAGGTGCCCCATACTTACACTGTCAACAACAATTACATCAACTGAGCCACTGCGGATTAAGGTATCCACAAGACTAAGTGCTTGTTCCCCACAATCTGGTTGTGAGAGAAGCAAATTCTTAGTATCTACACCAATGGACTCTGCAAGTGTTTGATCAAGTGCATGCTCAGCATCAACGAAAACACAGTAGCCTGCAAGAAACAAACCAATCAATGTCTATAATGCTGCATGGACCAAGCACTAGTCCTTAATAGATATGCACTAAGAAGTTTAGTCTTGGCATTCAAAATCAATAAGCTCCCTCATCTTCGCAGTCATTGTAATGGCAAAGCAAATGTAATAGATTAACATAACACAATGGAACTAATCATGTAAAGTTCACATTATAAAAAGCAACCAATAACAATCTCTTATTTATAGAAGTAATCCAAGAAACGGGAGGTAACACATAACCCCCATTCATAGAGTTAGAAAATTGCTAGAACCTGCAATAAGTTGCGCAGTGTTGAGCAGCCATAGTTAAATGAGAAGCCTTACAAGAATAAGACCAACGATTTACTGCATTCAAATAACATAGTCATGCGGGTAATTCTTAAAATTCATTTGGACCTGCAATAAAATTTCATGAAAAGAAAATACATCTATCCAGAGTAAATAACAAAGGAACGTGTAAAGTGCAGGAGAAACAGAGACTACGAAATGGTACTAGCATCATAAATAATAGCAGCAGTACAATGGTCACATATGTAGTTAAGAACAAAGCCAAGACAACCAGAAAACTATAAACATGCTTATGTCTGAAGAAAAGGCGTAGAAACATAACCTCCTTGCTTCTGTGCTTCCGCAATCACATGTAAAGCAAGAGTTGTTTTCCCAGAAGCTTCTGGACCATATATCTCTATAACCCGTCCCTACAAATATTCACAATTTGCAAGTAACTTAAGTGTGTATCTATTTGCACAGCAAAACATAAGGTTGATTCCCTCCACTCTCTTCGATATACATATATGTAGCTAGAATCCAAATTATTCTAGTCACAACCTATATGCACACAATGTGTTATCTTGCAATAAAAAATTATTTTAAAAATGAAATGCCAGCACTAAACAGTCAATAAAACTCACTAAGACAACAAATTTATTCAGTTAATCGCACATAAACAATAAAATGTACTTGTCATATCAATACTGCAAGGAAATAGGCAAAAGCAGTGAAGAAACAAAAACAATAAATTTAAAAATAAAAAGTTGTTTCTATCAAATAATTACATTTTTAAATAAAAGCATAACATTTAAAATTCTATTCATGTACTCAAGTAGAATAAAAGAGAAAAGAACTTCATAAATGGCGCTAAATATACCTTTGGAAGTCCACCAATTCCTAATGCTATGTCCAGAGAAAAAGACCCTGTTGACACCACAGGGACTTGTCTTGATGCAACAGAGCGACCAAGCCACATAATAGATCCCTTTCCAAAAGCAGAAGTGATCTGATCCAGAGCTTGTTGTAGGGCCAAGTCTTTCTTGGACATGTTTTCATCACTCGAGTCACTTCCATCTGATTTAGATCCCTTTCTACCTTCAGGTAGATGAATAAATAACAATCAAACTTAGAACTTAGAAGCATTAGCGCAAAGATTATGATAAACAGAAAGGAAAAAGGTGATAATTGTCGCTGCGGGGAAAAGATTCTTAGCGTAGTAACTATACATTATATTTGATGTTAATCGATGCATCTAATCTTGCATCAGAAATTATAGTTTTTCTTGTTTGGTCATCAACTTGAGAAAGATAAAAAGAGAAAGTAGAAAAGGCCTTTCTCCTAAAAACAAACCTCTGGATGAAAAGCTGAAAACTTGAGACGCGCCAAATATTCCTTGTCTAAAGCCCTGTAAACAAAGCAAGCAATAGGTAAGTATATTAAAGATGAGGAATCAATCTCACAAACATACGTAGAACAATATGCCGAAACAGAGAAAGCTAGTGTTAGGTCTGCATAAACATGCTCAGTCATTCGCCATTGCGATTTTCTTAGTTTTTCCCCCTCTACAAAGGGCCGATAATATTCAGAATACATTGATTTTCGCGGTAACGGCTATCCGAGAATCATTTAAGCTTCACCCCTTCATTTTGATTCCAAGCCACGGACAGATTAAACATTAAACAAGCATAAATAAAGACGAATGAACTTAAAAAGGTGAGCCATGGCCGCATAGACTCCGCCAAGTGAGAATGTATGATAAGGACAAATGAGGGACTGTGGGAAGATGGGAAAACGGCAACATAGCTCGGAAAACAAAATATGAGAAAAGAAAATGAAAAATGTCTCACCGTAGTGATCGTAGGGTCGAATAGAGAGCGCTTGAGGAGGTAAGTGTTCCGAAGCAGCCTTGCCATAGAAGCACTCTGCAGGATTCTCACTTCCCGCCTTCGACCCCGAGAGGAAAGAGACTAACCTTCACAAGCACACTGATCACCCAAAAATACAAAAATTAAAAGGCTCGAGGAAACTTGAATGGTTTATGATAAGCATGCCAGAAGAACTAAGTAGGAAGCCCGCGAGAGCTTAGTGAGGTTTAGGGTTTTTGGGCGTTTGATTTCCCTCCCTTTTCATTTCCGTGGGGAGGGGAGACCCGGAGAGGGACCGCAGCGAGTGCAGTATACGCGCGGGACTGTCCTGACCTGCCCGCGTGGCCGCGTTGTTACCCAAAAAACACACTGATAATGGGCCGGGCCTGCAGATTTCACTTTTTCAGTAACTGCTTCTATATTCAATTTTCCCTCCCCAACTCCCCAGACAATTTTGCCGTGGGATCAAGTCATTTACTATCTACGGTTTAAGTTGTGCCACATCAGCAATCTCAATATCCCACCACGCGCCATTTCACATATGTGTGTGTTTAGATTAGCTTTTGAGAATAGCTTTTACGATTTATAAGATAGGAATATGAGAGGAGTTTTATCTCAAGTTGTGCAAACCTAAATTTAAAACCTAAGTTTGACAAATTATCGAACAGTCACTATATCACTAGCAGAGTTGGTAATCACTTGATTAATCAAGATTAACCAGTTCAGTGGTACAGTGATTGACCACTTGTGGTATTGGAAAGCACATTGGCCAAAATATCAAAGAATGTGAACACACATTAGCCCCTATTTTGCCTTGATTTGATTCCTACTTTGAAGGACAGGCCCCGATTTCTTAGTCAAACGTTAATATCCTCTGCCATAAGCGATGTTTGAAAAACATTATAATCAATTAAAAAAAGTTCTATTACACTTTATCAAATAAAGTCTTCTCCACATATTTATCTCATATAACATTTAACCATTCAAAATGAGCATATAACTTAAGAATAATAGAAGTGTATCAAGGGTCCCACTGTCTGGGTATTGTTTGGTTGTGGGGAGATTTTACTATAATTAGGTGGGAACGAGAATCTCATTCCTTTGATGAAACCCGTTTGGTTGACGCCATAAAAAAAAATGACTGTTTCCATTGTCCGCCATAATGTACTCTTTCCCAAAACAGTAGGAAATTTTTATCCCTTCAAAGTTATATGTGTAGGAATACTTCAAGATTTTACATTATCAGCATTAGCATTTCATATTTATTGTTGTATATTTATAAAACATCTGGGGAAGAACTTGTCAATGGTTAAGAAATTGATTAAAAAATATTTTAATATATTTGTTGCATTACAGGTCATACTTTCTAACCAAAAATGAATTTCCTAAAACGTTACGTTATGAAACCAAATATATTCATAAACACATGCTTTTAAATACTAGTATTCCTACACATGCTTTTAAATACTAGTCCCATTGACGTGAGTATAAAAGCATATCCGAATTTAGATGGGTCTTGAGACTTGACCGATCCAAACTTTTTTGTTCACGTGTGTTGTGTGAGAGAGAATGTGGGCGCTTGAGAATATATACAAAGCAGTCCTTGATTACTATCTTCGTTTTTAAATATAAGATATAATTAATTTCTTTTAGAAAGATTAAAGAAATTAAATAAGTTATTTAATTATATCATATGTTGTGTATCCTTAAATTATATATCAATTTATAAGTTAGGTAAAATAATTTAGAAAAAAATGATAAATTTAAATACTTTAAAATAATTTAATTAGCTTCCTTGATATATAAAAAAATCAACTTTGTCTTATATTTAAAACAAAAAAATAATAATAAATATGGCCGTCATTCCTTGGATCCAAGCCAACCCACACGTATCAACAAAGTGTGTGTAAATGAAGTGATTGTTTGGGATAGCTTATTTTTAGGCAATAAGTGTTTATAAATCGTGATTCACGGTATATGAGGTAAGTATGTGAGAGGAGTTTTATCTTTACTTATGTAATAAAGATTTATTGTCTAAATATAAACCCAACCAAACATACCCAAAAACAGATAAATAGGGACAGATTTGAGGGTGCATGGGGTATTGGGGTCGATGGGATGACCAAAACTGTCGGCAGATAATTCAAACCCATATTTCCCATTCAGCACTTCCAGCTATTTAGTAAAAGTCAAAACCATTTGGGAAATTTCTAATCTTATTCTATAATTTCCTCACCAAATGGGCTTCTTGCTCACCCAATAATTTATTCACGAGGAATACTTATATACTTAAGGAATATTATTTTATATATTTTTTGATTAATTAAAATATAATAAATTATCTCATTTTAATTCTACATGACTGGTAGGTCATCTAGAAAATTCAAATTTTATGATTTTAAAAAATATAAACTTCATAATTTAGAAAAACAAAAAACGTAATTCCCTCATTTGAGTTGTAATTTTTTAAAATTATAAAATTTGAATTTCTCCAGATGATTCATCAGCATTTGAGATTAAAATAAGATATGTTGTTATATTTTAATTAGTTAGAGTATAAATGAAGCGACACTCCTAGAGTATGTAAGTATTCCTCATTTATCTATTTATTATGTACCGAAATTTGGGGTACATGGGAATAATAAGATGAATGAATGTATACCAAAAAAATAATGGTAAATGTTGTATCTACTGTGGAAAAAATAATTAAAAATAAATAGATATTAAAAATAAAGGTCAATGCTGTATCTACTGTGGAAAAAAATATTAAAAATAATTTTTATATATGCTGAGAAAACAAATAGAGATGTCAATGGAAAAATCATTGGTATAAAGTCTTTTAATCTTATAAGGAAAGATAGAACTAGTAAAAATAGGTTCAACCCGTTGGTCCATGGGTTGGGGCAAGAACAAGGTTGGAAGTTTTTCATACCGCATTTTAGGCCGTGGCGTGCAACCCATGAGTTAATGCGGATTGGCCAGCAAATTTTTTATTTTTTAAAAAATAAACTAGAGCATCGAACAAAAGGGGATAAAGGAGTGTAATGGGTCTAATGCCTTTTATAGGGGGGGGGGGAAGACTAAAACAGTATAATGGACCCAACCCCTTCATATCATTAAAAAAAACGGAGACTAAAAGAGTATAATAGGTTGGATCCCCATTTTTTTAAATAACAGGGTCTGGTCCCTTTCTTCAACAAAAAGAAAATAATAATAATAATAATGTATAAGTTGACACGTCAGCACCTGCTGGTTAGGATTAGTATTTTACCAACCCGTTAAAGTGCAAGCCGCCCAACCCTAGCTAGCCCACATCCCCAGCTCGAAAGACAAGTAAGTCAAGATAACATTTATCAAAGAGTAATTTATCTGAAAAGGACAAAATTTAGATGAAGTTGGTCTAGGTAACTAATTAGCTTTTGCCATTAGTGTTAACCCACTGTTGGTGAGGGCTAACCGATGGTATGAGGAGACGGCGTAATTTTACTTGACTGGCAACCAAGGAAATATAGTTGATTGTTTCATATCTTTGAATGCTTGAAGTTGATCGGCAAACTTTATCAAGAGTGAGATCGGAAGTAGAATGCTTGTTTATTCTCCCACACGAGAGAGGCTAACGTTCAGCATGAAGACAGATAGCCAGGTAATGAATGATGACTCGTGAAGTACTTTTTTCGATACTAAATATAAAATAAAGTTGATTTTTTTAGAGAGATTAAGGAAGTTAATTAAATTATTAGAATATTTTTATTTTTTTCTCAAAATTAATTAGTTTGACTAATAAACTAATATATAATCTAAAGATACACAACATATGATATAATTTAGTAATTTATTTAGCTTCCTTAATTTCTCAAAAAAAGTAAATCATGTCTTATATTTAGGACCGAAGGGAGTAATATCTATTACTCATTGAAGCAGATCTTGTACTCCTTCCCGATCTACAATATAAATCATTTCAACTACTTTAATAAAATTAAAAATGAGTAGTTAACTCATTAAATTTGTCTTAAATTGAAGAAAATTTTCAATTTTACCCATATTAAATGAAATATTGAAACAAAGAGAGATATACAATGAATCCTATTTAAACGTTAATTATAAAGAAAATTGGCAAATAAACGTTAATTGTTTTTTAAGTGACTTATATCGTGAACCAAATCATTATCCTAAAAAAATGATTTATATTGTGGATTATTAGAGGTAGTATATGTGTGTGTTTGGGTAACCCCAAACCGTGGTTTTAAAAGTCCTTTTTCCGTAAATCAAAATAAAACTTCTCTCACATGCTTATCTCGTAAATCGTAAAAGTTATTCTACAAAACTTAATCCAAACACATACTATGTAACAAAAAGCTAATTGGTTACGGTTACACCTACTCAACCTAACAAGCGCTGTCCATTTAAAACTTGACTGTGAAATAGAGCATAATAATGTCATTGGATCTATACGAGAAACCACCTTTAGATCAGGACATGTTGCTGTAGGTTTTTTTCCCCTTTTGGGCACTCCATATTTAGATTTGTTTTTTTACTGAATAGAAAATGTATTAAGTTAAACACCATGACCAAAAACGAACACCTACAACGCGTTGAATCATATTTCGTGCTGGGCAAGGTGCAAACAACCACAATCATCATTTCTTTGTTGATATTTGATCATTGATTATGTAGATATTACTGCAAGAATATTCTACGTTTACGTGTTGTAGTTTATTTACTTAGTGTGTATTTGGGAACCCTTTTAAGCCTAATTGAAGACCATAAACTCAATTGCCAATTGAGAACTCAAATTTAAGTGTTTGGAGAGACCAATTGACAATTGAGCTTTTGCCAAAACTCAATTGGTGAAAGCTCAATTGGGAGAAGCTAGAAAATGAAGCTTTTGTTAAAAACTATTGACATTTTATGCTAGATTGAGTTGTCTGGAAATTAGTTATATGATATTGGCTTTTCCTATAAAATGTTTTTTAAATAGTATGTAGTATCAAAACATATTTTTTGAGTGTTTTTAACCCCTTAAAATATTTTTCTAGTTATATCCACTACCTAGTGTGCTATCAAACTGATTACAATTTTACCCACTTTCTAGTTGTACCCACTCAAAAAAAAAATTGAGTGTTTTTAAACCCTTAAAATATTTTTTTGGTGTTTTTAACCTCTTAAAATATTTTTTCAGATGTATCCAGTGTGTTATCAGACTGATTTCAATTTTACCTTTAATGTACTTTTTTAGCTCCAAAAATTACTTTAAAATATTTTTTTGGTGTTTTTAAACCCTTAAAATATTTTTTAAGTTGTACCTAGTGTGTTATCAGATTTATTATAATTTTACCTTTAATGTACTTTTTCAGCTTCAAAGATTACTAAAAAATATTTTTTTGTGCTTTTAACTCTTTAAAATAATTTTTAAGTTGTACCCAATTTTAGGAGACTGACTACAATTTCACCTTTAATGTACTTTTTTTGGTAGTAAAGAGCACCCAAAACTTAGAATATTGATTTATTGATTTCCACCCACTCTAAAATATTTTTCCAGTAACACCTAATATTTTAAAGTCATTTTTAAATATTTACTTGACTTTTTAAATATTTTTCCACCCACTCTCTCTTACCATTATCACAAAAGCCTTTATGATTAAGCCAATTCAAACAAGTTTTATTTTTACAAAAGCCCAATCGCCAATCCAAACATAAATTACATTACATGATTTGACTTTTACCAAAAGTAATATCACAGCAAGCCCAATTGAAACAAGCCCAATTATCAATCATTGTTCCAAACACACTCTTATTCGAATGGCTTCCATGGCCTAAAGGCAAATGGAAAAGCAAAGATCACGTGATTCATTAATCACTAACAAAAGATCTTATTTGAGTTGGCGGTGGAAAAGTCTATTCATGTAAGTAAAAAAAAAAACTCTTCTCATAAATTTAACTCGTATATCGTAAATCATGTTAGAAAAATAGTTTCTACCGTTAATCTAAACAAACACTAAGTTACACTATTCTATGGGAATGAACAACTAACACATATATTATATCCGCAGCACACAAAATACTAGCATAATTGAGATATTAAACACTTTACATAAAACTTAGGGTTAATGGGCAAAACTAATCTTAAACTTTTCTTAAAAGCGCATCTACTATCATAAATTTTTTTTTTTTTTGCAAAAATAACCATAAACTTTTAAAAATGGTACAAAAGTAGCCATGAACTTTTAAAAAATGGGTAAAAGTGACACTACCGTTAATGACCGTTTACTCAAAAGTTTTTAAGGGGCAAAAATACCCATAAACTTTTCTCAAAAGTGCACTCACCACCATAAACTTTAAAAAATGAGGCAAAAGTGACGGTTCTCTCACCGTGTTCAAATGTCATCTTTTGATTGTTCTAAGTCCAAGAAAACAGCACTCGACTTGTCCACTATGATTTTTCCAAACCAAAATTGAAAAATTGATCTTCAGTGAAGATGACGTCGTCATTTTGCTCTTACCGACATGTCGTAAATGGAATTTTTGATATCAATCTTGTCGTAAATGCATTTGCCAAAATTTGTTGATGGGGAAGGATCTCAACAATTCCATTTGCTGCACGTCGGTAAGAGCAGGATACCAATGTTATCTTCATTGAAGATGGGTTTTCAATTTTTGGCCTAGAAAAATCATGATGGAAAATTCGATGTGTTTTTTTCCTGGACTTAGAGCAATCAAAAGATTACATCTGAACCCAGTAAGATAACCGTCACTTTTGCCCCATTTTTGAAAGTTTATGACTATTTTTGCACCCAAAAAATAAGTTTATGGTGGTAAGTGCACTCTTGAGAAAAGTTTATGAGTATTTTTGCCCCATAGAAACTTTTGAATAAATGACCGTTAACGGTAGTATCATTTTTGTCCCTTTTTTAAAAGCTCATGGTTATTTTTGCACACAAAAAAGTTTATGGTGGTGAGTGCACTTTTAAGAAAAGGATAGTTTTGCCCTTAACCCTAAAACTTATATATGTGTGACTTAAACTACAGATACAATAATTCTAAAAAAATTATAATGTAATGATTAAATATGAGTGAGGGAATATGACTAAAAATGGTCATATATTGAATTTTGAAAATAACATGTTCTACAACAAATAAAAATAAAAATAAAAATTCTAGAACAGCCATATAATTCTAGAATGGAGGCTGCACATACTTACAACTTACAATTTACGTATATATTATTAAATATAGTTTTATTATGCGTTTAATGTATGACAATAAAACGTCGTTATAGTACTATACCTCTCCATACACCTAAAAGGCAAGTTAACGATGTTGGTATCCTAAGACAGCTTCAAATTATGGATTGGTCAGCCTGCATGACAGCTATGGCGGCCGCGAAGCACGGCTAGCTACATGATTTATGATGGACAAATAAACAATAGTTTTCATATATATATATATATATATATATATATATATAATAGGATTAATATTACTTTTAAATATAAAATTTATAAGACCCAGGAATATTCATGCATGCTTTGAAGCAAAAGGCGACAGTTTTGAAAGCTTCTGAATAGAAACTGATTTTAACTGAAGTTCAAAACGAGCCTTTCCGAGCAAGATCAGAGGAATATTATTACATTCCACTGTCTCGACGAGAGAGACAAAAGAAATAGCGATGATATATGGGTTACGGTGTTAGTTTGGCTAGGAATTTTTTGTTGAGAAATAATATTATCATGAAAGATTTTTTAAATTTAATGTTATTTTAAAAGTTTTAAAATGTAATAATGTTACCCCTATACTGTTAAAAAATTTACATTGATCATTAAAAAATTAATATTAACCATTAAACTTTTAACAAAAATAGATAATATTGTTCCATTTTAACACTTTCGAAGTAATATTGAATTTAAAAAAACTTTTAAAGTAATATTATTCTCTAACAAAAACTTGCAGAACAAATTTATACCTTGACCCATTATATATCATGTAATGTCCTTAATATAATAAGATCTCATTCGTAATGAAAAATTCACTACTAATAAAATCTTATATTAAGGATCATAGGTAGTATTGATTAGCATCTTATGATCTAATGACCCTATAAACATTTCCCTTACTTTTTTTAAGACTTAAGTATAGAGCTAATAAAGTGTATTTTTTAGTCATTCAATCTTAAGAACGTTAGTTTCATCTAACTAAAAATGTTAACTTATCAAATTTAAGCAATGATTGTATAACACGCTAACAAAACATTTGCAAAATATAGTTGCTTTTATTTTAAATTTTTTACTTTACAATATTTAAAATATAAAAATATTACTCTATATATATTAAAAAGATTAATAAAATACAAGTATATGTTATTAGCGTTTAATTGCATAACAGTAACTCAAGTTTTATATGCTGGCATTTTTTGTTAGATGAAACTAATGGTGTTGAGGTCGAAAAATTAAAATTGTATTTTATAAACTTTAGAGACTAATTAAAATGAAACTTAATGCAAAATATATAATTTAACATTTTTTAATCATCATATTATAAGTTGGACTGTCTATGGATATCATGAGCACATGAGCTTCTTCTATCGGGTGAAGGATAAAAAAATAGCGATATATTTTCAGATTAAGGTGCAATTTTATCATAAAATAATCATTCAAGAGCGTTAGGTATTCGAAAGTTTTTTAAAGAACAATTTTATCTTAAAAGTAACTAAAGTTTAAAATATAGTAATTTTACTCTTTATAGTTAAAAATGTTAATGATCAACACAAAAATTTTAACCATCAACATTAATTTTTTAATGATTAAGGTAAATTTACTCTTTTTTTAACACTTTTAAGGTAAAATCGCTCTTCAAAAAACTTTAAGATATCTAACACTTTTTTTTAATGAAACTGTATATCCATTATAACTTTGCAAGAAAAAGTTACAAATGTGAACCACCTTGCACATTACAAATCAATCAAAGACAACTATGACCTACTAGCAAGATATCCAACGCTTTTGAATGCTTATTTTTGGGGTAAAATTGTGCCTTTATCCTATTTTTTCCGGCATAATAGTACATTTTTTTTTTTGCTGAAAATTAAATAGTAACGATAATCAAACACGTGATCGTGGCGTTTCTTTTTTAAATCTTGCCAGCGATTTTTCTATCTTGCAGAACCGCTTGGAATAAAAGTTGCTTTGAAAAATTGGGTTGACTTATTTTGTTTGTGAATTTGATGACAATAGTATCAAAGATAACAAAGTTTATTTGAAAATTTTTGAGTAATAAGTGCTTATAAATTATAATTTATGATATATGAGATAAGTATGTGAGAGGAGTTTTATCTCAACTTAAGTAATAAGCGTTTATTCTTAAAAAATAAGCTAATCCAAATATTCTAAAAAAACAATCGCTGCTGTTGACATTCAAAGGATTCATTATATATTCCTTCTACATTAGATATTTTGATAATAATATTATGAGATGAGAGGAAGAGCAAAACTAATAAAAGTCAGAATCTTGAGGATCATTGTTATATATATATATATATATATATTAGGTGTACCAAATAAGTTATCATATTCATGGATAGGCCTGAATGTGTTACGTGAAATAGGTTTCTGGAACATGATCATCTTTTACTTGGACCAAAATATTGAACGTTGACCTCAAAATATTTTTATATCATCAACTGTAAATTGGAGATTTGTAAATATAGAGCATGTTTGACAAACACCCAAATCACAGTTTTAGAAGTTTTTTTCGCGAGTCAAAACAAAACTCCTCTCATATCCTTACTTCGTAAATCATAAAAACTATTTCAATCATATACATACTCTATATAAGACGGCGCGTGGGCCACACCAACTTGTAGTACATTTATGTTTTTATTCAGAGTTGATGAACCCGGATTGGATCGGTCAATCCGGCTCGGAAATCGGCCAACCGGCCGGTAGACCGGTCATGTTCCTGGTTCGGTCCGGGTTGCTATTTAAAATTTTTTTTTAACTCTTTCTTTAGAATTTCATATTAATAAATCCAAAATCTTCAATTTCTCACCGATTTAATACTGGTTTAGCTCTGATTTGGTCCCGGTCTGACCCACTAACCCTTAACTCAATACCCTAACCAGTTCAATACCCGATCCGAATTTTAATAACTTGGTTTTTTATTGATAAAATGTACGGACTTATGTTGTGTGTCTATTTTCCAGCATTACTCGTTCCACGAAAACGCGGCTTTTGTTCAAGAGACTGGTCAAAGCAATTTTTCCTTTTTTGTCATGGGTCATTGTAATTTAATTTTAACACATAAATAACTTGTTTGTTACAGTTTTTTTTTAACGAAAATTTAAAATAGTTTCTGAGAAATTTTAAAACAGGTCATATTTACATTAAATTCTAGTTCTTTAATTAGAAATGGTCGTGTCATATTTTTTAACGTAAATTTATAGTTAAATGACAATATTTTAAAAATAGAATACATAACCTAGTGTAATTAAAAACTTAATGTGTATATATATAACAGATTTAAGAAATTTGGTGTAAGCATTTTCTTTTACAGAATCAGTGAAGAATCTCATTCTTAACAATTTTATTAGCATTGAGAATTTGATGTGTTTTTATTAAAACACGTATCCATAAATAATCAGTACTCGCCAAATAAAAGAAATTTTCAAACATGGGCTTTTTTCATATTTTCTCAATTTTTTTTTCTTCCGAGACACTATTATCGAAGGTCAAGGGTCAAGGTGGGTCCATGTTAAAATGTGCTTCCACTTTCCATTTTCCACGGGCATGGTCACACGATCAAACAATGTGATCCTTCCATCACGTGCTTTGAATTGACGTAAGGACCTTAAAAATTATAAAAAAAATCCTATAACAAATTCTTCTATCATATCATAGAAGTTTTTAGGAATTTCATTATAATTAATTTTAGATGCGGAATTATAGGATTGCCCTTAATATATTATCAAACTTTAATAACTGTATCTATCTATTTCGATAAATTTATTTTTTCATTTGAACAAGTCCTAAAATTAAATGGCAAGTTAATATGCAATTATCAAAATAGACTAACAAAGTTATCAAAATTAGCATAGAGGCTTGTGAAAATATACATATTAACTTGTCATTTTAAAACTTGTTCAAGTAAAAAATAAACTTATTAAAATAAGTAGATGCAGTTATCAAAATAGCTGATAAAATGGTCAGTTCTCGATCGTGTGGTTTCAATTAGTAAAGACAATTCGCTAATTTCACATCCAGAATTAATTACAATGAAATCCCTAGGGACTTTTATCATAAGGGAACTTGTTATGGGAGTTTTTTTTTGTAATTTCATATGGTCCTTGATGTGATTTTCCCTTAATTTATTTTTTTTAACCACGATTCACACTTTATTTTTGGTCTTTACTCGTCTTTTCATTCCTTAGATAAATTCATAAACACCATCGCTTCTTTGAAATCTTTTTTCTTGACCAGATTTTGAAAAATAAAATTGACTCGTAGTCTTGCAATTCACTTTTATATCTTAAAAGCTGAATATAAGGTCCCTGACCATTTTGTTATATCCATCAGTCTTGGACACTCTTTCGTGACCAAATAGTGACAGTGATTAATAAAACTGTGTGTAAAATAGTACTACCTCCGATCCTAAATACAAGACATAATTTATAGTGTAAATTACACTACAAGCTATGTCCTATATTTAGGACTGGAGATAGTAACTAGTAAGTAATAACACGTATACTCAAGAAATTAGTTTACTTAAAGTACTGGAGCTATCTCCAAGTGATCAAATGAGTTGAGATATCACAAAATTTTTAGGACCAAGCACAATCAACACTAAAATTATCATTTCATATTAATAATATATAGACATACGGTTGATACAATTTTATGAGTCCATAATATCATATGTCCAATTTTTAACTACACACATAAATAAGATAGCTTATAGTAACCTAGTGTGATTGGCCGAGAAGGCCTCAACTATATTAATGTGTGTGTTTGGAATTATTGTTTGCATTGCTTATATATATATTTTTTTCAGAATTCTCTCTTGCTTCTTCTTTTAGTTTTTTTTTATTTTTTTAATAATAGGAAAGGTTTATCCTTTGAAGGCTTATAAGGAAACAAGTTTTTATTTCTCCCAATAAATGTACTTTTGGGACTCAAACTTATGCTATCCTCTTTACGCAGGTGAGATTATTTATCACCTTAACCAACAGCTCGTTGATTTCTTTCTCTTTCCTTTAATTTCTAAGAACACCTGGCCTTCTCTACTACTGGATAAAAAAATAGACAGTTCAAATGTAATACTTTGTATATCTATTGTTAAAATATTTTATAAATTACGATTTTTTATACTAAAAGTGTGGTGAACAGCTTTAATTTATTTATATTTTATTAATAATATATTAGTATTTTATAAGATAATATATCCGAAGTACTTATTTTTGGATCTAATGGCCAACGGGGGAAGAAGGGATTCGAGAGAGGAAATTGTGTGAGGATCCCGCTCAATTTTCCCCATATAACTTCTCACTTTTTAATAACTTTACTTATCTCGAGTATTTAATATAAAACTCAATTAATTAATTTAGGAAGATAAAGGAAGTTACATAAATTATTAATTATAGCATATGTTACCTAATTTTTTTGAAATATTTATATGTATAATTATATTATATATCAGTGTATAAGTTAAACAAATTAATTTGGAGAAAAAGATAAATATAAATACTTTATATTACCTCATGTTCTTAATATAAGACCCGGCCAGCTGACTTTTTTTTAGAAAGTTTAAGGAAGCTAAACAAGTTAGTTAATCATAGCATATGTTGTGTATTATTAGATTATTATATATTCAAAAGTCAAACAAATTAGTTTGGTATAAAAATGATAAATATAAATACTTTAAAAATCTTCCTTAATCTATAAAAAAAAACTGGGTCTTATATAAAAAAACAAGAGGTAATAATAATTTATTTACCTTTCTCAATTTCTTAACAATTTGCCAACTAGGTCTTAATAGATAGGAGTAGTAAAATAGACGAAAAGAGCGATGATAAGATGCACAGAGTAAAATGCCTGTTTGAGTTAGGGTTTGATAAACACATTCACGTAAGTTAAGATAACACTCTTCTTACAAATTTACCTCACATACCCTAAATGACGCCGTAAAACCAGCTTTCATCCTTGATCTAAATGGGCACTAAGCAGGAACAGAACACGTACCCCACGAAAAACGCGGGAAGTGACTTACTTCATCGTCACGCCATCTCGTTGACTGTTATGAATTGCAAAGAACTGAACCAAAATCCTCCTGTTCTATCCTAATTCCACCATCGTGTTCTTGAAAAACAAAGCCACTTCGTGTTCTCTATCTCCTGCTCCCTCGGGATAAAGCTTACCTTCTTTGACCTTCTCCGGTCTCCTTCTCACCGGGGATATGTTATAAAAAAACCCAGCCATTATGCGCAAAGCTCCAAATTCCCATATTTCTTTCCCATTTTCAAGAGCTTTGAATCCCTCAAATAACTCGTGGCTTTAGACCCTTGACCAAACATTCACTATATACCCTTTCATTTCATTCACTTAGGTCCCTAGTGGAATTCAAATTAAGATCTCCCTCCTTTAATTTCTGTCTTTCTTTTTTTCAGTCTTTGACACGTCTCTTGATAGAGAGACGCTCTGGAATTTGGAACATCTGTCTTCATCAGACATCCTGTATAGCTGTTTAGCCTATATATAAGCAACGCACCAACTTGGATAGAACTATCTTATTTTCTTCTGCATCAACTTCATTTCTCTAAGGAGGGTTACCAAACCGGAAAAGCCATACAAGCAAGGTTAATTTTCTAATGCTCTAAATCTGTTTGATGAAATGTGTTATATAAGCTTACGAAGCGAGTAGTAAACATCCTCTGTTCAACAAGAGACTTCAAACAATAACCTCTGCTTGAGCTGAGACAAGCTCTGTAATTCTGAATCTTAATTTTTATTTAATTGTGCAGCAGTATTAAACAATTTGAAGCTTGGAGCTGGAGGTTTAGCCTTAATGGGAATATCGCTTTCCTTACTGGTTTCAACTCGTGAAAAAAGTGTGAGGCATTGGTTTTCTGGTCTGTCTTTCAGCTTCAGGTTTGGATCTAAAGATGGTGCTAAAATTCTGGGAGCAGCCACCTTGAACAAGAAAAGAGAAGAATCAAGAACCAGCCCATTGTCAAATATTGGGTCCAATAATAACGCCAGTAGTTCAAGGCGGCTGAAGGATCGTAGACCTGAGATGGTGACTCTAGAAACAAATGTTAAGGAACACATGGGTGATATTGATTTGCCTCAAAAACCAGTGCCTCTTCTTTCTCTGCCAGGATCAGCTGTCTTTTCTTCACCCAGACCCATCCATGAGCTTGAAGCTGCTGCAACTAAGCTCCAGAAAGTCTACAAGAGTTACCGCACAAGAAGAAACCTCGCCGATTGTGCTGTGGTGGTGGAGGAGCTCTGGTTCGTCTCTTCTTCTTCTTCTTCTCAACCATTCATTAATTCGGTTTCAATCCTCTATGAGCCTTGGTGCAGTAGTGACCGGTGAGGTTACTGCCATGCCATGTGACCTAAAGGTCACTGGTTCAAATTTTTTAAATAGCCTCTCCGCTTGCAGGGTAAGGCATCTATCCTTACCCACTCTCTAGACCTCACTTGATGAGAGTCTTGTGCACTGACCTGAATTTTTTATTGATAATTAGTGTACTGAGAAAAAAATGATAGAGAGAAGGAATGGGGTCCATCCCTGTCTCAATCAATCTCTTTTCAATTGAATTTTGTGCTGTGCCCTATATGTCAGATTTTCCTATCTTAATGCCCTGAATTGAATGGTGTTTGTCCAGGTGGAAGGCCCTAGACTTTGCTGCATTGAAACGGAGTTCAGTTTCATTCTTTGATGTCCAGAAGCCGGAGACCGCGCAGTCACGGTGGGCGAGGGCCAGAACAAGAGCAGCTAAGGTATACAATTTGTTACTAACTCCTATTCCTTAGTATAAGATCTCCTTCGGTGTGTTATACTGAGGACCGAAGGTAGTATAATACCAATAATGAATAACGAATTGATTGAATTCATATTTCTCTCAAGTGAGTTTTGTCATCTTCTCATTTTGGATTGTAGTGCCAAAAACCAATAGCTTTTAATTTCATTCTTTGTCTTTTCTTATGGACAACTGATCAAAACTATCATTCAACTAAAAACAAAGACCAGTAACAAATTACAAACTAAAAGGCTTTTAATCTCTGACACAGGTTGGGAAAGGTTTGTCCAAGGATGACAAAGCACAAAAACTAGCTCTCCGACATTGGCTTGAAGCTGTGAGTAATATAATCCTGGAATTCTCCTCACACCGATCTTAAAATCTTGTTCAGTACCCGTATAATCTAATCTGGTACTAACACTCTTATATTATTTCTTTACACAGATTGACCCACGTCATCGTTATGGACACAATCTGCATTTATATTATGATATCTGGTTTGAAAGTCATAGCACCCAACCATTTTTCTACTGGTATAACCTCTTGTTCTGTTTTATGATCTTCTTAACCATGACCATCATAAGCATCTGGTGGATATAATGATTAACTAACTCTCTTTTCTGTCAATGTAGGCTGGATATTGGAGATGGCAAAGAAATTAATCTTGAGAAATGCCCAAGGACCACCCTTCAACGTCAATGCATTCAATACCTAGGACCGGTAAGTTATTGTGCTCATATTATCAAAAAAACATGTTAATAAAATTAGAGGCATAAAAAAATCATTTATGTCAACTTGAATCTCATGTATCTGACATAATTGTGTTTAATTAATACAATTGCAGAAGGAAAGGGAAGAATACGAAGTAGTTGTTGAAAACGGGAAGCTAATATACAAGCTGAATGGGAAGCTGGTGGATACAGACGACAAGTCCAAATGGATATTTGTTCTAAGCACAACAAGAAGTTTGTACGTTGGACGAAAGCAGAAAGGTTCATTTCAACACTCAAGCTTTCTATCTGGGGCTGCAACTACAGCTGCAGGCAGATTAGTAGCCCATGAAGGTGTTCTTGAGGCTATCTGGCCTTACAGTGGTCACTACCTCCCCACAGAAGAGAACTTCCAAGAGTTCGTCTCCTTCCTTAAGGTCAACAAGGTAGACCTCGCCGATGTCAAGGTTAGTGATGTCGTTCATTTCTTCCTCAAACCAAACCGGATTACACTACTACAGAAATGTTGATATTTAACGGTTATTTTTGCCTATATTTAAATTGTCAAATAAGCTCTTGTTTAAACTCCGCCTCACTTAACCGACAAATATGAACCGTCAAATATGACAAATTTTATAGTAGTGCTAATCTTTCTTGATTTGATTCATAAATCTATGAAGACAAATTAGATAACAGTTATCTTGCTTGTTTGGTTGCAGAGATGTGCTATTGATGATGATACACCTTCATACATAGGCAGTAATGAAGCACAAGAAAATTTAGGTCCTATAATAACTTCTCAGTCAAGTGCGATAAATGATAGTGACAAGAATAATGGCCAAGAGGCAAACAAAATGGAAGTTAATGAAGAGGGTACAAAGGTTGGTGATGATGAGAAGAAGGATGAAAAAGGCTCAGTGTTTGACTTTTCTAAGGCGGCGTCCTGCAAGTGGTCTACTGGTGCTGGGCCCAGGATTGGGTGTGTGGGTAACTATCCTGGACATCTGAAATCAAGAGCATTGGAGCAAGTGAATTTGTCCCCTAGACCCACTTCAGTGAGGCCCACTAACTATGGCCCAATTCCTTCACCAAGGCCCAGCCCAAAAGTGAAGGTCTCCCCGAGGCTTTCATACATGGTATTGCCCAGTCCAAGGACACCAATTCCTTCAATGAGTTGAGCCTGGATTGGTAGGAATTCAGACCCTTTCATGTTTATTAACCAAAAGTGGGTCTGCTTTTGGGTGACTGATGAAGGGATTTATATTTTTTCAATTTTGTAAATAAATTAATGATGGTGAGAGTCTATTATTTAAGTAGGGTCTATAAACCAAATAAGTCCCATGTACAATAGAAAAGACCCAAATTCTAACTGAAGCCACATGTAATATGACAGCAGCTAAAACCAGTAGAGAGAGACTAGTAGAAAAAAGCCATCCGTCTCTTTTGTTGTATTTTTGGGGACTCGAGTTTGTTCATTCCTTTATTTTTTAATGAATTTGGATGATTTGTAAGCCGAATATGAGGCACACATTGTCACTTTGACCTAGTTATAAAGCCTTGTAAAGAAGTGATAGTCGATCAATAAAACATATATTAATTGTTGCATTTCTTATCTTCAGTATTCACCCCTAGCCTGTAATTTTGATAATATGTTGGTGCTGGGTTTGGTGGAAAGGCAGGAACTAAAAACGCAAACATGAGCAAACAATAGCCTTTTATGGTTTTCATCACTCTCTTGAGATTTATAAATTCTGTAAGATGGCAAGTAATAAAGCAAGTAACGACGGCCACTCTTGTGATTTCCTGAAACGTATATGGTTGATTCTCTTTTAACCCATTTTGAAGCATGCAAGTTAGTGAACTAACTCACCTGAACTTTAGTTTGAAGTGTAAATATTAAAACTAGTTTTACTAAGATAAAACTGTCAAATCTGAAGAACACTATTGCGAGGCAGCAAGACATCTTGTATACTAGTTGATGTCTGATACTCTGAACAGATAGAAAAGAAGGGAGACACGACCATACTTGTACCCCATTGGAAATGCTCTTTGTGAACTGGAAAGGCAAGTCACTATTGTGTAATCAAATCACTCCATCAGTACCAGAAACACTGGAAAAAGGGACTTTAACTTCTTCTCAGCTATCTGTATCAGACCCAATTGCCCATTAGGCTCATGCAAAGCTTCACAGGAGGGGTACGAAGTCCAAATTACAGCTACACAACTGGCTCATATCCAGAATCCTCTTTTCAGTGCACACACAAAGAGATTGCCAGATTGGAGCAATAGACCAACTTCACTGATCTTTCTTTCCATCAGAGTCTGCACTGCTGCACAATCTCTGGTCATTAGTCGTAGACATAGTTTCTTCACTGCTCCATGCATGTCTTTGGGTGCGCTTGCTTCTTCACTCGTGTTAGCTATTTGTCTATTTTGGGTTTTCTTCTGCGTCTAGATTGAGTTTTATGTGCGGCTCAAAGGTGGCATCACTATTACAAAAAAGGGGTACAGTGGCGCAACTCTTATGATACTTTTTAAAAAAGCGCCAAAGATAATTATTTATTTAAAATTATTTTGATACTTTGGCGCTTACAATTATAAGCTTCATAGTAGACGTTAACCTTATATGACGCTTTCATGTACAAGCGCCAAACAATGTCTTCAATTTGTTTTAAAAAAAAAAACAATAAAAAGCTTTGGCGCTTGATGTGGAAGCGCCAAAGCTTCTTATATTTTCAAAAAAATAAAAAATAAAAATATAATAGGAAGCTTTGGCGCTTCCTAAGGAAGCGCCAAAGCTTCCTATATATTTTTTTTAAAAAATAAAATTTGATCCATGCTAGTTTCATATATGACATAGTAAAAGAAACTAATACTTAAGAGTACATGTTTCCCATCAAAATCAATTTAATGTGTTTAGCTTTTCTTAATATATTATTTATTCTATAATAAATCTTATTATTATAGAATAAATAATATGATTACTATTTTGTAGGGAAAATTACGCGTAAGTGTCAGGTAAAAAAATTAAACCATAAAGATCCAAAAAAATGTAATGTTTTTACAAATTTAACTTGTAAACATGTAAGTTTGATTTGTACGTATAGACATAAATTGTTAAATTTAACTTGTAAATATAAAAGTGTGAGTTGTAAATATATAATTTTTAAAGTATTTTTATATTTTATTTGTTTTAACAATTTTAATTTGTTATAACATTTTTTTAACAAAATTATATACAATTTTGTCCTCATTTCTATATAATTTTTAAATATACATACAATTTTGGAAGCAGCTGCAGGAGAATAAAGAGAATTAATGTGGACAAAATTATGAATAAGACTCACTACTATCAAAAGCTTCCTATGTATTTTTTAAAAAAAAAAAAAATTAAAAAGACCACATTCCAAAAGAAAAAATTAAAAAATATATATATTTATATATATATATATATTATAATAGGAAGCTTAGGAAGCGCCAAAGCTTCCTATATATTTTTAATTTCTTTTTTTTTTAAAAGGCCACATTCCAAAAGACAAAACAAAAAAAAAATATTATAATAGGAAGCTTTAGCTTCCTATGTATTTTTTTTTTAAATAAAATTTAATCCATATTTTTAAACACCCAACTATTATCATCCCGCCCGCCATTATCGTCCTCCTGCTTCCCATTTCTCATAAATTCCGATCTATTGCTCCCCTACTCCATTAGTCCACAAGCTTTTTAGGTACTTATTTGAAGTTTCAGCAATGGCACTCTTTTATGAAGCATCAAAGCTTCCCTTGTTTACAAAATTTAAACACCCTGCTATTGTCATCCCGCCATTATCGCTCTCCTGCTTATCATTTCCCATAACTTCAATCCATTGCTCTCTCACTTTATTGGTCTACTAGCTTTTCTTATTCGTTATCTCCACTCCTTCCTTTCTTTGATGGCAACAAGTAGAAAAGTAGGAGATCCCTAGCTTGTAAGTATTGTTTTTTAAACATTTGATCCATGTTTTCTTTTTCTTTTTTCCTTTTTGGTTAAGATCTATAATGACTCTTATATGTTTGCTTATATTTTTTATTTTTCAGATATTGATTTGAAGTTTCAACTTTGTCAGCTTAAACTTCCTATACATTATTAGTTTTTTAATTTTTAAGCTTACAAATATAATAATATTGTAGTGATTTTATTGTAATACAAATTATTGTAGTTACTGTTTTACATTTTTTACTATCGCATTGTAATTTGCTTGTTTTATCAAGAAAAGAAAATAATTCAAAAAAAAATGACTAACATTGTTTTGTATTGTAGTTGGTCTACTAGACGAAATATATGATTATTTATTTGCTAAAATTTATATATGATCATCAGACATTTATTTTTGCATTACATCGTACAGAAAAAAAATATTTAAACAAATTATTAAAAAAAGCAAAAAAATTAAAAAAATTAAAAAATTATTAAAAAAAAGCCAAAAAAGAACCCTCCTTTAGCGTTTATATGATAAACGCCAAAGGAACTCCTCCTCCTTTGGCGTTCCTCCTTTGGCGTTTATATGATAAACGCCAAATGTGGGTTCCCACCCTCCTTTGGCGCTAGATTTTTAAGCGCCAAAGGAGGGCACCTCTTCCTTTGGCGCTTGTTATATAAAACGCCATATGTAATTTATTTATTTATTTAATTTGATAAGGTAATGTATGGTGTTTTTGTAAATTGAAAAGCGCTATAGGTATTTTTAATGGGGTTAAAAGCTTTGGCGTTTTTTAAACGCCAAAATATTTTTTAAAATAAGCGTCATTATATCGTTTTTTTGTAGTAGTGCATGTTTGGAACCCCTCCTCTTCTCTTTTTATAACCATTAGATCAACATTCGAATGAATGACGACAGCATCATTCTTCACGATAATCTGTGCTGATAGGTATCTCTTATGGCATCTCAATGAAGAACTTTATGTGGTCATTAAGCCCGAAGCCATCTTTGCAACTTTATATACACGCTGACTCGTCTTGGCTTGGAGAAGTAAAAGGGTTAGCATCAAAGAACTCTAAAGAACTGTCGGTGGTAGCTCCTAGATTGTCACACAATTTAATGGATCTTTCAACTCCTCTTAGTGCTATAGAGATCCCATTAGTAGCAGCGCTTGCAAAAAACCGAGTTGATTTGAGCTGTGCCTAAAGACACTCTCCTTAAGATTCCTCAACTACTGACAGATAAGAAGTGATACTCCCCAACATTAAACGAACCTCCCCAACATTAAACGAACCTTTTCCGCAAAACATGATGAATAGAACTACGGAAGATAATAGAACTTGGAAGGTATAAAAATATGCTAGAAGAGAGGGAGAGAGATGCTTAAGAGGTCAAGAGTCCAGTACTTTACTGACTTGAAGCACCTTATATAAGCATCTAAAAACTGAACATTGGGCAACCTTTTAAATATAATAAAAACTCCTTTGTGAACGTTGAGAGGCATCAAACCATCAGATTCGGATGTTAGAAAGTAACGATGTTTTAAAGTTATAAATGTACAATAGTAAAATCAATAGTTCCTTGAAATCCGTTTATGCATTTGGAAAACTCCAACGTCCATATTTCACATTACAATCTAATGAATAGTATTTAAAACAATTGAAGAATTTCCCTTATGAAATTCAAAAACCATAACGTCTAGATTCCGTGATTAAAGGCTAGCAATTATGAGCTTAAATATCGCAACTTCCAAATTCTACAATTAGCGCTAGTAATTTTGCCATTCAAGATATATTTTTATATTTTCGCACAACTATTCAGTAAAAGGTGTCCTGTCCGCATTTAACTTGCTCATGGGGGAAGTTACCGGATTTCCATGTGGTTCATCATTGTGCGAGTTCACTCCTTCTCTTGACTCTTTTAGTAGTTTAATAACACTTATAACTTGAACTCCCATAATCTCAAATAATATGGGATTCGTTCCTTGTGACACACCCACTTATTATTTCCAAACAAGAACCATGATGAGGGGAGCCCTCCGCGTAAAAAAAGTAAAGTCTTTAGTTATGCAGACTTAGCTTGTATATAAGAAAGTTATAGCCAGATTTGCAAGAGCCTTAAATTTTGGTTTTTGTCCAATCTCTGAAACCTGAATTTGAAAAATTGAGATTCTAAATATGGTCAACACCCTTTCAGTTCAAGCTTCCTTAAGGATCTTCAAATCTCATTAACAGCTAGCTAGGACTGAAAATGGTGGTGACTACTGGACAGAAATGTGAGTCACAACAAGTGGGTCATGATCTGAACTATTTATCCTAATTTCTATTTGCTTATAAAAACTTCATTTTGATTAATGCATGCAAGCCATGTACCATTATAATGTGCTAAATGATTTTTTTTTAATTAAGACAAAATGATACTCCCTCTGGTCCTAAATATAAGATAAAGTTAATTTTTTTGGAAAGATTAAGAAAATTAATTAAACTACTTTAGAATATTTTTATTTTTTTCTCAATACTGTTAAGTTTGACTAATAAACTAATATATAATCTAAGGATACACAACATATAATATAATTAAGTAATTTATTTAACTTCCTTAATCTCTCTAAAAAAAATCAATTCTGCCTTATATTTAAGATCGGAGGGAGTATTGATAGGAAATAATCTAAACACCAGGAAAGTGAAAATCAAATAATAGAGAGAGTATTTCTTGCCATGTGTTGTTCAAATGAGAGGAATCAGCAAGGTGACACAAAAAAAAAAAAAAAAAAATCTATCAACACAATAAATAGAGAGTGGAGGTTGTTGTCGGACCAGAATTTAAACTCCAAAATAGAGAAGCACTGGAGCATTTAAAATTGATCACTGCAAATTAATATGAGAGAAAATTGTAACCAAGTTTCAATTAACAGATTTAATGGCAATTAAATTCCTTGAAATTATCAAATTGCAGTGAAGTTTCAAGAGACTTGAGTGCTATTAATTCCAAACATGAAAATACGATTTTACCCTTCTTCATTTAAAATGGAAACATCGATTTAGAAGAGATTCTAACCTAAAAATCATCAAACACTTCTCTTTTTCTTAATTGCTATATTACGAGTGCAAAATATAGGGTAAGAATCTATTCTAAATTGTTGTTTCTATTTTAAATGAAGAGGGGCAAAACTGTATTTTACGTTTGAAATTAATAACACTTAAGTCCTTTGGGATCTCACTGCAATTTGATGATTTCAAGAGACTTAGTTATCATTAAATCTATTAATTGGTACCTGATTGCAATTTTTTCTAATATTAATTTGCAAAAAAAGGACGGAGTAAGAAATAAACTAAATTAAGAAAAATTTCGAAAACCTATTATATTTATAACAGAAAGTAAAATGAATAATTTATAACGTATCTTTAAATTAAACAACTTTAATTATATGAAGTATTTATTACAAATTTTTAAAATAATATCCCTTTTTAATGCTTATTACCTTTTTATTTATAATTTTTTGTAATTAAAAATTTTCAATTAGAGTTGGGAACTCCACATGAATCCATCCTTTATGACACCTCATCTGGCCACCTTACCAAAGGCCGCTCCTCAGCAATCCAGGATGGATGATAAAGAAAGATGGTGGTGGGACCCACCAGTGACTGCGGCTTTTGTTGTAGTGGCCACACGTAGATTACACGCCACACGCGCTTGGACATGCTTCTCGTTTCGTGGTATCCGTATGTATCTCTATTCCTATTACGCAAATATCCCAGAAAATCAAAAAAAAAAAAAAAAAAAACCAAATTAACCGACGGTTGCTATCATGCTCTACGCTTCGGCTGGATCAGCAAACAATCCCCATTATTCGAATTGGTGGGAACAGACAGAGACAGAACGCCCAATCACCCACCTCCTTCACCATGACCCCTCCTCCTTACTTTTTCTTCTACCGATAATCCTTCTTCCCTTTCCTTTTCACCTGACCTAACCCTAGATTTTGTAATTATCATTCATCAAGAACAACAAAAAAGGCTAACTATTTATCATATGGGAGGTTTCATATCTGCAGATCTCTGAAGAAATTCTTCTTTGTCGCCCCATTACCCTTTTATTAATTTTTTCCCCTTAATTTTATTCTTCTTGGCTGTTCCTAGCTCGTATCGGATTCATGGATTCCAGTTTTGGGTTCGGAGAATATTTGATGTTGCATACTTTTCTTATTTAGAATTAGGTGCTCTTGTTAGCTTAGGGTTTCCATCTTTCGCTTCTTGAATGGAACCTCGTGTTGGGAATAAGTTTCGGCTCGGCCGCAAGATCGGCAGCGGTTCCTTTGGCGAGATCTATTTAGGTTTGTTTCCTTTTATCTCTTTTCATTTTCTCCTGCTGTTTATATCATTTCAGGCGGGATGCTGATAGGACTTTTATTTTTTTTTTGGGTTGCATGCAGGTACTAATATTCAAACTAACGAAGAGGTCGCAATTAAGCTTGTAAGTGTTACCAAAGAGGTTTTAGACACGTTACTTTCGTTCTTTAATTGTTTTTCTGTGAAGGTAATTACAGGAC